>OX328011.1:22567790-23155290 GCA_946811545.1 Netelia fuscicornis | reverse complement strand
GAGGGATCTCAGGAATTCGTCGGTGGTATCACTGGGTGGGAGGTAGCAACTGTATAATCTTATACCCGCCACCTCCACCCAAGTGAAACCGGGCTGGGGGGCGGCCATCTTGTTAGATATTTGGAGGTTTCCGCATACCCAGATGGCCACCTTGCCGGTCGAGTCCCCTACCCAGTTTGGTTCACTGAGATCCCTGTACTCCTCGTTGACGATGACTACGTCGGCCTTCTCTTCCCTGACCAGCTGAAACAACAGGTCCTGGGCCACAGCACAGTGGTTCAGGTTTATTTGGAGCACCTTAGCCATTGCTGGTCGATGCCCCAACCTCCTGCACTGCCTGTCGCCTGACTGCGCAGTCCACAGCCCTGTGACCCTCTTTGCCACACCTGTAGCACTGCCTCGATCGGTCGACCTCGCTTTTGCAGTCCTTTGCCAGATGCCCAGTTTCATGACACCTGAAGCAACGGGAGGATGCTTGGCGCGGCCGAACCCGGCAATTCACCCATCCGACCCTGAGCCTTCCGCTTTGCAACAGCTTTTTTGCTGCTGCGGCGGGAAGCAGGATGGTAGCCGCCTGGGTGCCACTGTAGGAGTCCCTGAGTTTAACATCCTCAGGGGTTACAGCTCCTGGCCCAATCGCCGCAGTGATGGCCTCTGCCACCTCTTCTACAGTTGTGGCCCCATCCATGTCCTTGACGACCAGGACTTCCCTGTGAGTCAGCGTCTGAACGACCGCTGACTCCACTAGGGTGGACGAGACCAGTGTCTGTAGCAGTGGGGTCTCCACACCAGGCTTCCCCAGCTCCAGGAGTAATTCTCCGACACGGGTCCGCCTGATGCGGGTCACTCTATCTCCCAGGGCTTTGAGGTCAGGTGCGGCTCTTACCCTTCGGAGGATGTCGGCATACGACACCTCACCCGTTGCCCTGATGTGGATCGCATCAGGGCGGGGGGGTCTAAGCGAGACCTTGGGCATTGCCTGCCTTTGGTCGCGCCTGCCGACATCCTCTTTCCGCAGCGGCTGCTGCTCTCTTTTCTTCCCCTTTTTGACGACTGTTGCCCAGTCGGGGTCTTTCGGCTGGGTAACCGGCTGCTGCCGGGCTTCCGCAGGCGGGGGCAGATCCGTCTCCGGCGTCGCCCCTCTCTTCTTCTTCTTCCGCTTCTTTCTCGCCGCCGGAGACTTTGGCGGCGAGGGGCGCTCGCGGTCTATGTTTTCGCGGGGTGGCCGGTCGGTACGAAAGAGAGGCGAGGTTTGACTCGACCCCTCCTTGCTCGGCCGTGCTACCCGGGCTGGCGTTTCCGCGGGTCGCGCCACCGCAAACTCTTTTAGCGCCCTTAGGGTGCCCCGAGCCTTCACCTTGAGCTCTGAATGGAGGTTCTTCTTCTCTAAGATGAACCCCACCAGCGACTCAAGCTCCCTAGTTAGGCGCTGAAAAGCCTCTTGGCCCTTCAGCGTCAAACTCTCGCCACCTGCGTCACTTGTCGCATTACACACCACAGAGGCCGAGTGACCCACCTCTGCAGTACTGCGGTCGTTAGATGACGACGTCCCGGGGCCCGCTTGGCCACCCCCGACAGACGCCGGTACTGGGGATCCGTACCCCTGCACCGTAAACGTGTTTTCCTTCGTCCTTTCCATCGTGATTTGTTGACGGGGTTATCTCCCCTGCTGTTGGTCCGCGGGAGGGCTTTCCTTATATGACCCTCCCGCCCTCTATATCTAGAGGGCGTTCCCCTATCCGCCACCTGGGGACGCGCCACGTAGGGGTTACAGCCCCCCGCGCGCGCGCGCGCGCGTGTGTGTGTGTGTGGGTGTGTGTGTGTGTGTGTGTGTGTGTGTGTGTGTGTGTGTGTGTGTGTGTGTGTGTGTGTGTGTTTTTTTTTTTTTTTTTTTTTTTTTTTTTTTTTTTTATGGGGGTGGAAAAATGCAATTACGCACACCGGCCGGATTGCCGGTAGTGTGGGACTCCTCCTTTACGGTCCTACCCACTAAAAACCACCTCCACTTTGTCGCCTACCACCCTCGCAGGACCGCCGTCAGGTACTACTTCGCGGGGGCGTATTTGGCCGAAGCCCTTTCTTCACTATTGGTCTTTTCTACCCTCCTCTTCTTTCCTTCTCATCTAACCGAAGTTTTTTCAGGATGCGAGTTGCATAATTTCCAACTGCATTCCACTGCTCCACGGATGACAACATCTGGGCGACTATTGTGTCAGGTGATGGCTCCATCTGTAACTGTCGACCAAGCTCTTCCCTCTCTTCCTCGAATCGGGGGCATTTGAAGAAGACGTGCTCTACGTCCTCTACCACCGATGGGCAAGATGGGCACTCCGAGGTATCGTCCAGTCTGAATCGCAGTTGGTAGGCCCGAAAACATCCGTGTCCGGTCAACAGTTGCGTGAGGTAGTGATCTACCTCTCCATGTTTCCGGTCGATCCACCCCTCAATGTCCGGAATCAATCGGTATGTCCATCTTCCCTTGCTCGACGTATCCCAGTGTTGTTGCCACTGTGTCATGGATCGCTCCCTTTCCTCCATTAACACCGCGCGCCGTTCTGTTTGATTTCCCTGGCGTCCGCGCCAGTACAGTCTTTGCCGTTCTTCTGCCAATATTTCGATTGGTTGCATGCCAGCCACGACACACACTGCGTCATATGAGACGGTGCGAAACGCACAAGACACTCTCAGTGCGCTCGTTCGGTAGACCGCTGCGGTTTTCCGCTTATATGACTCTGTGCTCATAGCGCTAGCCCAGATTGGGGCCGCATAAAGCAGTATCGACGACGTCACGCACGACAAAAGCCTGCGCCGGTTCTGTCGGGGTCCCCCAATATTCGGCATTATGCGCGACAGAGCCCCTGTCACTTTCGCTGCCTTGGCGCTGGCGTATTGGACGTGCTCATCGAAGTGCAGCCTCGCGTCTATTATTACTCCCAGGTATTTCAATGATGGCCGTGATTCGATCTCGCGTGCCCCTACCGTGAGAGTGATGGTCTCCCTCCTTTTTCTGCTTGTGACCAAGACAACTTCGGTTTTATGTTCGGCTAGTTGTAGACCTACCGACGACATCCAGCGGCGGATACTTTCGATAGACTCATTGGCTGCTTGTACTACCTCCTCTATGTGCTTTCCGACAATGACCACAGCGACGTCGTCTGCGAAGCCGATAATCTTTGCTCCTTCCGCTATATGGAGCTTTAGGATTGCGTCATACATGACGTTCCAGAGAGTCGGGCCAAGAACCGACCCTTGTGGAACGCCCCCTGTAACTTCGTAAGTCCTTACTCCAGCTTCCGTGTTATACATCAGGGTTCTGTCCCTGAAGTAGTCCTTCACGATTCGCAACAAGTAGGCTGGAACTTCCAAGTGTTGGAGTGCTTCTAATATGCAGCCCCACCTTGCGGAGTTGAAGGCATTCTTGACGTCCAAAGTGACGATCGCACAGTACTTCTTACTGCCCCTTCTCCACCTTCTACCCTCGATGGCCTCCTGGGCTGTATTCACCACTAGGTTTATAGCGTCAACCGTCGATCGCGCCTTTCTGAAACCAAACTGGCTTTCGGAGAGGCCTGTTCCGCCTTCGGTGATTGTTTCCAAGCGTTTGCATATAATACGCTCGAGGATCTTGCCTGCTGTATCCAGTAAGCATATTGGGCGGTATGATGACGGTTCTTCCGTCGGCTCCTTTCCCTTCGGCAATAGCACGAGACGCTGTTTCTTCCACCGTTGCGGAAAAATCCCTTCAAGCAGGCATGCGTTGTACACCTGCAGGAAGATGTCCGGGCGCGCCCTGATCGCCGACTTCAGGGCAACGTTCGGGATACCATCTAGGCCGGGAGCCTTAGCCTCACCTACTTTTTTGCAGGCTGCCAGCAGTTCCTCCCTCGTAATCGGCGGGACATCCTCGGCAGATACTTGCTGTCCTACATCGTGCGTCATTTCGCGCTGCTGTGGGAACAGCGTCGAGACTATGATATACAGCGCCTCCGGTCTGGTCGGCGTAATCGTAACTGGGCTTTTTAACTTGGTCATAACGATCTTATATGGCCTACCCCAGGGGTCATTGTCTACTTCAAGGCATAACTCCACCCAACTCCTCCGCTTGCTAGTTTTAATGGCCCCCTTGAACTCTGTACGAACTTGCTTGTAGCGCTGCTGGAGTAGACGATACTCGGGGCGCCCCCTTGCTCTCTGGTACAACCTTCTGGAGCGATGGCATCGTCTCCGAAGTTCAGCAATGCCTTCGTTCCACCAATAAACTGGTGGCCGTCGGCTGCTAGCTGAGGTCCTCGGCATTGCTACATCCGCGGCTTCAGTGATCAATGCCATCATCTGCCGAGCTTTGTCCTCTGGAGATCCAGTGATCTCCACATTCTGCTCCATGATGGTATCAAACGCCCTCTCGTCAAACCCTTTCGCTTTCCATCTCGGGCTAACTTCTGTGCTAATCCTTCTGCTGCTGCTACGGGGTATCCTTACTGAGCATAGGATCGCCTGGTGGTCGCTGTGGGTATACATATCGCTGACTTCCCAATTTATGCCTTGTGTGAAGAGACCTTCGCTCACGAACGTCAGATCAACGATCGAGCTTGTGCCACTCCTGGTAAACGTCGGTTTTGATCCGTTGTTGATCAGAACTATATCAAGTTGGGCAAAGGACTGCAGTAGGATTTCCCCCCTAAGGTTTGTCTCTTTGCTGCCCCATTCATTGGCCCACGCATTAAAGTCTCCCGCGATAACCAGAGGGCTTCTAGTCCGCGCGTCGGCGACCAGCTGGTCTAGGAGTCTCTCGAATTCTTCAATCGGTGCGTTCGGTGGGGCATAACAACTATAGATGTATATGCCGTCCACCTTCGCCCAGACGAATCCTGTTCTCGGTACCTTTTGCACTTCCTGTATTTTGGACTTGCCCCATGCCCAGATGGCAGCCCGTCCCGAGGTGTCCGATACCCACCTCGCAGCCTCGATGTTTTTATGCTGTTCACACAAAATTGCGACGTCGATATTCCGTTCGATTGTACTCTGCCAGAGGAGGTCTTGCGCCGCTTCGCAATGGTTGAGGTTGAGCTGGAGTATTCTCATCTTCGTTTCTTCGATGCCTCTTGGAGAGCTTTCCGAAGAGCCGGACACATTCCTCTGCCCGAGGGGTGGTCGGTGTTCCCGTTACCACTGCAGAGGACACAACATGGGTCTTTAGAGCACTCTTTAGCAAGGTGCCCCTCCTCCCCGCATTTGAGACACTGCTTCGACCTGTCGGCGCCTTTGCAGTTCCTCGCTAAATGCCCGAAGTCCCAGCACCTATAGCACCGCGAGACGGTCTTCTTTTCCCGGATGCGGCACACCACCCAACCGACTCTCACCTTACTCACCTCTATGGCTTTCCGGGCTGATTCTGCCGGGAGACTAACTAGCGCTGTCTGGGTGCCACCATAGGCTTGACGAACGGACCTGACTGCAGTCGCCGTCAAACTGCTCAATTCCAGCCGCTTCGCCAGGGCTTCCGCGACCTCTTCCTTCGTAGTGAGTTCATCCAGGTCCTTGATCTCGATCTGGATCTCATGCGCCAGCGATCTAACCTCCACTGAGGATCCGAGAACGCCTTCCACTGACTCTTTCAACTGCGGAGTTGTCCGGAGTGCCGCTCGGTCGAGCTCCAGCAGTAACTCCCCGGCTGCAGTCTTCCGAATCTTTGTGACGCTTGCCCCCAGCTCCTTCATGGCTGGATCTCCTTTCAATTGCCGCAGGATGTCCGCATACGATTCCTCTCCTGTCGTCTTGATGACTATGGCGTCGGGCTTTGTCGGTCGGGGTCGTGGCTTCTTTTGTGTGCCCCGTCCCACGGTCTGCCACCCTGTTGGGTCCCTGGATCCTGTCTGCTGCCCTACCTCTGACGCATCGGTCCCACCAGCCCTAGGCAAGTCGCGGCTGCGTTGCTCTGCTCTGGGTCCCTTCTTCCTTCTTGCTTCTGCCGTGCTCTCCCGCCTGGGGGGTGGCGTGCTTCTCTTTACGCTCGATCCCTCAGTCGGGCCTCCTCCTTTTCTTGGCTTTACGACTCTGTCCTTCACGGTTGGAGACGGGGTCATCTTCCTTTTATTGGTTGACTTCCCAGATAGGCCCGGGGAAGTCTGCGTCTCTTTTACTTCCGCCGTCGGCTTGTCCGCAGGCGCTGTCTTGTCGATGTCCGGGCGGCTCGCTATGTCGTAGCTCGTTTTTATCAATGCGACCAGCCTCCTTATCTCCATATGGACATTTGATTTGCCCTTTATGAACGCAGCCAGTTCCTCAACCTTGCTGCCGAGCCTCTCGAATGCAGTTTCGCTCCTGCTCTGACGATTCTTACGCTCCTGTTCTTTCTCCTGACTTGTCGCTTTTAACGCTGCGGGAGCCAAGTGGGCCACTCCCGTAGTTCTTGAATTTTCCTTGCAGTAGTTGGCTGACGACGTCGTGGGGCCCGCGTTCGCACTCCCATCGGACGCCGGTACTAGGGATCCGTACCCCTGCACCGTAAACGGTAATTCCTTTACTGGACTTCCCATGTAGATTTGTTGTCGGGGTTTCTTCCCCGTGTCTGTTTGGTCCACGGGAGGTATTTTAATTGCCTCCTACCCTGTATATCTACAGGGCCTTCCCCTATCCGCCACCTGGGGACGCGCCGCATAGGGGTTTCAGGCTCCCCCTGCGGTGTGTGTGTGTGTGTGTGTGTGTGTGTGTGTGTGTGTGCGCGTGTGTGTGTGTGTGTGTGTGTGTGTGTGTGTGTGTGTGTGTGTGTGTGTGTGTGTGTGTGTGTGTGTGTGTGTGTGTGTGTGTGTGTGTGTGTGTGTGTGTGTGTGTGTGTGTGTGTGTGTGTGTGTGTGTGTGTGTGTGTGTGTGTGTGTGTGTGTGTGTGTGTGTGTGTGTGTGTGTGTGTGTGTGTGTGTGTGTGTGTGTGTGTGCGTGCGTGCGTGCGCGTGCGTGCGTGCGTGCGTGCGTGCGTGCGTGCGTGCGTGCGTGTGTGTGTGTGTGTGTGTGTGTGTGTGTGTGTGTGTGTGTGTGTGTGTGTGTGTGTGTGTGTGTGTGTGTGTGTGTGTGTGTGTGTGTGTGTGTGTGTGTGTGTGTGTGTGTGTGTGTGTGTGTGTGTGTGTGTGTGTGTGTGTGTGTGTGTGTGTGTGTGTGTGTGTGTGTGTGTGTGTGTGTGTGTGTGTGTGTGTGTGTGTGTGTGTGTGTGTGTGTGTGTGTGTGTGTGTGTGTGTGTGTGTGTGTGTGTGTGTGTGTGTGTGTGTGTGTGTGTGTGTGTGTGTGTGTGTGTGTGTGTGTGTGTGTGTGTGTGTGTGTGTGTGTGTGTGTGTGTGTGTGTGTGTGTGTGTGAGAGAGAGAGAGAGAGAGAGAGAGAGAGAGAGAGACGGACAGACAGACAGACAGAGAGTGTATACAGTTAATCTAACGTAAAATCATTGAACATTATATCCATTTGTCGATATATGGATAAATTGATATATATAGATATATCTTAATATCATACTAAATGTTATATATATTCTATTTGTGCCATTGGTACCATTCGGTATTCGAGGTGAATTAATTCCATACTACAATCCGATTCTATCGTATTGCTTCCACTCATAGCGATTTTCAACGATAATTAACGAGGCACGAGTGCGGCAATTTTAATAAGTGGAACTACGCGAGGGAGAGACCATGAGTGGTGGAATTTATGAGGACTGAACCGACGGGTCTGGAGTGTCGAGAGGACGTTGATCGATATTACTGTCGCAAAATAGTCGGCCGGTGAAGGAAATAAAATCGAGAACATATAACACAGTGCAACATCAAACGATACTTACAGAAACAAATTCCACCAGGTACCCTCGATAGCCTGCCTATAAAGGATTCTTGTCATAGGCAGAAGATATATGAGACAGCCTCGACCTGCCCACATTATCGGCCCTTCTCCACATTACATGTCATTGTGTACGTACCCCTATTATGTACACTATTTTCAAGTAAATTGCTCTAATCAAAAATGTCAATGATCATTATTTAAACCATTATGGCGTTAATTATTAAAGTGCTATGTGGCACCTATTGGCCGTAGTGCCAATTGGGATCGTTTTCGTTCATGTCGAACACTTCATATTCAATAATTACTAATTTTCAATCGATACGACAGTAATATAATTATAACCGTTCGAGAGAGACAGTGGCATAGGGGCAGCGTTCCCGGCGCACACGCAGTGGCCCAGGGTTCGACTCTCGCCAGCACCAGTGGAACTTTTGTTTTTCCGAGCTTTCGGTGGTTCGGAACCCCTCCTAAGAAAAAACTGTCGACCAACCGTAGTGGTTCATGGTATAATTGAGGCTGGAAATGTGTATGAGGATAAGAGATACGTAAAAAGGCGAAATACGCCGTACATTGGAATCTGTGCATACAACCACTACCCCAGTTTGAGAGCTATGCACTAAGTTACTATCTATCTAATTATAATCGTTAGCCACTACACTACGAGTAAATGATTTAATCTGTAATGAGATGTGGTGTTGCAATTACATGGCCTGTACACACATTGTAAGGAATAAGAAATATCTGTATCTGTGAATTCTCTTATCTACCCTTCGCAGATTTTGGCAAGCTGTGCAAATCTTATTCTCTATCTTTACTTTCTTTATATGCGAGTCTCGGCTGCAGCCGCTTTCGCTCTCGTTCCCTACCCCCCTCCTTCTTTATCCTGTATTGCATTTGCCGCAGACAGAGGTAAACTACAGAAAACCTCCGTCGATACAAGTCGATACCTGCCTAGTTTCGCCCAGTGGCAATGCGAGTAAACTCAAGGGTGACCACCACTGGAGGCACCTAGGGTCCGGGGACGTCCTCAACTGTGGTACGCCGGGTCACACCTTGGCCGGCCCGTGTCACCATCCGCACGACGAGAACTGCCTTGCGAGAGCACCAAAGTCGCACACCGACCTACCACACACCACATAGAGGTCGGACATTTGTCTTGGTGGGATCCGAACCGCCAGGATTGCAGAAAAAACACTTAGAAAATTTTGGTCCATTGGTGTCGACTTTGGGGATCGATCCCAGGAACAAGAAATATTATAAGTACTACTTAGTATAGTGGGAAGAGAGAAAGGGTGAGCGATAGGACCACAAATTGTGATTTCTCCCAAATTATGAAGAATGGATATACAAAAGTCTCTCCTCACCGGAGATAGTCATCGATCATTCGACCTGTGCAATTAAAATATTATCCTTATACCATGAAATGTGCATCAAGAACGCTTTACCAAACTCTCGTTTCAGCGAAAAGTAACGAATACAAGAATTCGTCCGGGCTCATCATCCTTGTTGCAGATCTGCCGTTGCTCCAGTTGAGATAAGTAGTAACAACTCTATTCAAATTAATGATCGATCATACAAAAAAGAAAAAAGCTTTTGTATCAGTTACGCTATCTTCGTTGTCAATATGTGGAAGGTGTGAGTGATAAGAGTGCGAATGAATAGAAAATTAAGTTTTCACAGCGACATACATGCTATCCCTTTTGTGTAATCAAACTATTAATGTTCATTATTATAATTATTATTGATTTTTTGTTTACGATAACGTCCATGCACGACCAACTACAATTTCCGTTCGTCATCATTTTCAGTATATCATTTTATTTATTAAGTATGTCAGAAAATCTTCCTTCTGCACACTATTTTAACTGATCTACATTCTTCCGCTCAACAAATAATTACAATCATTTTCTTTTCTCCCGACCCCTTTGAATATCCATAATTTACACAATTTTCACATTTATATAAGAAGGTTATATCGAAATAATAATATGTAAAAGCAAAACATAACAAATTAGAATTAAATTCGATTTAATGTGACCAATTGTTATCATATACCGACCAATAATTGTTATCAATTAGAGACCAATAAAAACTTCTCATCCGATGATAATAAAAACTTTCGAGATTATATCGATGTTAATTGATTGGTCCCGATATTGTAAACATACAGGGAGCTTTCTGTTCGTCTAATAGGGAAAACCCGCGAATAAAATTCTCGAGGGATTCTCATAGCGCCTGCGACAATTAACCTGACATCGAGAGGGACACGGCGCAGGAGGGAGGAAGGAAGGGAGGAAAAAAGAGTCTATCGAATTTCCAGTGAAACACATTTATCAGAAACGGATTAACTTTTGTGGCATAGAATCGGACTCTAATGGGCAGACGGGCAGAGAGCGTGGGAGAGGAAAAGTATAGGTAATAGGATGGGAGAGCATAGAGAGAACGAAAACGAATACGAGAGAGAGAGTGGGTGAGAATATAAAATCGTCTCGTTGGCGAAATACTATTCAGCTCCCGGGCCACCTCGGAGAGCACGAGCAGCGAATAGAGAAAGATTTATTCACCGGCGTGATAGAGCTAATGGAATAATACGCCTCGAACCGGCAGCTAGGCCGTGGCGCATCCAAACACACCGTAGAAGGAGGTCACTCAACATAAAAGGGAAATAAATTCGCGATGCACTTGTTGTGCTGATGAATACGAATAAAAATAGATACGCAAACGAGGATATAAACAAAAGTATTTATGGGTCGTAAAGCTTTTTTCCCCATTTGTACGAGACAAAAAGCTCCAGGGCTCGTCAGACACGCATTATTGTCAGCTTGAGCAGACGGAGTGACGACGCGTTGAGAAGTTTCATTAATAATAATGAAAAATTACGCGTCGCGTGGTTTTGCCTCTGAGGCAGCCGGGTATGTCATATTGCGACAGCCATTTTGAGCCCGTGATAAAAGATTAATGTTTACTTTCAAAGTGCAATCTCCTAACTGTACTTTGAAATCGTATATCACTTTCACCGTAGAGTTATCCATAAAATAAGTACAAACGTAACAAGTGACTTTTCATTGTATCTGTTTTGTATAGCCTGTATGTATATGTTGACTCATACACGCAGCTACGTATTGATATGCGCCTCGATAAAACGTTTCTAATCGTTAAGTTCCGTCGCATCAGTATTCCCAAGAGTTCTCCCCGAGGTCGCGTTTGAGTACTAGCACCTCCCTACAGAAAGTATGTATATCTCCGTGAGATAATAATAAAAATATCGCGCATGTAACGTCTCCACCATGTACGAGAATTTCAAAGTAGCTCCAAGTCAAATGCTGTATGAGGGGCTTCATTTCACCCCGGTCTACCCCAAGCGATCGCGGAAGGCCGAGCGCTTTGTAGCTGTATGATACCCTAGTCTGCATATACTTATGTATGTATGGCAGAAATATGTCGCCGCCATCCTGTACAGAAATATGAGGGTAGATCGGGGTTATACGAAGTGCTCACGGCAAACCGTAGCTTTGATGTATATGCGGTTTTTCATTTGACCCCGCTGCAATCCAAGTGGCCATAGGGGAACGCGACATACGAACCCTTAGAATACATAAATATATTTATACATAGTAGCAATATGAAGGAGTCAAGCATCGGTGAATATACTCGTATCGTACTAAAACTGCTGGACCGTAAAGCTCAGGCATCGGAACGATCTGTCTGTGGACAACGCTTAAGCACACGTATCCATCGATTCTCTCCTACTTCGCGTGTTCTTCCTTGAATAATATATAGATATTTGTTGGATCTGGGTTTCGGTTTATATATTTATATATTTGTAAGAGGATCGGGGCTTTGCATAGAAACAAATAGAATGCACTCAAGCTTGTAAAAGAGTAAAAACGTTTATTAACATAAATTCAAGAGTTACAAGTCGTCCTTCAGATCACTCGTAACGATTGAGGTAAGAAAGGTTGTTTGTGGTAGGTTGACCAGACGTCAAAATTTGGCCTGACATGTCAAGCTT
The DNA here is from genome assembly GCA_946811545.1 of Netelia fuscicornis. Lineage (NCBI taxonomy): Eukaryota > Metazoa > Arthropoda > Insecta > Hymenoptera > Ichneumonidae > Netelia > Netelia fuscicornis. Next base: position 23,143,459 of record OX328011.1, on the reverse strand, counting down.
TTCAGGTATCTGTCAGGCTTGCGGTCGGATTTTGCAAATGTCAGACTTTTTCAGAAAATGTAGGTACTTGTTCCTGTACTTTGCCAACAATTGCCATTCGTATCTGTAAAAAAAAGGTCGATTTCCTGCGTAATGCGGGAAAAGGCAGATGAGAATTTAAAAAAATCTCATCAAATGACGGGAATTGCGGATTATCAAATAGTATTTATATAAAAAAAAAATGAAAAATGGAAATTGGAACGTGCGCGCCGCTCTCTGCCAAATGTCAGGCCTTTTTTTGCAAAGTTAGGCTTTTTGTCAGAATTTTCCATTTTTGCATCTGGTCATCCTATTTTATGGTCTCACAATATAGACACAAATATCCGAAATGCAGGATGTCTCTTTACAGACAATCACAAATTTCACATTTTTGTAGTTCTCATTGCGTGCACGATGGTAGATGCAAAAGTGAGGATATGAGAGATCGCTCACACATTTCTCAATGCAATCTCTATCGTACTCTTTTGAAGAGTAAACGGATGACTTTTTGTGATCCTATAATGCTGAAAGAAAGGGCTGACACAATATCGTTCCTTCGTACAGTATGTAGATTTGTTTACATTTCTGTACCTACGGTGATTGGCTCACCCCTTCGCAAGCGATCGTTCGGAAAATAAAAACTAAAGATCACCTACAACGTATTGTGACAGGATTTTGTCGAACTCCCGACGTCGACCGCGTAAGGGCCGCATTTTGACAAAATGCAGATTTGCCCGTGATCTACGGCGTCGATCGCGCTCGGTTGGCGACGGACGCGAAAAAGAAAGAACCGTCGAGAATAATCGACACACGATAGAGAGTTCGATCCGAACCGTTGTACGGAAAGGTCCTGTCCAAATTGTAATAAACCTTAATAAGAGTTCGATCTGAACCGTTGAACGGACAGGTCCGGTCCAAATTTGTACAATTATAATAAAACAGTTCAATCTGAACGCTCGTAGAGACAGGCCGTGTCAAAATCTAGACCAATAACGATTTATTATATTGTAATCTACTTAACTAGCCTAGGTCGATTATTGAATTTGTCAATTAGTTAGACTGTGAACTAAAGTGAACCGTAGCGGGTTCGAGGAAGCGAAAACGCAGAAATTGTCAAACAAAGGGAAATAAAACAGATCATGTAAGTACCTGCAAGACTTCTTATTCCTTCTCTCACGAAATCTTTTCATGCGAAGTCCGTCTCTTCTGGGTCCCAACGTCTTCCCACCCTGAGAATCGTCTCAATTTCTTAAACAAATTAAATTAACTGCTAGTTCTTTCGCGGAACTAGCTGACGCCCAAAAAATTTATAAAATTTAAATATTTAGAGCCCTGGCAGCCAAAGGACCCTGGCCGCACCAGGTGAAATGTTTGTCGATTCGCGACAAGAGAAAAAACACACTGTCTCTTACAGTATATATATGTATATAAATGTATATAAGGGTATATATAATACTACACGTAGCCCTTCGCAGAATCCAATACGAATAAAGTGCGGTCGTAGATCAAGGCTGCGGTGTCTCTTCCCTCCTGGCTATATATTTTCTTTCTCAGCTTTCCACAATTTTTCCCGGGACAACGGATAGCTCATCTGTGAAAGATATCTCGTTACCTCACTGCAGAGTGGCATCGAATCATCCGCAGTGGGGTGGCTCTGCTTTATATATTCATATATATCTTGCATTTTATATATATATATATATATGAATACTTGTTTTACCGATTATATAGCTAAAGGAGGATAGGTATCCGAATCAGCGGATAGACGTTAATGAGAATTTATCGAAGCAAACTTTCACGTTCGAGCTCATTTTTCTCGTCCGGGAAGAACAAACTCAAAGTGTTTGTTCTGTTGTTGACAATAAATGTGTCTTCGATATCATTGCTTGTTACAAATATAGACGAGTTTCTTTTTTTTTTGTGGTGGATTTTGCTGTCCCTTATTTGCTTGACATTTTATGCAAAAGTAGACTCATTTACCTTTTGTGTTCATACATTCTGTAAAGAATAATCCACCATCTACGAGAAAAATACGTCCGATAATTCCATCGTTATTTTTTAATAATGTATAACACGGAACACTGGGCAGTATCGGGTCGATATAAAGGTATATATATTTTATTTATTTACTTACATTAGTTAATTTATTATCTATTTACGTATCATGATCGAAGCTAATTAAGAGACGCCAGAGACGTAAGGAGACATGCGATCAAAAAACTAAAAGTTTACCTCGGTAGGACTACATTTGTTACGTGGTGACTACAAATTACTTTATCTCGATATTTGTGTTATATTAATGAGTTTATTAAGTTTTGTGAAAATTAATGTCTTCTCGTATTATCCTCCGACACGTATACTCACAATTGGTGACTCCAAGTGGGGACACTCCATTGAGATCAAACCGGCGATGTCGATTCCATGTTAAGATGAACGCGGTTATACTATATTGCGACATTTCGACAAACGAAATGCAACCCTACGTAACACGTGCTCTTCAAAGACGCATCTTTGATTCATCGCACAATTCATCGTAATCGAGTGGAAGGTCGACACGCAAATAGATCAGCAAACGTTTCGAGCGGCCATTCATGACCCGAAACATCATTGGATAGGCTCGAACCTGTTTAACTTGCCAGGGAATTACGTTATATCGACACAAGAAAAACCGTGCTGCAGCATATACATATATACTATTCCGGATCACCAAATTCACATTTACGTCGTTGGTCCATTGCCACCGTTAAAAGATTATCCGTACGTATCGACCATAATTGACCATTACAGATGATGGCCAGACGCTGTACTTATAATAAACTTGACAACAGACGCGCACATCGCTACATCTACAAAAACTGGGTCACAAGATACGAACCTCCAGTAATAGTTACCACGGATAGGGGCAGCCAATTCGAATCAAAATTATTTCAAGTCCCAACGAATCTTTTGGATTTTCAAAGAACAACAAGGATGACGTACCATCTGGAATAGAATGAATTGGTGGCACAGGTCACTGAATACGACGATGTGTACCACGCGCCCGCCGAGTGATTCAGCATATCACCCACGGTCTTCATTGGTCTACAGCAGGGCAAATTTCATAAATAATATTTTGCGCCCAGCCGCGCACGTAATTTTCCTTTTTTTTTAGCCTAATGAAGTGCGAGCGTGGTAGGTACAATGTTTTGATCACATTAAGAAATGAGAAAAAGATATTTTCATAGTAATGTCGTATGATGCGAACGCCTCAGGATATAATGTTCTTTTAGTAGTAAGTATGTACCTACAAACAAAATTACATCTATGTACATGTGATCCAATTCCGTGGGCCACATGCGTTGGCCACCCATGGTCTACAGCGTCTATGTAGTCAACTCGTACTTTTTGTAATTCAAGTGACGAGTTGGCTTCGGTGAAGTCGCGTAGTTCTTGATTTGTTAACTGCCGTTCGGCTAGTTCGCCCGTTACCGCGATGGCCGATATCTCGACAGAGTCGAGTCCCGATAAAGCGTCGGAGAGAACAGTTTCATGTTCTGCCACGCACACTATATCCATAGAGAATTGACTAATTAAATCCGGTTACTCGCTTGCCATGGCGAAGCGTTATTCAATTTTTTTTGCGAAACGGCCAGAACGGCGCAAACGGCTATATTCCAATGCATTCGCTCGCAGTGTCAACGTGGTTTTGAGCAGTGGATGTACACCTAGTTATTCTCCCAACACAAGGTTTACTGCGCTCAAAAAGTTGGATTGGATCCATTGGATCGACTCGATCGGTCGAATGCCGTTCAGGCACTGCAACCGTTAGAGGCTGTGCAATGGTTTCTTGTCATTTGATTCCTTGACTTGTAACAGCTCGTTAAACTTTGAATCACTGCTTTCTTTGAACCGTGCAATGATTCTAGCTTCTATTGTTTTATAATTGTTCCTAGCCGGTAGCGTCGTGATTACTTGAGACACGAAAGAATAAAACGGCGTGGTTAAGATTAAGTCGAGGGGTTAGTCGAGTCTCGAGAAATCAGTGAACCAATTCATGCGAAATCAGGCTAGGTCACTAAAAATAATCACTAAAAATCACGTGAAATCGTAGGTTATCTTATTGATCCGGAAACCACGGGAATCGGAGTAGAGATCGCAAGAAATCGATTCCTTTTGTAAATCGTTGTGCCACCGAATCTGCGAATGACAAACCCCTTGCATTAAGTAGCATACATATATCGGTACTTCCTATCATTTGACGTATTTCGTGATATGTCGAAAGGGATTTCCATCTGAGCTAACCAGAGTTCCCAATTATTTTTCCAGAATGTTGGAAGTTTGATCATTTTGTTCGCCTGAATCTCCTCACCTTGCATCGTTACGTCGTCTTTCACGCTTAGGTTATGCAACAACTTAACGATGGAAGAACTATGTGCACCAATCGTACTTGGATGGAGTGATTTTTTAGGCAAGCATGCCACTGACATATTTGCGTGAACGTATGTCTGGTGGATATTCGTTCGACGTTAGGCAATTCTTGGCGATGGGGGTTCGATGTAATGCTGTATCGCTACTCTTTCGTTATCGCTATTGTTCAAATCACGTTGGGGTCACCAATTGTGAGTATAACTGTCAGCGGATATTACAGGGAGACATACATGTTCACAAATCGCAATAAACTGTGTTTTCAACACACTTAATAAGTTCAAGTAGTTTTGACTATTTATGAAAGAAATTTAGTCGTACTCGTCGTTTTTTGTTATTGAAATAAGATTCCAATTTTTTGTCGTAGGCGTCCTTCCGCCTTGCCTGCGGTGTGTCTTGATTATCTCCCTATTCTGGCCACTCGACGTTCGCACATTCTGCATTTTACTGGGTCTCGTCCGTCTCGTCACAAAAATCTGACTTCTAGCGCCATCTCGCAGGGAAAAAGCAACTTATAGTGCTTCGTCTCCAGCACGTCTGGTGGAGTCACCATTCGGTTTTCAACGATCGAAGTGTTTCTTTTTGAATACACACACACACATACATACAACCAGTGCTATACTATAAAATGGTATAAAACGAACTTGGATATCTTTTATCTGTTCTATTATTTAATCAAACTCTCGGAATTATTAAACTGAGCAATTTTGTGTTAAGTGTAAATATCTGTGATCCGAAAATTTTCCTAGTGAGCGTAAGCCATTGAATTCAATGGTTAACCAGATGCGACGAGTCGTATGACTCATTTTTTCTTGAATAAACTCCACGAGTTTTTGGCCGGCCTGACATTTCATCGATGCATTAACAATCACTTCCCGTTTTATCAACACTTGAGAGTTCTTATCTCTCGATATTGTGTACCGAAAGTTTCTAAGAAAATCTCAAAAAAACTCTATAAATGTTTCTGCATTCAGTGAATGCAAGGCAAAGCTCGAGGACGATGTACTCTGTTGCAAAATCGAGAAAGCTGTGACTTATCAATGTACAAAATTGACAAATATTTTTCACAACTGGACAATGCATTGGCATATTCAACATTTTACTCAAAAGAGATAACTCTGCAGAGCAGTGAAGGATTCCAACGATGGATGAAACTATATAAAGAGTATTGTGTACTACTCGAATTGTGCAGACAGAGTTGAAGACTCTCATAAAATTCTACAAAATGACTGAAATGTTTAGCTCACCCAGAGAGGCAGTGAGGGTTAAAGTAAAGGTAAGAAAATTATTTTTTATCGATAGAATAATGTATCCATCCTTGGCCCATGTGCTTATCACAATTTCAGAAGTGTGAAACAAGACACCAACCGGAATACAGAAAGTTCAGTGTAGATCCTCAAATCACTTCTATCGAAGTGTTACAGAGTATTCTCATCAAAGCATTTGATATAAAAGGGTAAATTGAATTTTTATTGGTATCAATTACAAATTATGTCAGCATATTAGAATGAAATTTATGATAATATTTTTTATTACAGAGACTTTACAGTATCTTACAGAGCAATTGATGATTATGGCTCCGAAACGTACTTATTTCTGCTATCAGACTGGGATTTGGATGCTGCATTTATCAGGTACGTTTAAATATATTAGGGATATTTTATTACAAAAAGTTATATACCTCGTACCTTATTTTCATATTTTTTCTGCCATAAAAAGGCCATCTATCGAGTTATGTATAAAATAATATATCTTTCTTCTTACTTATATTTTCCAGTGCTTCGGAACCATATCTTTATCTTCAGGTGAATCTTAAGCCATTTGGCGAAACGGGTGACTGTGACTGTGATTGGGAACAGAATGCTCAAGATGTAGTTACAAGACAAACAGAAACTGGCTTTTCCTACAAGACTCCCAAATTACCCGGCCTCATAATGAACAAGGCAAGCACAAAGATCTACAATTAATATATGTTATTTTTCACTCACTTTTTGATGAGCGTAAGTATCGACTACAGTAACAAACGAATAAGATTAAACACGAAGGATATTAAATGTTCAAAGTAACAACAGGTTTTATTGTTTAATCAATGACCAATCGGGCTCTTCCACGCCAACATATTCTGCCTTTGTCATACAGATGGAAAGAACATTAAGCTTGGTGCAAAGAGCTTTGGGTAATCTTGGTGATGAATCGTCGCGACAGAATGTTCAGCCATCAAGGCCTGCTCTCACTGATGCTGAATTTCGTAGATTTTTGGATCCCATTGGTCAAGTGATACATTCAAAAGAGCTCAGAGCTGTAATATATTTTGGTGGTATAGAGCCGAGTCTTCGAAAAGTCGTATGGAAGCACATTCTCAATGTATATCCAGAGGGTATGTCAGGCCGTGAACGTATGAATTACATGAAGAAAAAAGCTCAGGAGTATCAAAATCTCCGTGAAAGATGGCGGTCGTTGATACAGAAGGGGCAGAATATCGGTGATCTTGGCTATGTCACGGGTATGGTGAGAAAGGACGTTCTTCGAACGGATAGGCATCACAAATTTTATGGTGGTTCAGACGACAATCAAAATACGGCTAGTCTGTTCAACATACTGACTACCTACGCTCTCAATCATCCAAGTGTTAGTTACTGTCAGGGTATGAGCGATCTAGCATCACCATTACTTGTTACAATGAGGGACGAAGCGCAAGCTTACATATGCCTCTGTGCATTGATGAGAAGGCTCAAAGATAATTTCATGCTCGATGGGATTGCAATGACCACCAAGTTCACCCATCTTGCAGAAGGTCAGTGTAAAAGAACAAAAGACAAAACTTGTTTTATCTGATTTCCGAAAGGATTGTTTTCGATATATCAATTTTGTTGGCCCAGGCTTGCAACACTATGATCCAGATTTTTACGCTTATCTCAAGTCCCATCAAGCTGACGATCTTCTTTTCTGCTATCGTTGGTTACTTCTTGAGATGAAACGGGAATTTGCCCTTGAGGATGCACTGAGAATGCTCGAGGTACTTTGGGCTGCTTTGCCTGCAGCACCCCCAAAACTCGAGCTTGTCTTGGCCGAAGTGATTTTTCCACCACCGTCACCACCTCCGAGTCCAAACTTCAAACAAATTCGCGAAAATGCATACACAAAAGTTTGTGCTATAAGAAGACAGAGTTCATCGGCGAGCATAGCGAGCTGCAAAAAGAGGCATCCGAGTACAGAAGAACATCCATCCCTTGAGAGCACCAGTGAAAATGGTGATATTACCACAAGGTACGTTTAAAGAAAATACGGACACGCGAAATCACATGCCACATTGCACATATTTCCCGAAAATATCTGAAACTAGAACCCTGATCCGTTTCATAGTACATCATCAGAAATGTGCAAAAAGTGTGTTTTGTATAGATTATCAATCGTACGTTATATTGAAGAATAATTAACGAATAGCCACAAATATTGGATATGTTTTCGTATCGAGGTTCCACATCGTGATTGAAAAATTTCAATTTCATTAAACAAACCGCTTGATAAGTACAAATAATCAAATTTCGACCGTATGAAACTTTGTATAATGATGCAACTCGAAAGCATACAAATTCTTTCGGATTGAATAACAAGCCTGTATGCTTTTTTTCAGATCCGTTTCACCGTACGAAGCTCAACTAGAAACGGAAACGGATGAAGTAACATTCGCAAAAAATCGGAAAAACGCCACGACGGAAAGGTGTACGAGTAACGATTCGACGCTCGTAAAATCCAAGCCATCAGTTGGGTTGAAAGATCGTTTGAGCGTAACTTCTCATCAAACTAAAATCGGCGAAACGAGTAACGATGCTAATGATAAAAAAAGTGCTCGTGTCGTTAAAAATTTGAATGAGTTTCTTAACTTTACGAGTCTGAATCGCAGTAAGGTTGGACCAAGCGACGAACGCGAGTTAAGGCGTGTCTCAAGCGAGAGCGGTGTAGTTCGTGTTGGTGACGACGGTTCAGGTTCGCCGGACGATCCGGCGGAATTCTTTCCAATGACAACATCCATGACTCGAGAATTGAGGTTGGAACTAGAATCGTTGGATCGTCAAGTTTTCGGTCCATCACCAACGACCGATCACCAACAATGCGATTGTCTTGTTTCGAAGCGTGAATGCGAACTAATTGAGAGTGAAACGGAGACTGAAGTCACAAGATGTAGTCCGGCAGCTGATGTGTTCGTTTGGGAAAATCCATTGCACTCTTTGCAGCAGAGAACGAATGCAACGACTCCCGATGAACAGGCCGATCTCGGGTATGACGGAGAGATCCTGGAGGACCAGAATGGTGTTAAATCTGTGACACCGATAAGATTACTCAAGCGCACTGCAAGGTTCGTGGGGAGCGTATTTTTCCTCTAGTATGCAAATACAGCTTCATTAATATCTTCAATATGGTTAATTTCATAAATTGTTTCAATCGATCGTAGAATACTAAGATACTCATTGAATATAATTTTCTATTGCAAAATTCTCAGATAAACAACATATAATGGAAGTATGGTATATACTTGCAGATCGGCATCAGCTTCGGATAGCGAAGGAACGGACCAGAGCTGGCATCAAAGCATCGTTGAGCCAGAAAGTCCTTCGTCACAGGTGCAGGAGCAGGGTGAAGAAGCAACAGAATTAACAGCCTTAATACCAGCAGGAACAAGTGAAGATCAATTGGGTGGTGGTTCCTTACCTCCGCCCAATGAATTCGGAGGTGGAAATCCTTTTCTGATGTTCCTCTGCATTACACTATTGCTTCAACATCGTGACTTCGTCATGCGCAACCAGATGGACTACAATGAGATGGCTATGCATTTTGACAAAATGGTCAGACGGCACAATGTGGCGCGAGTACTCAATCAAGCAAGACAATTATTTGCGGGTTATTTGCGACGGCACTCTTCCGCATCCGGTCACTCAGATTACGTATCTGTGTGAACTAAGGCGCGGTCAGAAAATACTCTAGCGGTTCTTCTCTCTCAATCTGATATAAATTTTAAGGTAAATTTCAACAACGATCGGCTTCCCAAGAACATTTAGACCATTATTTCACAGAATTGACTCGTGGTTTCGGGAAAAATTATATTCTCAGGATCTTCGTCGATCGATCGAGGATATCCAAGGAATTAATTTTTTTCTAGAGGCATCAAGCAACTGTGAATACAATGAACCGAATATCAATCGGAATTTTACAGCATCTTAACAATATTCTGCAAAGAACCAGCAAAAACATTGCATTTAACGTAACGGGAAGAAGAAAAAGGAAAATGCTGACGTGGTTTGCACCAAATGCGTTTAATAATTTTAGAACGTATACATGCACGCAGACGCCGATTGCACTTCGTGCGAGGATGGTACATGACTGACTATCGCATCCGCGAATTCTTCCGCCTCCCATCCCCATCAATGAATATAATTACCTTTAGGATGATCTTAAATTTGTAAAAAAAAAAGGAAAATAACTCAGTTGTACCAAGCTTAACCGTTACCTTGTTCACGAACGAATGTGCTTCGTACACGACAATAAAGCGCATTTCATTCAATTGTTAACGCAGGATCGAACATTATTTCACACAAATACAGAGCGATATAAAGGGATCACCATAGGCATGAAAGTGTGTAATCAAGAGTAGTACGAATTATTATATCTTTTTGTTTAACTTATTTTATTAAATAGATCATACTCGTGTAAATTTGGTAATGACGATTTAACATAGCCTACAAGTAACTCGAGCAATATCAGTTGTTAGGTAAATATTGCTTCAACTTCTTATCTTAAATTATTTTACACCTTTTGCTCTTGCTTTTGTTTCTCTAACGACGCTTTCCTCCACCACCTCCAGCCAATATTGATAAAATTCGGACGAAGATATTTATCGTATCCATGTAGATTGACATAGCACTGCAAAAAAAAGTTAAAAGTCACATATTACAGATGGATTTAAGACTTGTTTACAACAGAAATTAATCAGTTGATAAACATTGTAACTAACTTATTTATCGGGTCATATGACCTGACACCTTCCATCTTGTAGTAATTCGGATGTGTCTCGGCAGCACGGATTATTCTTTGAGTGTCGTACATGAGAAACATTGAGAAGAGGACAAGACCTCCATAGAGAGCTATAGAGTGTAATCCAGATCCCATAACGGTTGTTGGTGGTAAGAACATACTTCCAAGTGAACTGGCAAATACAACACCAAGACCAATTGCTAGAGGGCCTCCCATGTTGAGAAACTTATCACTAGGTGCGCAAACAGCAAGTGTCGAAAGACCGCCAACAACACCAGCTGTGTACCAAGCTGCCCGTATCACCAAAGGACCGCCAAGCAGTGACAAAGGAGCGAGTACAGCACCGATCACACCCGTATGTACGAGCCATGCTACTTGTTTAGCACCAAAACCTTCCTCGTACGGTATACTCCGTGCGACCATACCGGAACCAATCATCGCTGCCATACTTGCACCAAGTGCTATCCATCCTTGACGCATCACAATGTTCATAACAGCTGGTGAACGTAGGCAAGCTGCAGCGGTTAAAGCGCTTGCAGCGATCGAACCCCCGAAGTACATGTACGTTGAACGAATCCGGTCTTTTACATACTGCGGCCATAATCTGATAAACGAAAATTTGTATTTACTAATGGGACTAAAGTATTATTTTAATTTTTGGAAGAAGCCATGTTGTCATACGTAAAATGCATTTCGTCAAAGCTTTACAAAATTTTCATGGTATTTGAATTATTGTTGGTAAAAAATGACAAAATCTGTGAGAAGATTGAACACTTACCCAGCGTGTTCTATGGCACCGGTAGATGAAGAAAGACCAGCACCGTAGTAGCAAAGGGCACCCAATCCAAGAACCGCCCCTCCAGCCACGAATCCCTTGCCAATGTTGAAGGCTAAAGGAAAGAATCCATGAATTTATATTTATGGGTTATAAAATGATGGGCAAATAATTTATTTTATTGTTATCCTGATTTACCTGTTTCACCGGCAGGTGCTACAGCTTCCTCGACAATGCCAGTTCTTCTGCGTGCTGTACGTGTAAATGTACTACGTCCATCGCTAGCAAAAAGTCTAGCAACCTGAATTTTTGATCCTTGAGGGACAATGGGTGACCTTAGAAGTCCCGTCACCTGCGGCGATAAGCCAGATCTGCATACTCTTGCGAGCATCATCTCGAAAAAATGTTATTCGGTATTTTCTATCTGGAAGAAGAGTAACGTCAAATCGGTAATAGTCTGAAACTTGATAATTTCTTTCTCCGGAGCCGGGCTGTTATTTGGGAAGGGGAAATTTCTTATGAAACTGGTTAATTTTGTGACGAATAACATTAATTACTAAAAGGTTGTTGATCGACATATCAAGCTCACGAAGCGAAAAACAAATTTGGGTCAAAGAACACTATGATTGACTCACCTGACGCAATAGTTTCGTCTGCTCTTCGATGGTTTTTGTAAACTGCGTAAATCTCAGCAGCACCGTTCAAAAATGCACTGCTACACTGTGCTACACTGCTAACGGAGCGTGCGTGACGTTCGTGGTGTATAGCTATAGCAGCGTATAGATTTGTGTAGATGCGCAGTCGCGCCGAAGTTTCTAGACCTTTACCAAGGAGAGAATATTCTGGCAAAGAGGATCGTAAAGATGGCGACAAACGAGAATTTCATTTTATATTCATAAATAGATTTTATATATAATTTATTATTTGCATAGAGCCTAGATAGGAGGAGATCAAACTCTGGGTTACGGGGTTTACGGGAATGGTACAAAAAGGGAGACTAGAGTAAAGGAGTGCGAACGCTTATGGCGAAATCGTGCCAAACATGACCGAAAAAGCGAGGAAAGATGTTAGTTCGAATTGAGCCACGATGAGCGCTCTCGTCGCTGAGAGCTAACTGTGAAGTGTGGCGTTGGTGATGAAATGAAGTGAGCGGGATATAAACCCCGGCGAAATATGACATCTGTCATTTCATCGGGCGCGTAAACAATTTTTTGTCGAGTGTTTTATGAAATTTAAGGTTGGAAGGCGACGAAAAAAACAAAAAAAAAGTGCAGTGAAAGCGATAGTACAGGGTGGGCCATCTGTTGGTACGTTTTTGAATTTCGTCGTATGACAACGGCAAACGAGCTACACACCCGAAATTTTTACAGTTCATTAGCCATACTGTCCGCGGCACGAAACAACATGTTTTATCTTGAAGAGCGTTTTGAAATTTTAAAAACTTATTTTCAAAGTCAGTGCTGTGTCGCCGAAACTGTGCGAATTTTGAAAAGAAATATGGGTCGTGATAAAGCACCCACCGAAGGCGCTATACGCAAATTGGTGAAGAAAGTTCGTGAGAAAGGGATGTTAGTGGATGACAGAAGTGGTCCCAGAGCTCGGTCAGTGCGCACACCCGAGAATATTGAGGCTGTGGCCCAAAGTGTGAGACAGAATCCGACGACCTCAACTCGACGCCGATCGCAGCAACTGAGCATTAGTCGCACCAGCCTGAGGAGAATACTGCACAAAGACCTCGGATTATTCGCCTACAAGATCCAGATGACTCAGGAGTTGAAAGCAAATGACCATCCGCTTCGATATCAGTTCGCTGTGTGGGCCATAGACCAGCTCAATAATGACGTCGATTTTGGTCGAAAAATCATCTTTTCGGACGAAGCGCATTTCCATCTCGGCGGATATGTGAACAAGCAAAACTGCCGGATTTGGGGTTCGGAACAGCCACACGCAATCGTAGAGAGACCAATGGATCCTCCAAGAGTCACAGTTTGGTGTGGATTTTGGAGTGGTGGCATAATTGGCCCATTTTTCTTCGAAAATGATGCTGGCAACGTCGTTACCGTCAATGGCGAACGCTACAGAGCCATGTTGACCAACTTTTTATGGCCTAAAATCGACGCTATGAATGTGGACGACCTTTGGTTTCAACAAGATGGCGCCATATGCCATACAAGCCGACTTACGATCGACCTTCTGCGCACCAAGTTTAACAACCGCATAATCAGCCGTTCAGGAGATGTCAATTGGCCTGCGCGTAGCTGCGATTTGACACCGCTGGACTTCTTCCTGTGGGGTGCCGTTAAAGACCGATGTTATGCGGATAATCCAGAGACAATTCCAGCTTTGAAAAACAACATTACGACTGTTTTGAGTGAAATTGGCACCGAGGTAGTTCAAAATGTTATCACTAATTGGGGTGACCGAATGGCATACTGTAAGGCCAGTAGAGGGAGCCACATGAACGAAATCGTTTTTCATTCTTGACGGGGATACTTTTAGCTTTACAACAAAAAAAAAATTAATAAAAAATATCAATGCATACTCTTTTGATCGCATTTTTAAAAACGTACCAATAGATGGCCCACCCTGTATAACAAGCAGGTAAGAAGAAAGTTTGTTGCTATAATTCGTGGATTAAATGTTAATTGAATTGGAGTTGTGATGCTATGTGGCGTGTATTTTTCACGCTCGGAACCGACTTGATTTCGAGCAAGAAATAACGAATCGTCAAACTCGTTTCTTCAGGTATTATAATAATCAATATTATTATCAATTATTATTGAAGTGAATACTTCTTCTACGACAACGGACAAAGGCAGTCGAATTTTGAGAAATGTTTGCTATTCATCGAATAATTAGCATACTTATTCTAATGAATCTGACAGGTCGCAGCTGCAGAAGACGAATCAATTGCCAGTGGTACAAGCGAAAGAGGTCAAATGTACAACTACAGTTACAATGCGGCTGAAACTTTTGTAAACTCATCCGTTGCCCCCATCTCGGAAGAATAACGCAGTTATAAAGGGTTTTCGAGCAACGTTCATGGTTACACTTGGGGTAAGTTGAATTTATCAACTTACCAGCCTCAACATACAATAATATAAATAAAGAAACAAATTGTTTATTTTGTAATTTTTCATTCAATTGTACTCGTAGTTCTTTGACACTGGGCTTCTTGGGAATAAGATGCCTCCGGCGCAACTCCACGAACTCGTACATCAGATAATGACACTGCTTGCCGCGAACAATTTGAAGCCTCTGGTCCACCCCGATGCCTTTGTTCACAATACAAGGAGCTGGTTATGAAATATCTCTGGAAAATTGTCAAGACTGTTTCTATTTTTCTGGGCTGGCGATCTCGATTACGATGCAATCCTCTATGAAGTTCATCATTTGTTCAAGGTGACAACGATTAAACGGATAGAGAAACAGCACTCGACTCCATTTGAGAATGTGCTTTTATTTTACTTACAGTTTTCTTCAGGAGATTTTAAGGAACAAAACAAAATAAGAAATAACGATATCACTTTTGAAATTATATAGTTCTTTTAATCGTATTCTCTTTTTGTATTGTATTATTTAAAAAAAAATTAGATATGTAGCCACTAAAAGAAGCATGAAAAAACAAGCAAACAAACAAGTTCATAGAGCGATATATTGAATACGCAATTCGTTGATAATAATTATTACATTATGAAATTGATTGTATCTCAAATTTCGCCTTCCGAGCTCACATACAAAAGCATGCGTGCTCGGCTTGTTATAAACGAACAAACAATATATCGGTGATCCCGAAATTAGCGTATATTCTTTATTTATCCTAAGTTCTTTTTTTTTTGCGAGAGCGTTTGTCCGTTCTTCAATTGTCGTTTACTTGATCTGTGCAACTAGTCAAATTTCATCAGAGATTGTTCGAAATGCTATTCTATAGTAATGTATACAGAAAAAGAGAATATTCAGACTTTCAGTAACAAAACTTTCAGTATACAAAACTTTCAGTAACTAACATATTTTTTTACTTTTATACAAATTTGTCTACAATTTATCAAATAAAAATTTGAACAAAAGCATCGCAATATCACTTATCAATACTATAAGCTGCGTTAATCGGACAAAATTTACGACAAATGGCAGATCAACGATTCAAAATCATCGCGCTTGACGGTCCCCAGCAGAAGTGGCGCCGCTAGGCGGTGGCAATTATCGAATCTTTCCTCGCTTTTTCCCACCATTTTTTCTAACATTGCGTTCGCACTCCTTTACTCTAGTCTCCCTGGGTACAAAATTTATGGTGAGTAACACATCGGTTATTATTTCTGAACACAGAAATATCTATCACGAGAATACCACTCTCCCGAAATTTAATTAATGATACTTGCGACTAATTACGACCGCTTGCGGCCAACTTAAAGCGGGTACGAAAGAGTTCATCCTTTTGCCACGCAGGTGTCGCAGAATCAACTTTCGAGGGTTCAACTTTTGTCGAACGTAGCTGATCTCCCCCCTAAATCCTGATTGCACGCCCCACCGCCATAGGCCTCCATCGATCATGAGCAGCATGAGTAGCGCGCTGATTTGTTGGTCGCTCTAAGTGGGAGATACCGTGCGAATAACTTTTGGCAATATATCCCGATGTGGATCCCTGTGAGTAACATTTCCACTCTATCAATGTTTATTTTGTTGTCTGCAGTTAGAGAGTAGGATATAAAAAAATTAGCATTAAGAAATGTCCAAGGATCATGAATATACGATAGAGTCTCGTCATTTGTCTTTGTTTTATTCTACAAATTGATTGATTTTACCGATATCATATTTTGCGAATATCTAATAGATACACAAAAAAGAAAAAGGCAAAATTTCGGTAATATAAAAATTCAAAGTCGCTTGACTCACTTCACACGGCTTAACTATTTTCAAGGAGATATGCTGTGGCGCCTCCAACGGTGTTGGACAGGAATACTCCAGGCTCGACTGACCGCTGGAGCCTGGACGAGGTGGCATTCTTTTCTCGGTGGTGGCGTTGAAGAGCGATACGACACAGTCTATAGTGGTATATATCAACGAGAGAAAGACAGTCGCCGATCAGTAGAGTGGGACAGAGCAAGTAAGCGAGGACGAGAGGGAGAATCGGGGCAGGCCTGGTCTGGCGCAGAACAGCAAGCCAAAGCAATATGGCGAAGTGTGTCACGAGCTGTTGGACGATACGTAGTGCCCGTTTAAAATAATGAAAGTATCGAGTTATGGGTTGAATGTGATAATGTAGTTAAAGAGACCGCGATGACGAAACGGTTATTCCGATGAAATGGTGTATGATTTTTCATAGAAGCAGTTACTTGGTGTTAATGTTCATACATATAGGAAAGAAAATATAGTATCGTGCGCGATCTTGCTGCTGTTGCTGCTGGTACTGCTGTTTGGACTACCGGGTTTTTGTGAATCATGGCCACGGATAAAATTAAGGTGGCCGTACGGGTCCGGCCTTTCAATCGAAGGGGTAAGTCTTATAGAATTCTCGTCGCACCTGTCCGTTCCTGTGTGCTCCATTACGCTAAAAACCTCGATGGTCCGAAGAAATTTGCAAGTTCGGATTTTTTTTCTTCTTTTCCTTAACGGGGTACTCCAATCGCTCGGGGTTCACTTCTTATCGGACATGTCGATACTTTTAAATGATACTTTGTCATTCTCTGTCTCGTGATCGCGAATCCCCGAAACAAGGGGCCAGGAAATAAAGAACGCGAAATACTATCGCGTCGTGTGTACCTGTCATAGTGAAGTCGCATGGGTCACGGTCCGGACTGTCAGAGCCCCAACAATACCTCCCTCCATGCTGTAACTATACAATCGTGTAAGGCCGT
The DNA here is from genome assembly GCA_946811545.1 of Netelia fuscicornis. Classification (NCBI taxonomy): domain Eukaryota; kingdom Metazoa; phylum Arthropoda; class Insecta; order Hymenoptera; family Ichneumonidae; genus Netelia; species Netelia fuscicornis. The sequence goes on along the minus strand of OX328011.1, from coordinate 23,126,377 downwards.
GACGTTCGTAGGGGAAATAATCATTTTTTAGTATTAATAAACAACTGGAAAAAAGGCGTTTGCATAATTGTCCGGCTAGCGTAATTTTATCGGTTTTCTAGCAGTTTTCAGTTGCATCCGTTGCCATTCCTGAGAATTTTCCAACACAGAAAAAAGATAAACACGATCACGTAGAGAGCTCAAAGATTCATCGTGCAGTTTGGTAATCGCACTCGGGTCAACTATAAAGCAGAGACGTGGCGTAAACTTTCCGTGACACCTGAAATCGCGAATCTTACGAGTACATAAACATCTTGACTCCGTGTCTCGTTAATAATTACCAGCTTTACGAATCAATATATACGTAGCGTATGTGAAAGATCTTCCAATCGATATATCGCGATGTACGTCAAATATGTGTCATGTCTGAGACACGCATTCTCGATAACATATATCACACTCGGTGAATTATTATGATTATTATTATGGCTATAGGCTCGATTGCAAGGAATTATTGTTCTCTTCTTTATTCTCCTTCTTCCTTTATTTAATAAAAGAGATTACAGTTGGATACATTTTAGGGTCGTATTGTCCTCTCGCCACCCTTGTCATACATCCCTCGAATCAATTCCAGTAATTAAGCTTATTTAAACAAGTCGTCGTCATTCATAAGTACGAACCGTCGATTGATAACCGAATTAATCCTGTGACTATAAAATTCTCTTCAATACATCAAAAACAAACAGCATTTCGAATTGAGACACAATTTTATGTTCCAAGAAAAAAAAAATAATTGATCCACTCTTCAAAACTATAATCCTTTAAATATATTAGCACATGTGCGAATGGCGTAAAAAGCTTTGGTAACACGAAAGAACGCAAGAGAGTGGTAAAACAATATAAAAAACATATTAGGCTACAATTAACGTAATGAGCAGAACATGAATTATTACAAAATATAAAAAGCAAAAACCTTGTAGTATTTTAGCTTCGATGAAAAATCACCGTGAGATCCTCGTTCGCAAAAAGAAAAATGAACAAAAATAACACATCGAAAAGAAAAAGTGATTATTTCCATAAAAGCGACTTTCGCTTTTCCGGCGGCACACGCAACACTGACAGCCGAGCGTCTCGGATGAATTAAGTGAACTAGTTGAGAATTTCTCACTCTCACTTACGCTCGGGCCATCTCGCGATAAAATTTATTTTAAGCACATATTGGAATACCGTGAAAGCGATGGATTAATGAAATAACGCGTTTGGAACGCTTCGCTCAACCGTGTCTCGGTTCAAAGTCCAGATTCGGTAGAAAATATGTAAGTGTTTTTTTCGCGCTTTTTCTTTTTCCTTTTTTTTTGCTTCAGCAACGATTACGCGATCTCGTTCCCAACAATGCGAGGGTTCACGCACGCGATCCGACGGGCATTTTCTATCCAAGAGTCTCTGTTTAATAATTCACTTGGGTTCTTTCTTATTTAATACTTCAAATAAAAACCTCCCAAAAATTATCCAATTTTTCTTCAATTTCCTGTTGATATATAGACAAGATTTGTTTTGAAAAAATTTCACGATTGATCATTGAAGCGTTCATTGAAGGCTTTGACGCCTACTTAGTTATCCGCAGACACAAACGAGACACTCAAGCTGCAAGTATATTTTAAAGATCCGAAACTAATGTCCATTTAAATATATATAATGTAGTTGCATGTACTTCGTGTATGTAAACGCATAACGAGCGTAGGTGTTATATGCTATGCGTCACGCGAAGCTTTTTTCCACCAGTCGCTTTCCACTTGGTGCATACCGAGAGATCGACATCGGAGGAGACACTGGTTGACTGTTACCCGTATCGAATCTCACCGATCGAAATAGTAAATTGATTTTGCGACGCTGTGCGAGGCGTGCGATACTTGGATCATCGAGAAAAACAAATACGAGGCGGAGATTCGATATCCGATTTTCAGGCATTTTCGCGAAACAAATTGAATTCTATTAATTTTTTTTTCCTTTTTGAGGAAATGGAATTTCGTCTACGTTGTTACATACGATCTGTTCAATTGATTTAAATAGGAGCATGGATATAATATCAATATAGGACGAATCGATCAACCTATCTTATTTTAATTATTCAAACAAATTTCAAGGACTTGGGTGAAATAATACACTATGTGTTGCTTTTTTTTCTTGTGTTCTTTCTTGAAATTTGAAGAAAAGATAGTTTTCCATTTGTGCGAGGCAATATTGATAATTCTTGTCTGTTTGCAGAACTCGAACTGGGCACACAATGCGTCGTGGAAATGACCCAACAGCAGACGATTCTCCAACATCCCACGACAATGGATAAGATTGATCGGTGAGTGACCTTGTTACTTTCGATTTCCTCGTCATAGAGCGAAACTAATGAAAACTTATTTTTTACAGAAATGTCATAGGTTTGTCCTTAATGCAAAAACAAAGAGATTAATGAAGATTTATTTATAGTGGTTTGTCCACGAGTAGGAATCCCGTATAATTGTAGGTCCTCGCGGAGACGCTGTTAACTCACCGTATTCACGTTATCAGTGGGCTTGTCAGGGACACGTATCGTTGGCGCAAAGTAACGCTCAGATAATGGTCATCGATCCATGTGTGGTTTTTTGGAACAAATTGCGAGGCATGGATAAGATACAATCTGGTGAATGTAATCGACGTTTCCCGGAAACCGAAATCTTTTACCTCCGTTTGTGAGAACAATAATTCAAGAACTACTAATTATTTTCTGAGATGAAAAACAATTCCTATCGATTCCCGGTTGAGTCACGTTGGTGAAGACGAATTGCTGAAACACCGGCATGTACAATATTTACTATTGATAGTGAATACTGTACGGCAGTTCCATATATATTCATATGTGTATGTGTGTGTGTGTGTATATATATAATGACGGATATAGATACGCTGATACAACACTCGATCGACCGATACAACGTGCAGATAACGTTCAATTCGATACAGTCGATTTCTCGTTGTTGCTTGGCTTCGATGTAATGGTCTTTCGAACTCGAAGAGAATGAAATGAGAGACGTTGCCCCCATTTTTTACTCCACAAGGATGGATGGAGGAAAAGAGATAGAGAGAGAACAAATTTGAGAATGGGACATATAAAGGTAGAAAGGATGGCTGAACCGCCTACGATGCCGAAACATCAGGTACTATTTTTCCTGCTGCGTCAGAGTTGTGACGTCATATTAATCGATATAAACTCGCCGTGACTACAATCTCGCGCGTATGCGAGGAGTGTGCGCATCGAGGAGAGTCGAAGCACGTAGCCGTGGAACTTTACTCTAAACGACCTACAAAATTCAAGTATTCGGGGGAAAACCAGAATGGAGAAGGAATATTATACGATAATTCGATCTTCCATTTTCAATATCGATCCCCGTTGTTTGATACATAATGTTGGGAAGGGGGAGCGAATAACTCTCGCCAGTTTCAAATCTATCTTTTCCCTAGGTAGTCGTTTTTTCTTATCACGCGTTATCTCATCGAAATATTACTCCATCCACTGTTGTATGCGCATCTACGAATTACACACGATACTATCAGCAAGTGTCGAACAAACTATGTGTAATTCGCGACTGAAAAACTTTCAAGTCAACTAAATTACCGCGATAGATATTGACCATTCCCGATATCGAAATTCCGATCTAGACACGATACATGATTGATCGAATATCGAATAAAAATGTTGTTTAATAGCTGTCATTTAAATGTGAAAAATTGGGGGATTCGTCAAGTTGAAAATGATATTAGTTTGGCTATACGACGATGTTTAATTCATAAGTAAAGCCTGTCGTGTTCATCAATTGATCGAGTTTCATATAGCGTGTACTACATAAATACTATATAGGAATATAGGGCATAGTACAAGACTATATGAAAAATCGAAGCGTGTAAGATTCGACTTGAGTTCGAGCTGTCTATATACGTACACGTACATCAGTGTCCACTCCAAGTCACACGCTCGAGCACTCACACAGATATATGTTTGTCGAGTGTGCCTTATGTGTCAGATGGTTGGCAACGATGGTGGTAGACAGAAAATACTCGAAAAGTGGAACACGTACAAAACAGAGGGTAGTTCAACGAGTACGAGTATTCCCTCTGCTACGTTATCTCTTCCTCTCACTTTTTTTTACCTTATCTATGCTCCGTACGAAGAGACAATTTTGCTGTTAGGTATAAAAAAAAGATTTATACATTACAATTCACCATGTGAAGTAATATATTCCCATGAAGAAAATTGGATGGAAAAGGGCGAAGCATCGATCCACAGCCATTTATTTTTTCGTAAGAGTCTCCGAGTTTTTTGTTGCTTTGCCAGCTGCTATACCAGGAGAAATGTATATGATCATTATTCTTTTTCGTGCATTTTTCTTTTAACCTTAGTAAAAAAAAAAGTAATGTAAATAAAGAAAAGTCTTGAAACCAACTTTGAATCGGAAAGTTTGGAAAGAAAGCTCAGCAGAATGGGATTGCAGTAGGGGTATAACGAAAAATCGAGTTTGTTTTGGAGTGAGCGAGTTCATTGAACATTGCATTCTCCCGATCTGGACCGGCTCCAAGATTATACGTCCCATTTAAATTACTAATGTCTGTAGTACACCCCGACAGCATAGAGCGAATTGGTCTCGTTTCGTGCAATATCTCAATATCTCTTCCAGAAATTTTCAAATGACTTTACAATGAAATTTATTCTGTATGACTTGTAACATCACAACTGTGGATTATTAATGGAGCGTAAGCGAAACTTCCGTCCAACATCGGCCAATGGCTTCGTCTCATCCCCACTCGCGATTTTTCTCGTCGCAAAATCTTCCAAGTTATCAAGTACTTCAAGATTAACCGGTACAAAAAAATATTGAACTTTTTGAATTTTTACTGAATAAATTCATAAAATTTTGTGGGTATTGGGTACTGAATTTGCAATTTCCAGAAAGAGGTACGTAAAAGAATAAGTCAAGAAACGAGCATAATGCTTTTTACCAAAATCTTCCAAATTATCAAGAATTTCAAGATCAACCAGTACAAAAAAAATATTTAGCTTTTTGATTTTTGAGTGAATAAATTCCTAAAATTGTGTGGATATTGGGTACTGAATTTGTAATTACCAGGGAGAGGTACATAAAACTAAAAATCAAGAAATAACATGTAATGTTTTACACCTCGTTTCTCAAATCTACGTGTGTTTACAAAAACAGGATGTAACTTTATAAACCCCTTGCTCGTACACTTGTTAGAACACGACCTTGCGTAGATTGTTTTCATAATCATTCAAGCTTTGCACCGTGTCATCAGGACCTTACGAATAATGGTAACAGAAGGAACGAAACATTATTTTTCAAGTCTGCTCACGCTTTGCTCGAAACGCCCCAAGGATCATGCTTCAATCGCTCGAACGTGATCGGAATTGCGAGCACTAAAAAAAATTCCAATCTTTTATCTCAGTCAGTTTAAGAAAATTTGCAAACAAGAAATTCGTAAATTTGTCGTCGATAAAAGAAAGAGTTGTGCTCTCGTTAAAAATATTCATCTCCACCTATTCATTGCGAATCGACGAAATGTTTTTTTTTTTTTTTTTTTTTTTTTTTTTCGTAGATGAAGAAACGTTCGTGCCACATTTTGCGTCTCGCAAAAGTTACCGAGTGCGGTAAACCTCATAATGTATAGACTTATATGTATATATATTGATCCGTTGCTCATTTGCCTTCGAAGGGATTCGAGCCACGCGATGGTCAGACCGCATCGCACGCGTTCTTGGACTATCAGCTCGATCGTATGCCCACATGTCTATACGACATACAATATATATTTTTAATTCAACGAAAAAGCGTACGAATGCACCTTGACCCTTTCTCCCAAAATTAGCCCTAGTAAAATAAATTGTTCATCATGGCCTCATTAACATTCTGACAAAAAAATGTAAAAATATTCATAATGGGAAATGAGGCTAGGAGCAAAATTTAGGGTTTTTTTTTCCTTTTGTATTTCATGAATAATGGATTTTCCTCGTGGAGTCCAGTTACGAATGTGCTGATCCGAGGTCGTCTCTCCCCGTCGTTTCTCGCACTCTCTCTCTCTCTCTCTCTCAGTCTCGTGACGGAAAATCGATAGTTCCCGACACCACTGTTCGTCCTAAATACTTTGGACTCTTTAAATTATCTTATGTGATAGTATCCCTCATTTTCCACGTAGCGATATGGTTGGTTCCTAGGGAAGTACTATTTTTCAGCAACATTTGCATCCGAAAGGTTGAATAAGTTGAGGAGTATGATTGCAGATAAAGCAGAGTGAGCTCAAGGCGCTACTTTGCTGAAAAACAGTTGGTCCTTTTCTTCGGAAACTAATTGAAAAAAATAATCGCAGCTTTTCTAGTGGGTTATTCGTTAGATTTGCTTATAGAAATAGGAGAAAAGTGTTGAAACGAAGCTTTAATTTTTCTATACTGTGTAGTTAAGTACCATTGGATTGCTCGATGAATGGATCTCTCCATGTTTCCTGGGACAAAGTTATGAGAGATGTTTATTTAAAAATGTTTCTTATCGAGTACATGGAACGAATGCCATAAGCTCTTTTATCATTAATAGCTCTATTGTCCTTTTTTATCGGCATCCTGCGAACAGTTACAAGATAGTCGAGTTTAACGCCCTGAAAATTTATGACTGCGGTTGGAAATCGTAAAAGTGCTACTACACTAAAATACCTAGCCCGCCTATCTATCATTTGCACATTGGTTTCTTTACTGTTTTCAGAATAATTATAATTTATTTTCATGCGTATGGCTCTTGAGTTAGACGGGGTGCAATTGTGTATATGTGGCACAAATAACCCCGTTTTCCCCTATAAGCCAAACTATAAATAAAAAAAATCTATGTAAAATGAGAATTCAATTCGAATTGATAGGAAACGTTACTGTTATATAATTAAAATAAGAATTAGTTTGTATTGCAATGATCGACCATCGATGGAATTAAAACTTACAAATATTTTACGTCGAGACTTGTTTTACTTCATTTTTCTTTTCTGAATAAAAACAAGGGACAGATACAGGTTTTTTACTCGGAACAGATCAAGCTGGTTTTCTTATGTCGAGGCAACTCGATATCTTTCCATAAATACTCGGTTAGATTGTCGACGAATGAATAAATACGAATAAAAATACTGATAAAACCCCGGAAAACATAAATATTAATTAATATCTACATCGAGAAATTATGACTAATAAATATCTGTGTAATTTCGAAACAGAATGAACTGTACAAATATGAATGTTTTTTGTTTTAGAAACAAACCAAAAACTTTTGCATTCGATCATTGTTTCTTCTCACTGGAGCCTGGAGTTGAAAATTTTGCGAGCCAGGAAGTCGTGTTCGACGCACTTGGTCGTGACATTTTGGACAATGCATTCCAAGGATATAATGCTTGCATTTTTGCCTACGGTCAGACGGGTAAGAAATTTACTTCTACGTATGCGTCTCCTTTTGTAAGATGGTCCATTTCTGGCTCTACCTTAATTATTTTTCAAAAAAGAGCGAATTCAAACTATAGCGATTGAACAAACGATGTGTATATTAGTTTTGACGTTGAAGAATATCGGCAAAGCCTTATTTTTCTAATACTATTTAGTGAGACGACACTTAAAAAAAATATGATAACACCAATCGAGCACTCGTTGACACGTTATACATGTTTACTGTCATCGCTTGCAAGAGAGAAAGAGAGACGTCAGGAAGGCATAAAAATAAGATTATGCACTTGCAGAGATTCTCTAGACGACGAAAGTACGATGTGTAGTAGGAAGAGAGGAAAGAAGAAATAAAACACTTGTTATTTGAAGCGTTCGTTTCGATCGTTCTCTCGCCAGTTGTGGCTACACAACTTCATACGTATATGATTTTTTTTTAATAGGCTCGGGCAAGTCTTACACGATGATGGGCAGCGGTGATAACAAAGGCATCATACCACGTTTATGTGACAATCTGTTCGACCTGATAGCGAAACAGCAGAGTTCTGAACTGTCGTACAAGGTAGAGGTGTCGTATATGGAGATCTACAACGAAAAGGTTCACGACCTGTTGGATCCAAAGCCGAACAAGCAATCGCTCAAAGTCCGCGAGCACAATGTACTTGGACCTTACGTGGATGGTCTCAGTCAATTGGCCGTTACTGCTTATCAAGTAAGTGCAATTAAATGAATAATGAGTAAATAATGTTCGACCGATCGTACACTTAACAAAAAATGCAAAATTACAATATTTTCCAGGACATCGACAATTTAATGACCGAGGGTAACAAGTCACGAACGGTAGCGGCGACCAATATGAATTCCGAAAGTTCGCGTTCGCACGCTGTATTCTCCGTTATACTGACGCAAACATTGACGGATTCGAAGAGCGGAGTGAGCGGTGAAAAAGTATCGCGCATGAGCTTGGTCGATTTGGCGGGTAGCGAAAGGGCTGTGAAAACGGGGGCTGTTGGCGATAGGCTTAAGGAAGGAAGCAATATTAACAAGTAAGTGGCACATACAATGGTAATATTGCGATCAAGTAATAGAAGAGGTTGATCGATTTTATTTAGTTGCGTTTTGAAATATGACCGATGTTGTAATTAATCGTGTTTCTTTGTTTTCGATTCTATCAGATCACTGACAACGTTGGGTCTAGTCATCTCGAAGCTAGCTGATCAGAATTCCGGTGGTAAAAATCGTGACAAATTTGTGCCCTATCGGGATTCGGTTCTCACGTGGTTATTAAAGGTAAGTCATCATTATTCGAGAAATTTGTATTTTATAATTGTTTTCTTATTTCAGCCTTATTCGCACTTTTGTTAATTTTCCGTCGCGTATTTGGCAATAATAACGCACGAGTAACTCTCATATTGCAGGATAATCTGGGTGGAAATAGTAAAACTGTGATGGTGGCAACGATATCGCCGGCAGCGGACAATTACGAAGAAACTTTATCGACCCTTCGTTATGCCGATAGAGCCAAGAGAATAGTTAATCATGCAGTGGTCAATGAGGATCCCAATGCCAGGATAATTCGGGAGCTTAGGCAGGAGGTCGAAGCTTTAAAGGAGATGTTGCTACACGCTACTGTGAGTATTGACGGACGCAGTCATATTTCAAAGCCGCCCAGTATTGTAGACGAGTTTTTGGAGGCTATACTCCAAAAATTTGACGAATTAGCACCCGAGTTAGTCCACTCTTATATTTTTTAATTTTGAACGAACAATTGCGTTCTCTCATTGTATATTTTACTGCGGGGAAAATGTGCTGGGTATTCAATGTTTTAAATTCACTTTACGATCCTATTTTTGTGTACTTTTCCTTCTAATAATCAAAAATTGCCATAAACATGAGTTTGCCTAATGGATTAATAGCAAATTAATAATTTTTGCACTTGTATACGTGGAACCTGAAATACTCTTTCTTTTCTTTAGGGTCAAGGTTCGGTTGTTGGGCAGAGACGAACGGACATAACGGAAAAGCTTTCCGAATCCGAGAGACTGATGAAGGAGATGTCACAAACGTGGGAAGAAAAATTGGTCAAAACCGAGAGATTGCAACACGAGCGGCAGCAGGCACTCGAGAAAATGGGTATAAGTGTGCAGGCTTCGGGTATTCAGGTCGAGAAGAACAAGTATTATTTAGTCAACTTGAACGACGACCCGAGCTTGAACGAGTTATTGGTATATTATCTTAAGGTAAGCCGTTGAGGGAGGTTTCTTAGAAGACATGCGATTATATTGATGGTGAGCGAGAAGGACAACGATCGATGATCCGATTGAATTATTCAGGATATAACTCTTGTCGGTGGTCGATCGGCCACGACCGAGCAAGACATACAGCTCCACGGTTTGGGTATTTTACCGGAGCACTGCATCATCACGATAGAAGAGTCGGGACTGTACATGACGCCGTTGAACGGTGCTCGATGCTTCGTAAATGGAAGTCAGGTCGTCGACAAAACTCCTCTAATGCACGGCGATCGCATTGTTTGGGGAAATCACCATTTTTTCAGAGTCAATTGTCCGAGAAGTGCGACTGGTCAGTTTGAATAATTTCTCCACGTAACTGAATACGCAAACAACCATATTTATCAATTGTTCCTTATTCGTATTTACGTTATTATGCATTAGCAATCAGCAACGAGCCGCAGACTCCTGCCCAAAACATCGATTACAATTTCGCAAGAGAAGAATTGATGCTCAATGAACTATCGAACGATCCCATTCAGAGAGCCATAGCAAGACTTGAGAAACAACACGAGGAAGATAAACAAGTGAGTGCAATACTCGAAATAAGAAAAATTAAAGAGTCCCGACAGAGCAAATGTTTATTCCAAAAATGTATTTAAGATACATCTATGTTTGAACGAAATCTCATCTGCAGTTGGATAACGTTTTTTAGTGGACGCAAGTATACAATTTTGTGTGTTTGCATTTAGCTGGCGTCAGCTTATATTTCTTTTTATTTAATGTAAATTATTGCGTTTTCCAAATTGACAAATTTCCAATAGGGTATTGAACAGAATTGAATTTTATTTTATTTTATGATTTAAAAAATTAGAAGGCGGCTAAACCGTGATTGACTGGTAACACGATAGGACACGACTATGACAGTTACTTGTCTACAAATGACGGCACATTGACTATGCGGAACTTGTCTCTCGTATCGATGTTCATATTCTGGACCCTCAAATAATGACCGATCGAGCATGTGCGAGAGGAATATAAATCAAATGAGAATTAAATATTTATAGGTCAAGAACATAAATTATTCTAAATGTTCTAATATATTGTTCGTGCCTGCTATTTACCTTATCATTAACAATGGCCAGGTTGCACTTGAGAAACAGAGGCAGGAGTACGAGAGACAGTTTCAACAGTTGCGCAACATTTTGTCACCTTCGACTCCGTACTCGCCGTACGTACCGTACGATCCACTGCGCGGCGGTATTCAAAGTGGTAAATTGCCGGCCTGCACACCAACGACACAGATGCGGGTGGAAAAATGGGCTCAGGAACGGGATGAGATGTTCAAACGTTCATTGGGCCAACTCAAGACCGATATACTCAAGGCAAACTCGTTGGTACAAGAGGCTAATTTTCTCGCCGAGGAGATGGAGAAGCAGACCAAGTTTAGCGTTACCTTACAGATACCACCTAATAATTTAAGTCCGAATAGGAAGGTATGACGCTAATGTAATTTTATCTCTCCCTTTCTTCGCTTAATTGTTTCCAAATGTTTATACTTCCGTTTGGGGTTGACTTTTGTTCATTTTTCGTTTCGCTCTTATTTTCGTTTTCTTTCTTTTTTTTCGTCACACTCTTGGATGTGTAGAGTGTATTTTTTCAGCGCGGTGCTTTCGTGAGTGAACCAGCTATACTCGTTAAGAGGCTCAACATGGGAAGCCAAGTGTGGACGATGGAGAAGCTCGAGAACAAGCTCGTCGACATGCGGGACATGTACGAGGAGAGAAAGGATTCGACCAATTGTCAAAGGTTGCCAGCTGTGAAGGTAACGTGTGAAAACTAATTAATACTTTTATGATTAGAAAAGAGAGGATATTAACGCTCAACGATTTCTGTGCGTAGGACGATGTACCGGGCAAGACGCAAGATCCATTTTTTGAGTCGCAAGAAAACCACAATTTGATCGGTGTCGCCAATATATTTCTCGAAGTTTTGTTCCACGACGTGAGACTCGACTATCACACACCGATAATAAGTCAACAGGGTGAAGTCGCTGGTCGACTCCAGGTCGAGATCAGTCGTATATCGGGACAATTTCCGCAGGATCGTATATGCGAGGCGGCATCCGAATCCTCGAGTTCGGGTGACTCGACGTCCTCCGAGCAGGAAGATTATTCTGGCTCGAGTCACATAACTTGTCGTGTTACGATAAAACAAGCTAGCGGATTGCCACTACCGCTCAGTCACTTTGTCTTTTGTCAATACATGTTTTGGGGACATCCCGAGCCTATAGTCGTACCGCCCGTGGTAAATTCAGAATTGCCGATCTCGACCTGCACTACCGGGCAGAGAGACTCTTTGGCGTTCAAATTCGAGCACAGCAAAGATTTCGTTGTACCGATAACCGAAGAATTTTTGGAACATTGTGCAGGTATTACAAATTAATTCTATACTTACTGTTTCGCAAAAGTGGCTGTGATGCAAGTTTGCACGCCGATTTATTCTTGTTTTGCTGATACATAATATGTGTATATTGGTAGAGGGCGCATTGAGCATCGAAGTCTGGGGACACAGAAGCGCTGGTTTTTCGCGAAGTAAGCCCGGATGGGAAGTTGAGCAGCAACAGCTGGCCAAGGCACGATCTCTTGCTGATCGATGGTCAGAATTAACGAGAAAGATCGAGCTCTGGGTCGAAATTCAAGAGCTTAACGAACAAGGGGAATATTCGCCGGTCGAAGTCGCCATGAAGCCCGATACGTGGACAGGTGCGTGATGTTCTTTTTTATTCCGACGATACTTTTAGCTCTCGTACCCCCTCTATGGGAACTTATGCCTGTGTATATTTTTTCGTACATTCCTCAGGAGGAATTTATCAATTACGCCAGGGTCAACAGAGACGAATACAGGTGCGAGTTAAGCCCGTGCAAAATTCGGGCACGTTACCGATAATTTGTCAATCGATACTGAGCATCGCGGTTGGAAGTGTTTCGGTGAGAAGTCGTTTGCAAATACCATTGGACAGTTATCAAGACGAAGATCTGAGTATACTGAGAGAAAAATGGAGCGATGCGCTTATGAGGCGACGACAGTATCTCGATCACCAGATTCAGAAGCTCATTAATAAGCAAGGTACGCGCGGAAAAGCGACTTTGCAGATGAAGATATCATTATTACTAGTATTTATTCGATCGAATAAACACGAATAAATCTTCGCTCTACAATACTTAGACAAGTCCGAACAAGACGTAGAACGAGAACAGAGTCTCGTCGATCAGTGGGTCAGTCTGACGGAAGAACGCAACGCAGTACTAGTCCCTGCGGCAGGTTCGGGTATTCCGGGTGCTCCTGCCGATTGGAATCCACCTTCCGGCATGGAACCTCATATTCCTGTTTTATTTCTTGATCTCAATGGTACGATGATTACAATTGTATCGCTCATTGCAACTATTCGATGCAGCACGAACGATCGAATTTATCCAAAAATGAGATTTTTGAGATAACAATATAATTCGTCTACTCGTAGCCGATGATCTCTCGACTCATAATTCGGGGGAAGAAGTTTCGACGACCGGGTTAAACTCCATTTTGCCTAAGGAGCACGGGAACAAATTTTATAATTTGGGGATAATACGACATCTTGAGAAGGACGTTTGTGCAATAGCTGCTTGGGATTCCAGCATACACGATAATCTTCATCTGAACAGAGTTACGGATGGTAATTATGCGAGTGACGACGTTTTTTTTTTTCGCATCCCAATCGAGAATCGGCTTTTAATCATTCTGTACGCATTTCGCAGCGAACGAGAGAGTCTTTTTAATTCTCAAAACGACCGTTCGGCTTTCTCATCCCGCTCCGATGGATCTCGTGCTGCGCAAGAGGCTAGCCCTAAATATCTACAAAAGACAGAGCATCACAGATCGTATATTTAAAAGAATAGTACGAACTGATTGTTTATCGCAGACTGGAGTAACTTACGAGGTCGTTTCCAACATACCAAAGGCGAGCGAAGAACTGGAGGATCGCGAGAGTTTGGCGCAGATCGCTGCAAGCGGCGAGGACAGCAACTTGTGCGATGGCGAGACATACATTGGTTCGTGTAATAAATGATTTCTCGGTATCCTTGTTTTCACCGCTTGTCGATTAAATCTAGCTTCTTATTCGTATCACGTTCGACAGAAAAATATACTCGAGGCGTTTCCGCCGTTGAAAGCATCTTGACCTTGGATCGTTTGAGACAGAGCGTCGCGGTCAAGGAACTTCTGCAGGCCCAAGGTCAACCGTTGATGCGTAAAACAGCAAGCGTACCAAATTTCTCGCAGGTACTTCTGCCACTACGACTTCTCGGACGCACTGTATGCTTCTTTTATCATTTATTTCTCTTCCATTTCATCGTGTTCTGAATCAAATCTCGAACACGATTCTTCACGTTCATTTCATCCTCATTGACATTATACTCTTTCTGCACTTATATTGTTTCTTTTAACTCTTTACTGCAAATGCAATATTTGCCGAATGTAACGAAACATCGATCGTTATGTTTACCAAACAGATAATGCGATTCGATACTTCGATGGATTCTCTGAACGTGACGAGATCCGAAAGTGTTACGGATCTCAATTCCGAATTGAATGGGATGCCCCATCCACGCAGGGCATCGGTTGGACATACAAGAAACGAGGAAAATTTCCTCACTACACCGCCTAAACCTTTCGGCATTGGTAAGCAATTTTTATCCTTCCATTATATATATGTTTATATATACATATATCCATCTTAATACATATATGTATATGTATATATGGGCTATATTATATATATACATACATATATATGTTTATTGTATACATGAATTCATCGTATATGCGATTAATAAGAGTGAAAATATATTGAAAAAATGGCGTCAAAGCTCCCGATGTCTTGGTACTGTTTGTGATACAATTCATTTCATAAGAACGTTGTAATTTTTTGGTTTATGAGTGATTAACGTGATTCGTGTTTCTTTTCATAATTACTTTTAAACACAATTATCGACGGTACTGACACAAGTACATCAGCAAAAAGGTAATTGCGCCTCTATGATCGTTCAAATTCATTTTTTGGTTTGCCTATTGATGCATTTATTCCACGTATACTCGGCACAAATGATGCGCATTACTTCTCTTTCGATACGTGGAAGATAAAAATAACAGGCGCTGCGCTGCGCTGCGTGTCTTGATAGACCATTTCGAACGATTTGCTCGGTAGCTTATTTTGCGCCTTAAATAACTCTTTTACGATTTACGATGAATGCGTCCCAGACCTTCCACATGTTCGTTGCTTTTTTACATCAAGGTTGAGTTACCGGACAAAAGTAAGAAGAACACTTTCGACTATAGGCTCATGTCATAACTCATAATCTTGTTCCGAATTGCTTTCTTTCAAATCACCAATATTTTACATGAAAAAAAAAAACGAACGTTTTGCGTTTCTGAGATGTGGCTTATGCTGTGTTTTCTCTGTATTCCACCCGTGTCATGCGACGATCACTATGATATTATATTTCGCTCTAGTTTTTTTTTCTATTACTGTCTATGAGACTGTTCACCGTTAGGTATATTTATATATTTATACTTTTTTTGTACTGAACATGTTTTAGATTGTTATAAAAAAAATCGTGCCTTTTTTTAAACTCTAGTTTCTCCTTTAAGATCACGTCATCCGCTGTATCGCACTTTTATTCAAAATGTGCGACGAGGCATATATTCAATCTTTATACCACAGATATGATAACGTGAGACAGTGGAAAAAAGAGAAACAAAGGGGGAAGAGAGGGAGAGAGAGAGAGAGAGAGAGAAAGAGAAAGAGAGAACGAGTTTGTGTGAGTGAAAGAAAATTATATTTTTTCTAACACGTGCGAAGGACGATGGAAACATTTTGGGTTTAAGTTAGAATGACAGTCTTCTCGAACTCGATAAAAGATTTACATTCTATTTAGCATAATCAATCATGTCAGACTTTTAGAAAAATATCATATTACAGTTTCTATTAATTACAGCTTGTATCACAGTTTTTTATATCAAATATGCTATGATCAACTTAGCAAATTTTGCACTAGATGCAATGCCCAATTTTCTAGGTCCATATATATATATATACATATATATATTTTCTACTAAACCAATGCCTTTGTACTCACTATATTAGTAACGGTTCGTCTAGAATTGAGAGCTAATTCAGAGAAAACGAAAATTTATTTTCAAAGCAACGAGACGAAAGTTGAGCATGGCTATCGTCATATATATTTATCAGATTTATGGCCTAGTGTTTTTTGGCAGCCAACATTTAAGCTCCACCACTTATAAAATATTTGAATATTCTCGTAAATATAACGCATGATGGATACGAACGGTAAATCCATCGATAATAAAAAGTAAAAAAAGAAAAACAGAACAGACACACGAATGAATTATCAAATGAAACTAATCGATCTTATGATGGTCTCTGTTCCTCTGTTTTAACACTACGTCTACTTCTACCACTATTTCGGCCCACCCAAGGCTCCATTCTCAACTCAGGTAAAAAATGGAGTCTTGATATTTCGATATTTAATTGAAGAACGTTGAAAGGCGACCGTGATTAGATACATAATGTCTCGTGAGTGGTTGAGTCTGTCTGTTGTTTAGTTTAATTCCAAAGCCTGGCTTTTATGATGGCACTTATTTCATTGTTGGCAATGTTCAGAAGACTCTGAGAGATAATTATAAAAATATTGTTATTCTTCGGGGCGTTGCCATAATGCTCATGTACGTTTTTTGTTTGCATATGTTATAGGGGCGTTGCGCTTTTTCGAACTTTATCGCGTAAAATTGCATGTGAATGGCTCGCGATGTATCGTTCAAGCACCAGCGAATTCGTTACGAAGCACATTTTCGTTTACCATGGTACTTCAATGTTCGATTCGCTTTCAACAATAATAATGCCACAACAATTATATATTAACAAGAAGATTATCAATCATTCGATCATTCGAAAATCCATCTTATCAGTGCATACATCGTCTTACGATCGTATTAATATTCAGCAATGATTAAACGTTGAAACGGAGGAAAATATTATCAATAAAGATAACAAATAAATAATATTAACACAAAGTAAAAAGTCCCGTTTAAGCTTGGATGTGCATGAGATTCGGACTTTGAAGAAACGCATGTAGTACATACGTGTAAATGTCGATTAAATTCGGGCAATGATAAGAAAAACATACGTAGTACGACGAGACAATATTTTTCATATAACCACTGATGACTTGTATTGCACAAAAGTCGTTGATTAAAAAAGAATGATAAAATAAGAAACCACAACAAAATCTTACATGCAAATATATAATTAATTATAAACCATGATCGATACAAAGTTATATTCATGTTTTATGCAATGAAAAGTAAAGCAAAATGAGTTGAATTAAATGCGCACTCAAGCAGCCTTTGTGAGCGAACATCCGAACGAGAGTTCAATATTTGTACATAATAGTTAATTATAATATCTATAGAATATTTTGTAGTTGTCGTCCAACAATGAAAAAGAAAAGAGAGAGAGAGAGAGAGAAAGAAAGAGTGAGTGGGAGAGTACGTGTATCTCGTGTAACGTGCGTTGTAATAAGCGAAAATCTGTCTCCTTTCAGCGAGACCGACTTTTCTGAATCTCAACCTGAATCTCAACTCACTGACACGACTTCAACAATCCACTTCAGCCAAGTGTAGGTGACACTCGCTGTTGTTCGCCACTTTTAGACTCAAAAGCCGACAATTTTACGAATATACAAATCGTACAATTGGGTTTTTTGGTATGAGTCCGAAGTGGCAGATTCGGTCATTATTCAGTAGAGTTTTGTAGTCGTATTTTGTGTTAATTTTATTTTCATATCCTTTATTTAATTTTATTATTCTCACAATTCTAGTCGTTTGTAGATATGTTTATAGAACGCTGTACATCCCACGTAGTCCAATCTCACCCTCGATGACTTCGAACAATTACACAGTTTTATACTTTAAGTTGTACATTTATCGTTTATCTTTTCAGAAATTTACATTCTCCAAATGGTAGTGGCATGAATTATCCTTTTTTTTTTTTTTGACCATTGTTCATAAATGTTTTATCAGAAACGACCTGGCACCCCTGGAATAAAAGAAAAATTGATAGTCGAACCCCTTACACAATGAAGTAGTTTACTTCAAAATATTGATACATACATCCTTCTAATATCATTTCTGAATGAACAACATACCGATGAAGAAATAAATGACCAAAGGGCAGCCGGATCGGGCCTGATTCTACTCCTCGTTTATTCCTGTATCTGCCTGAGCTATCTCTAATTGAACCTCATTGATATTCGGTTTTAGCATCGCCAAATATGGTTGGTAGTAAGTTGGGTCTACGAATGACGACTCTGCACGAGGAAACATCGAATATCGGAAATCAATTGACGTCACCCGTTCGGGATGATGACGAAGAGAAGAGTGATGCTGATTATTCCGAATACGAGTCCTATCAGGTAAGAATTTAATAACCCTTTAGCAAAATCATCTATCTTTATCATCAAGCACGAAATTTCTTTGAGTAGATAAGCAAATAGTATGAATTAATGACCGTATCTTTCACAGCCACGTATCATCTATACGACTGCATTAAAAAAACTGCTCCCATTAATTTATTTCAAAGTATTTCAAAGTAACCAATTCCAGAATGAATTTTTGCATTTTATTTTCTTCACAATACAAATATGACATTAAGAACGTCGTGTATAAAATTGCGTTCAGGCACCGTCGAAGCCATCGATAAAGCCATTAACGACTTCACGCACACTGGACTCACTAGCTGAGCTACAATCGACAAAGATTAATACACCAAGTATGAGCAGCAGCGGTTACGGTTCCCAAGCTGTATCTACTACCAATTTAACGTCGGAGGATTCGATATCGATGAAATCGATAAGCGTCGACGAGACGCCAGATTTGGAATATCGCAATCTTCTCGATGGCAAGCGAACCGACAGCAAGATGGACAGTTCGTTGGTCGAGGAAACACCCGAGGAATATATCGGTGAAATAAATACAGAAATGGAGAAGTTGAGCGTTTTGGAAAGAGCTCGTACTTCTGGTTAGTTGTACAGATAAACATTATGTACTACAGAAGTGAAGCGAAGAAACATCGCTTCACATTGGACGAAAGTGCAAGTAATCTTTAACAAAATGAGGAATATTCAACTGTATCTCCCATGTGTATTACAGACGAAACGGAAAAAATGGCCATGGAAGAACGTCAAAGCCCTCCTATGAACTGCGAAAAAATGATGGACGATAATTCGCAACATTCAAACGAAACGGAAAACGAGCCTAAGGCTATTCGTACAAGGAACGAATCGAATGATCCAGAAATTAGTCAAATGTCTAATTCGAGCGACGACAGCCCGTTAGAAGGCAATTCTGTCGTTCATACGAAACTTCCACCGGGAAAGGTAAAACACGAATGTTCGACAATTAAAAATACTAGACCTCATTGTGTTCGGATATTAATCTTTGAGAAAAAATAATTTCATCAGGTGGTAAGAAGACGAAAAGCTCTGGGTGGTTCCGGAAGACCACAGAGTTCACAGCATAGAGCTTCGTTTCCAATGGTACGTCCTTCATTGTCTGAGAGCAAGGTAGCAGCTCGGCTAGAACAGTCGTTGCAACCTAACATGAATTATGAGAACGGGGATAATAATAGTTCGTCGGAGAGGATCGATGGTACGTTTGTAAATATTTCCGGAAATTGTATGATACTATCTTATTATTGAATATAACTATATAATTATAAAATATACTACATGCAGACGACGCTAGCGAGAAGAGCTTCGGTTCTCGTCCCGATCTTACCAGAATCGAGGCGCCCTTGCCAGACTGGGTTGTAGTCGGCGAATCTGTGATGGTACGACCTTACAGTTATTGCGGAGTTATCGCCTACGTTGGACCAACGGAATTTGCTTCAGGCACTTGGATAGGTGTTGAACTCGACGCACCAACCGGTAAGGATGAAAACTCCCACCCAAGTAATCAGCATATTTATAGCGATGACTCATTTTGTTCTCTCTCCATCGATCTGTCGCAGGAAAGAACGATGGTGCTGTCAATGGCCAGCGGTACTTTACATGTCGATCGAAATGCGGTATATTCGTGAAGGTCGACAAGCTTATACAGGACAGACGTGGAAGGGCACTTAGAAGTTTTACCACGAAACAAGAGCCTGCAGTGCCACCGCCTTCGTCAACGATGCGTAGAAGCGTCAGTCGAGGTACGCACTTTGAGATTTAATAAAAAATTCATTCAGTCAGATCATTTTGGATTATCCTTGAAAGCCTAATTGTTCATGAATTTTTTATTTAACATTTTATTTGTACAGCCGTTCTGTAGAATACCGGATAGTGAGCGGTACATTTAAATAGTCGAATCAATTGTATTTAGCACAAACCTCAGTTAGAACTTAAGTCTTCAATTAGTTCACTCTCAGATTGACACGATACTCCACTTACTACAGGCACGCTCGTTGAATTGTAAGAGAA
This sequence comes from Netelia fuscicornis, assembly GCA_946811545.1. Classification (NCBI taxonomy): domain Eukaryota; kingdom Metazoa; phylum Arthropoda; class Insecta; order Hymenoptera; family Ichneumonidae; genus Netelia; species Netelia fuscicornis. The sequence continues at coordinate 23,106,086 of OX328011.1, read as the reverse complement.
GGCACAAACCTCCAACATACATATAAAATTTACATTACAATATTTCACATAATTTAGTTTTTCAGTAAATGATGATAAAATAGACTTATACCTAAATTGCACCTGAGTTCGTGTTAGAAACTATGGGACCGAACGAATTTTAGGACTTTTTTCAGCATGCTTTTTTCAATCAGTTTATTTAGAGTACAGTACATAGAATGGCTAAAAAAAATAGGCCACAGTATGGTTCTTGGATGGCAGCTTAACTTTTCTCCTGTACATTAATCACCTGTCCTATAATTTCTACTATACCATTCCCGTTAGTTAAGCTTTGAAAATAAGTAAAAATATTTTTTCAAGATTTAGTCCTCGATATATTCCATTCTTACTCATCGATTCTGTCAAACTAATAACAGGCGAGGGGTTACATTCTCTTCATCGAAGCCGGAGTCGAGGCGAGGGTCTCTCGACGGTTGGTACACGTACGTCTCCGCGGGGTAAATGAGCAGACCGTATGGATCATGGCAAGAAGAAATTAAAAAAAAGGAAGGGAAGGAAACAAATTATAGAAGTAAAAAAATAATATTCTAGTTGCTACATGCCTACAATCTGTGTAGCAGCGATGTTTACAGTCCTCGTAGACTTTAGGGCAGCTAATTATTGATTATCGCGGTTACAAACAACACGGAGGTAAAAAGACGGGGACAATGAACCTAGAGATACCTAGAAAGACACGTACACACATACATACACATACAAACACAGACACACGCATACACGTTTACGTTTACTATTTGGAACAAAAATCAGTGAATGTAACGCGGAAAACCAAGAGAATTTACCGATGCATTCCAAAAAAAGAAAAAAAAGAAGTTACGAATTTGAGCGAAATAATACTATGATAATTATTATAATCGTGAATCGCATGGGTTACTTTTGTAATTTGATGAATTTTTTTTGTTAATTATACGTTTTGACGAGAACGAAGGACAAAAAAGAAATCAAAAAGTCAGTCTGAGAGAAGAGAAAAAAGAAACATAACAAAATGGAGAAAAGACAAAAAAAAGAGTCACATCAGGATTCTCTCCTCTCTCGCAGCCGTCCCCTTATCGCGAACTTTTACGATCACGATACCGAATTGCATATACCACGACACGATGTGTAATAATGAAGATAATTTAAATGCGGCGAGAGACTGTCAGGATCTCCGATTTCAGGGTATAACCAAAACCGTCAAACTAACATTGCATTATACATATAGGACATGATATGTCTCTCGCAATCAACCTTTTTACATATTCGTATGTATCATAATTGCAAAAAAATAAGAAAGACAAAAAAAATCCCACTTTCCAAAAATTGTCGCGACGACAATTTCAACGAGTTGGAAAAGTGACGTGTGTGTTGCGCGTCAGATGTAGCAATGTATGACAAGCCCAAATTTTTGTTTAGCGTATTATAAACATATACTTTATCGAAACTGACTAATTATCGCGATGTTGTATGTATATTATTCAAAGATTTTATATATATACAGTTGTTTCATATAATATTGTATCTTTTTTTTTCGTTTATTTTTTTAGCGCGATCCGTCGAGTTCCTTCTGCTTGATCTTTCATTTCTCCTTTATTTCTCATTCTTTGCTCGACAATTTTATTATTGTAACATACATGTTATATTTATCTCCGCTTCCTATTTGAGTTATTTACATAAATATCGAAAGGGAGGGGGAGGGGGATTTAAATTGCATAGTTATGCATTATGGGGGAAACAAAAATTTGACACAAAATCGTATATTGTCGGAAAGGTGGGATTAAAACGTGTAGTGATACGTGCACGTCGATGGCTTTTGAATTCTCGTTCAATAGACCTAAATTGATTTTATGCGGAGGCAATCTGTGTTTTTTCTTTCGTTTTGTAGATGTCCAACTACGATTAGGAATGCAATATTAGGGAATATTAATTTTAGTTGAATAGCATGATAAATAAACGAGCTTGCTTTATTGAATCAATTGGGCAAATATTATCATTCATTTAAATATAGTATAATATGCATATACATACATGTTGGTTCGACCTTTTGATCGATAAATCGAACTATGAAAAGTAATTTTTATGCGCTTCGTCTTCATGTAAAATGTGTATCTAACTATTCTATAACGCGTCATGAGACGGACAATTTATTTTTTAAAACTTCGCCGATCGAAAAGAACAACTAGTCTCTCTCTCTTTCTCTCTCTCTCTCTCTCTCTCTATCTATCTATCTCTCTCTCTTTCTCTCTCTTTCTCCCTCTCTCTCTTTCTCTCTCTCTTTCTCTCTCTCTTTCTCTCTCTCTCTCTCTCTGTCTCTCTGTCTCTCTCTGTCTCTCTCTCTCTCTCTCTCTCTCTCTCTCTCTCTCTCTCTCTCTCTCTCTCTCTCTCTCTCTCTCTCTCTCTCTCTCTCTCCCTCTCTCTCTCTCTCTCTCTTTCGATAAAAAGAAAATGGAAAGATGAAACACACGGGTAAAACGATATAACCGACCTGTAAACAGAAGACTTCATCAAACACCCTCTTAACGAAAAATCAAATCGTGACGGACTATAGTATTTTTCGAAACCGCGAATACGAAACAAAAAAGTACTAAACAACATTGCGTCGGGTTGAGCAAAAAAGACAAATCCAACAGTACGAGATAAGTCGAAAAAAACGTATCGAATAAGAATTAAAGTAAAATTTGTCCATATTGTGGAAAAAAAAACATAAAAGACAACAACAACAAGAACAAAAATGAGAAAACTACTCCTGTCCAATTAGAACAATACTTACTATTATTATTACAACTAGGGAAGATATTATTGTATGTAATATTTATTGAATAATAACGATTGAATCAATTTTTGTCACGGACGCGGTGTTTCCCCCTCGAAAAAATAACGAGATTTTTTTGCGCCTCGATGGGAAAACATTGCGACTGAATAAGGCACCTGATGTCCATTGTTTGCAATACAGAATTATTGAAGAAAAAAGGAAATGAGGAAAGAACAAAGAAGAATTAGCGAGCAAATAATACGCGAAACAAAAATAAAACGAGCCAACACACAAATCGAGTACTCATATATGTCACAGCGATGCTACTATGCCTATCATTGGTATAACGGTTATTACGAATAAAACTATTATTTCAGTCAGTCTGAATTATGATTTTCTTTTGCCTCCTAAAAAAACTCGTCTACACAATTTATTATACAAAGTGCGCAACCATGAACTCCGAGATCCCTCCCTCGGCTCTTCCTCCTACCGTTGAAGATGAAAGGAACATCTATTTTTGTCTATGTACAAATTGTATACACTACACGAAAGAGAAAGAAACATGATTATAACATGGTGGTCGGAGGAAACAGGATTGTATTACCGATTGATAATCGGCCATCAGGTATCGACAGTTTCGCACCATACCGTCCCGGATCTTCCCCCCATTGTCGCCAATAAATGTAATATTAGATATAACAATATTATTGTCGTATATTGTCGGATAATAATTAGCGAACGATTCGATGGAAGAATTTAATAGTAATTAAGCGGAGCTTGCGTTTAGTCTATTACATTTTATGAAACATAATAAGACAATGTCCATTATAATCGTCAACTAATTATCTAATAATAATTAATAACAAGAATAATAATGGAACCGTTTATTGTAATTATTTGCGAGTAACTTCGTACGAATATAACAAAGAGAAAAGAAAAACAAAACAAAAAGAACAAAAATAATTAAACCTACAACATGGATGTGTGTGACCAATTGGTTTTACAAGAGTTGTCTCCTAAGCGGAAGGCTTCCGAGTTTAAAACGTATATTATTGTAATTCGTATCGACGATGGAGAATAAACAAACGGATATGAAATAATAAGAGACGCGCCACGGTCCAAGTTCCAAATAAAATTCAAAGACAAAAAAGGGTCGCACGGGTCCACTATTATTCAACGAGTGTGAAATGTGTCCGCGAGAAGCAGGAGTTACTTAAATTATCTATTGAATTTTATCATTCCAAATATAATTATTAATATTATTAGTATTATTATTTGTTACTTTAAATGCGATTATATTTTCGATAATTCTATGAAAAGGATAATTGAATTCGGAAATCTTCTACGCACTTTAGGAGAATGGAGCGAGCAATTGGGTTGATGCGAAAAGACAAAAATGAAAAATACGGTCGATTATAAAAAGGATATTCGTAAGTCTCGAGATTGGTGTTATATTTTACTATAAATACCATAATATAGAAACTCGTTCGTTCTATTTGCCGTATGTATGTAAAACTGAATTACGAATTTTCCGAAAGAGACTTCTAGTGCTCTTATCGCGCATTCTCGAAATATATTCTAGTTTTTAATTAAGTTGAATGGAATTGACGCACCGTGTGTTATAAACATAGCTATACTATGAATATATATATATACATATATATATATTATTCACAAAGAAAAATTCATGCTTATCACGTATTAATTATAAGTTGAAAAAAGATAATATCCGCGACTCTCTTTTGCGTATTGTGTATATATAATATATAGATAGCGCAAGAGTTGCTCGAATGACCGCGATGCTGGACATTTATTTTAGCCATTAATTGGTTATCTTAAATGACAATAATAATAAAAACAGAAACAAAACATCAATAAAACCAATATAATGTACCTTCCGATGAGAACTTTTTCCACCAAAATTTACGAAGGCTCTGAAATTTCAAATAATTTCGGATTCACTATTTCTTTTCACATACCCGCTGATCCTTAAATTCCACTCAAAAGTGATAAATGGTCTTGTCAACGCTGCCAAAATATGCTCGCGTCAGTGACCTAATATTAAATATTTTTTGCCAAACGTTTATCATATTTTAAAGAAAGGAAACCATACGTCAACTTTTTTGGCGTTCTATGAGTAACGTATGACTGTACACGTATCAACAATGGTCGTAAATTATTTTTTATTGTCAGCACCAGTAGGCAACTGTTGTTGAAATATTGTTGTTTATTTCCGCTAGACTTTTACCTCGATATAAGAATTTATTGCAGTCAGGCGTGCCCGTAATTTTATAGAAAATTTGGAAACATGCTCGGCAATCGGTAGGGCGTTATGATAATTACGTTATTGTAGTTAAATATTTCTAAATTATAAGTATGGCCATAGTTATTTCGTAATGAATTTGTCAAATTCATTTACGCTAGAAATTCTACTTATATTTCATAATATTAACGATGTACTGCAGGAAGAATTTTCTTAAACAATGCCAACAAGATACGACCAATTTCCAGTCTGTCGCGTGCAATTGCTCAATTGTCACAGATTTCCTGGCTCGTCGGTTCGAGCTAAGAGATAATAGGGTCGAGATCTAGATTTCGTCGTCGTTCTTTTCACCGCGAGATGGAGAGTGAGGGAGAGAGGAGGCTGAGAAAGCGATAACGCAGTCCCATATTGCGTCGGTCTCGAGAATTATTGTAGCTGAACCTACGTCATCAAACCTGTCGAGCCTTCGGAATAGGTAATACTTTATTGGGTAATGATTTAGCCACGTGGCAATGTTTAGAGATACACAAAACAGTTGTCCCAGAGTTAATTTAAGATCACCTGAATTTCGCGCGGGAAACATTAATTTTTGTTTACTCTAAATGCCATATTTTGGGAAACAAAATTTATCAAGTGCGTTCTTTTTTTAACTCTAATTTATCGATTGAATATCTGAAAAATATATTTCGCACTTTTTACAAGTGATGTCCGTGAACTTTACAAAAAATATGGGCATGATTCGGCGAAACACTGAAATATATGTTTGCAATTTTGGACAAGTGTCGAAGAGGTTATGTGACTTACGAAATGAACGATGCTCTAGCAATTTTTTGTCGCGTGCCATTTATCGATAAATCTCTACTTTTTGCAGGGTTATACGCAATGAAAACGAGAAGACGCAGCTGGGAAAATGCCGCCATTTTGTGTAGTATAACTCTGATGAAATTTATAAACAGTGCTCAATACTTGTATAACAAGGACTTTTTTTTTACCGAATTTCGATATGTTGTTTAGTTTCTCTGAAAAAGAATCCCAAAGTTTGCTATATTTCTTGGCCTCTAGAGTCGTATATGTCCCCTTACTGCGAGAGAAATACGATAGAAAAGATGATTGTCAATCTACTCGCAATACACGTGAAATGTAAGAAACGCGATAAAAATATAGAGAGATCATAGGTCTATAAGATCTCGAGCGTGTCGCAAGAAGCTTTTACTCTCTAGTAAAAATAACCGAATGAGAGTAGGTTCAAATGTTCGATTAACCAATCGTGTTGGGCCATAAATATTAGGCAGGAGTAATTAATTGTTTATTTTTTTTTTAATTTTATTATTATAAACTTAGATGTTCGATTGTATTAGTAAGTAGATAACAATAACAATATCAAGGAAGGTAAAAAAGGTCATTAGGAAAAGAACTGGCTCGTAGTATTTGAACTTAGGCGGTGCATCCTGTGAGGCACTCTCGCCTATCTTTGTATGTGTGTATATGGTTGTATGTATGCGTGTATAAATATACGTATGTGTACATATTTATGTGTGTGTGTATGTGTATTTATATTTGTTCATCGCTGAATCCTTCTCGAAGGTCCAGTGGCTTGTATTTTATTAATTTTCTCGTTGTTGTCCTTGGTTCGAGTAGGTTTGAGGCTAGTGGATTCGTATGCTGGTCAAGTCTCGACTGATAGGGCGTGCCTAGCTTTTGTGCAACAGTTTTGACTTTGTCTATTCCGAAGTCTTGATGCAGTCTGGCATTTGTGATAAACCAGAGGGCGTTTGCCATCGTTCTCAAAGTTTAGCCTGTCTTCTCAGGTCTTGACCTTTCAAGTATTTTGATTGTTTAGTCGCTCGCGGTTCCTCAGAGTTGTATCCCATACGTTTAGATTGGTCTATTGACTTCCTGCCTATGAGCCAATACATTCGTTTCGCTCGAAGGTTCAACGCTTTGCTTTTATTTTTTATATGGCTCTTTCAGGTGAGCCTTCGATGAAGGTGCAAATCTAGGAATTCACCTCGTTGACGACTGGTAGTGATTGTCCACTCAGCATGAGCGTTGGGCAGTTCTTCTTTTTCATCGCGAAAGTGACGTGCACCGACTTTTTGTCACTTGCTTTGATTCTCCATCGTCTTAGCCAGTTCTGAGTCTCGTTCAGTTTGCTTTGGAGCCTACTTGATGCAGGGTTTTCGTGCACAGATAATATTGCTGTCTCCTCACCGTAGGTAGCTACCGTACTGCTGTTATCCACGGGAAGATCGGCTGTGTATAAAGTGTAGAGGAATGGGCCTAGGACACTCCCTTGAGGCACTCCTGATTTTATGCTGTGTAAATGGCAGATTTCTGTATCGTGTCTTACTTGGAATTTCTGATTGCTCAGATACGATTTCAGGAGCAGATAATATTGTGGAATGGCCATTTTGATTTTGTAGAGCAGCCCTAGATGCCACGCTTTGTCGAATGCCTGCTGAATGTCCAGAAATACTACTGAGCAGTTGTTGAAAACTCTGTTCGCCTGTTCTATCGTTGAGTGACAAGATCTGAAACCAAATTGATGATTAGGAATGATCCCTCGCTCGTTCATCATCAACGTTTTGCGTATCAACAATAGTTTTTGCCGAATAGCTTACACATAATCGGCAATATACTTATAGGCCTATAGGAAGTCACTCGTTAGGCGGTCTTCCTGATTTTTGTATCATAATGAGCCGAGCAACTTTCCATTGGCTAGGCACATGCCTCGTGCGGAGGATTCCATTGTGTAAATTAGTAAGAAAAACTAATCCCTTCTTTGATAAGTTTTTGAGGATATCCTACTTCTCCCGGCGAGACATGCCTGATCGGGAATTTCTTAGGTAATTTCTGTTCCAAAAAGTCTTGAATATCATTATCATCTTGTTGGGTTGCAAGGGGCGTGAACACTTCTGCGACATGTTCGACAGAGATCGTGACTTTTTCTTCATTGCTTTGAACCCAATCACTGTTGGCTTTCATTATCGGAGGGTTGTGTTGTTGCTGATGGTTTATCCTCTTTACAACTTTCCAGAGCGAGCAGTCAGTGCTCTTCGTATTTGTCAAATTTAACAGATAATGCTTGATGTTATTGTTATTGTAATTACCTGATCGACTTTTTAAGCTCTCGGACTGCTCTGCTAAATCTTCTTTTGTCGCTCGGATCTCTGTTCAGCTGCCATTGTTTTCTGATATTTTTCTTTGTATTTGTTCAGGGTATCTTATCGTGTTGGGGTCATGGCTGGAATTCCGTGTGGCCTCCCAGTCTGCGTTCTGTATTAATTGGGTAAAGTATTCGGTGGCATCGTCTATATCGAACTCATTTTTTAAAGACACTCGTAATTCGATAGTTTGGTCGATTTTTTCTTGACATGCATCCCAACCGGCGTATTTGTTATGGAGTGAGGGTCCTTTTTCCATGTTTCTTATTTCGCTGCTGAGCAACAACGTCACCGGCGTATGATCGGAAGATAAGGAGAGGCTACTTTGAATATTCATATAATTTTTTGCTATTCTGTCCGTAAGTTGACCCGTGAAGAGTTGCTCGCAATGCAGTGTTGTCATCGCTTTCCATAGTTCTCGTCCTCTCGTCGTTCTTAGTCTCGATCCTCATAAAGTTAGCTTGGCGTTATAATCTCCACCAGCGAGAAAATTGGGGCCCTAATTGCGATCATATCAATTTTGTTTATGCATAAGAATGTGGCAAGTTCCTGGCGATGTTGAGCCAGTCCATTATCGTTTCATAATGCTATTTAGTAGGAACTGGATTATTTCACTGCGAACTTCTTTAATACTGTCATTGCTAGTTTTAACATGGCATTTAGAAGTTTATTTCGCTGTGTTAGTGCAATTTTTAATTCGCTAAACGATATTTCAAGTATGTTTATAATTTCTGAATTTTCTTTGGGAGTGTTTGTATCGGTGTTCGCGTTTGTTCCACCGACTTGGGTGTAGTTGAAATTATCCGTGTTTATCTCAGTGTGATTGTTGGATTGTGTCCTCTGGGTTCCATGTTCCCTTTGATGATTTTGTTCCCGTGATCTTGTCCTAAGCCAGTGTGGTTTTTGTGCACTGGAGTTCCTCTTCTCTAGAATGTCTTGATAAACATGACACTCCGTGCTGTAATTTTGTCCGCATTTGACAAACCTGTATTGCATGCGGCAATATATTTTTGTATGTCCATATGGCTGGCAGCGAATGCATCGCGCAATCGTTGTGTGTTTTTGGAGATTCGCCCTCGATTTTTGTATTGAGTAGGAGATCAATTTTATAAATCTCCTTGTTATTCATCATTGGCCCTAAATCCACGAAGAAAAGATGCAGTGGTTCTTTTGTTTTTCCGTCCCGAATATTTATTATATTTCACACCTGATATCCACGTTCTCCGATCGCATTTTTTATGTCTTCGAGGGATGTTGCAGGATGCAGCGATCGTAGGACAACTCGGTATGCTCGCTGCTGCTTCACTTGGTACGTGTAATACGATGCATCTTCTTTGTTGAGAAGGTATACAATTTTCCTATACGTATCCGCATTTTGTGCCATTATTTTTACTTGTTCGTCATTTTCGATAGTTGTATATGTATAGTCGCTCTTATTGACAGCTTTCTCGAGGCTTTTCTCTAGTATTGCCATGGATCGAACGGGTGGAATAAATATAGACGGTAGTTTTGGAATTTTCACGCTTTTATCAGAAGTGTTATTATTATTTTGACTCATGTTTTGGTTGTCATGTTGTGGTCTACTCTCATTGTTTCTCTCTTCGTCTGAGTTCTTCTCTAAGCTCAATTTTCTTGGACGTTTTCTACTGATCACTAAGTACTTGCCTGCCATTTTGGCGATTTATTGCCTTGGCTGTATATGTCGGTGTTTCGTGACAGGATGACTGTTATATTTGTTAGATTTTGTGCCGAGCAGTGGTTCAGATTTCTGAGGATTATTCGGCTGACTTTTCCAAGTCTCCGTGTTTGGAGAGGGTAAAGAACAGGATTCATCCATAGGATCATGCACCTCGATCTCCGATTGGACTGCGCTCCGGTCTATATCTGCCTCGCTGTATACGTTTTCTCGCATCCCCCCGTTCATGCAGCCGGGAGATATCTTTTATACTTCTCTATAAACTGATATTCTGTACTGTAAATACTCCGTATGTAAGCGTATCTTCGAGCTATTTGCAAACACGCCCTTTTTCGACGGTGGTTCAAACTCGGTTGTGACATAATTAATTCAAACATCACTTTTTTTCCCAAGAATCAAGAGCGATGCGTATGCTCGAGTGCGGAAGCGTCGAAGCTGAATTTCCCTTTTTTCTTACGACCAGGAAAATCCCTGTCTCCCGTAATACCTTGAATCATCGTGTTCCATGCACAATAGACCGATAGCACGTAATAACCGCGAGATAATATTCATAGTTCAAGGAAGATTTTTGCGGTTTGACAAAATTTCCAAATCGCTATTCTTTCCCTTTTTCTCAAGACGCGATAAAGGCGAGATAAATCGTGGAGGTTCGCGAGTAAGACGAAGAAAAAAAGGCTCGAAGCTCGAGACGATGGCTCTCTTAACATTCAACATCTGAGTCATTCTGTGCGAGACTCGTCGCAGCAACATTATCGAATACTCAAAAAGCAGTCGTTGCATTCTCGATACTGTACATGCATATCCATATGTCGTACAGCCACTGGAGCCATACGACGATTACAGTGACAATCGTCTGGCACGCGTCATTTTCTTCCATCTCTCTCTCGCAAGAAGAAAAGCAAAACAAAGACGGAGGAATTCGTTTGATTTTTTATTCTATCTTTTTCTCTCCCTCTCCCTCTCTCTCTCTCTCCAACTATAAATCCATCGTTGCGTTTCTTTGTCGTTCAAAGTATCGCTTATACGATGCTGTCCGATGATGAGAAATAAATTTCGATCGCGATTCACGAAGAAGAATCTCGAGATTGCATATCACGCGTAATATCTACGCCCTGGGCACGGCCCCCTTTTCAAGCCGGAATCTCAATAGAGTCTTCGACCTTTATATGCGCTTGTCGAGAATTAATGCAAATGCGCTTTAAACCCGAGATGGAATTCGCGGTCCGTTCTGACAAGACGTGATTTTATACATCACGTACCTAACTATTCTTCTGGGCTACTCTTCTCTTTTGCCCTCCCTCGCGTACATGAATAAAAGATTAAGTTCGTATGATACAGTTGGTAACAAAATATAGATATCTAATATAATTTTATTAAAAAAATGTATATATATATTCTCGTCCTTTTTATACGATGCGTCGAGGAGCGGCGACGCTGTTGCGCGATGACTCAAAGCTCGCCGATCGAGTCTTGGTCATCGTTCACTTTTCATTCACTCGTATACATTAATTTTATTTCTTCGTCCCTTTCCGGATTGTCCTCGAATGACAAAGTCGCTTTCAACCGCAACACGACGCACGCGACAAAAAACATTTACCTAGTGACGAAAAAAGAGAAGAGCGGAGTAGAATTAATATTATTTCTCTCGTACATTTTGCCGAATTTTTGCTTTCTTCACCAGCGTCTTATCATGGCCCGCTTTTTTTCGCAAGTTCAACAAACGTTATAGTCAAATGATTATAATAGAAGAGTCAGAAGTGAAAGAGAGAGGTAGGAAGAGAGCGGTTCCTTCCGAAAAAAACCTACGTAATCGCAAAAACCGCTTAGTCACATTTTTTTGGTTATCTTCGCTCTATCGTACGTTCCTTTCTCTAATCTACATTCGCGAAACGTACGCGTAGTGTGCAAAGGAGGCTTTTTCGGCGGATGTCCTGACGAGTCGAACCGCAAAACAACCGTGAGTGTGCGAGAGAGAAAACGAGGGGAGCGAACTCGTAGAAGAAAAAAAGAAGAAGAGAATAAAAACCCAATTTATGCGCGAGTCGATGACGGGCCTTGCGGGCAACGATCGCGATCCTACCAGGGAATCCTCCTCCGTGCCTGGACGATTCATATTTATTTTTAATTTTTTTTTTTAATTCGATTCGAAAAGAGAGACTTTCTTACACTCGCGCAGCGATACAAAGAACGATCCACCGTCTTCCCGCAACCGTACAAAAGAGATTCCGCGAAGCGGAAGTTGGTTTGACGAAAAGAAAAAAAATGTGGAAATCAAATAATCGCGTGAGTCAGTCCGTGGATTGTTGCGCGTGGATGAGATGGCCCAAGAGACAGCGAGACTAAGGCGGTTCAATCAATCCAACTCCGATCGCGAATCCGTATTAATCATCGCGATGATACTGCTTTCGTAAATAAAAGAGAAAAAAGGATTCACGTGAAACAACGAGAGACGCAATGTTTTGAATCATTGCACTTTATTAACGACAGGTGGCTCGCGTGTTTCATACAAACGATCGAACGAGATGTTATAAAAATAAATTGAATTTTATGAATTATATCTATGCCGAAAATTATTAAGAAATTATACTCGTCATCTAATTATGAAAAATACATTTTATTGGAAAGTTTATTTTATTTTCTCGATCGAACGAGATTTGATAAAAATAAAATGATTTTTCTGCCTTTGTCTATGAGAAAAATTGTTAATAAACAATACTCGTCATCTAATTGTAAAAAATAAATTTGATTGGAAAGTTTATTTTACTTTGTCATCGTCCTACGTTTCCTCGAACGAAGAATAGAGAATATAATTAGAATAATGGACGGAGAAACGTCGGTGTCGACATTGGCCGCGTTCGATCTCGTCACTGTTGCTTGCGCGTCTTTATAAAAACAATCATATTCCCGGCAACGTCTCGAGCCTCTCTCGTTATACTCGGCACAGGTGATGAAAACAAAGAGGGATAAATGATTGATATACCAGCGTGAATTTTTTTACTATGCTAATTGAACGTGCGAAGTTTAGCCCTCTCTTTCACGGTCTATCGAATCGTAAAAGTTTTGCTATATACGCGTATATATCTATAATCGTCCGTGAGAATTTCCTGCTTTCATTTGTCACAAAGATTACAAAGAATAAATAATTGAAGACGTGCGCGAATGACAAATCGACGAGCCCGACAATGATGAAAAAAAGCGTACCTGATTCGAAGTACTAATAGTTGTTCAATATCGTCCATGAATACGATTGATTTTTCATTTACACGATATTTGGCTCGATATTAAGGAGACTGCGAAACTCGAATAAATTATATACAAATTTTCAATAAAAACGTGAGATTTTTTGTACCAAGGAAAGGAGAGATAGATCGTTTTTTTTTCGGAATTTGACGAGTCAGGCGTACGTTGTCCACCAGTCATTCTTGTGGTTTCGTTCTAGGGCCATTCACCCTCTCGAGGCTCCTACCTGTTCGTCACACTATCTCTTATCTATAAACCTCTCCCTGCCTTTACAATCCGACCACCCGTTGGGGATTTTTATTTTCCATCCCCGCGTTCCGTTACCCCAACCTTGCGATACGATCGCGGATCTCTCCCTTCGAAAGACAAGCTGAAAGAGGAACGCTAAACGAGTAAATAAAATTAAAGAAAAAAATCAAACGAAAACAACGAAATATACTCGAGGAATTTTCCACTTTTGACGCGAGGGTCGTGAAACGCTTACAGCCACCGGTTATATGCATAAACGTATAAAATGAGGAAATGCACATTGGTCCTCGTTGATGGAACGACGATGCACGCGAGACGACCAACAATGAGTTGGTCTATGGAAAATAAAGCGGAAACACGAGGCTTCAATTTCAGGGGCAACCTCGACGAAACTATGGAGAGGGAGGGAATCCTACACACCGTTGAATCTTCGATATCTGCTTGTATTTGTCGTTTATATCGAGGTCGACATAAACGGAGAGATTCAATGCCAAGGTAACGATGTAAGCAAATTTTCCCACATCTTTCCGATTAATCATCGAATAGGCAAATCATAATTCGAAAAATCTTGAGTTACGAAGCAATTTTCGATCGTAAATTTAAAAAAATGAAATTAATTCGTAAAATAATTATCAAGATTTTATGGATATTTTTATGGGCGGCTATTTAGTTTTTGCGGCGATAACGATAATGTCGATAATAATGAAAATAGTGTCCTTGGTAGGTGAAACATTGAATAAACGCGCGAAATATTAAAAAAAAAATATTAATTTGCGTATAAAGTAGATCAACGGTTTATAGTTGGTCCGGTCGGACTGATAAGGCAAAAGGAGAATCTCGCGTGGCTAACAAACCACGCGAGAGAGACGAATGCACAAAAGTGTGAGACGGAGCTAATACCGCGAGCGCGTGGTCTTCAGCAAAGTCCGCGTGGTGGGAGCGTTGGATAAAAGACTCGCTTGCCAACCGATATTGAATCAGAGTGGAGGCGACTCCGGGCCAACTCTCGCGGAAGTCCTCTCGTTCTTCGGATCAATTTTTATACGCGTATGAAAAACGCAAATATAACAAATAAAACAACGTTGGTGATCAATTTTATCATCGGGCTTTATCAAACGACGTAAAATTTATCAATTTCACTGTTTTCTGACTTTTTTCCAATCGAAAACGGACGAGTCACAGTACAGTTTATTATTTTTCTTAAAATTCGTGTTTCTCAATCGTCGATCGAACGGGATCGAGAGTGAATGAAACATATTTGATTTTTGAGTTATCGCGAAAGGATTACGCCGATTTGTTTTTTTATTTTCATTGACGATAAATCGAGTCGAGTCCGCGAGAAAGAAAACCACGAGAGTCCTGTCGCAAAGTAACCCTCGCGCAACTTGCTACGAGTCTTCGCATGCGGATATAGCACCTGAACGATCGATAGTGTCGTGGCAACCTAATGTTGCTCGCTCGAAAAGTGCTCAGGACTTAGCCGAGAGCATGGACTGTTGTACGATATCCTGAACGTATTACGAGTATATGTATAAGTACATATGTACATATGTATAGTTACTGCGACAAAGAGAGTGTTCAATTGACGATAGATCGATCATCGCAGATCCTAATTAATAAAGTGTGCGAGATAATTAGCTGACGAGTGTTTCAAAATTAAACGATCCGTTGATTATCGAAGCAAGGGAATAATCGAAGACACGCGATCATGGAATCGAGAAGAGGAATGAAAATTGCGAGAGGAGGAGCGCGCACTTTGCTGCGATTGACTCTTCTCGTTATCATGCTGTCGGCGCACAGCGGGGATGCTGGTCCCATTTCCGATACGGGAGCGATGGTGAGTAACATTGGCTTTATCCCAGAAACGTGTATGAAGAATAAGAGATTTTGCAGGAAAGGGATTTGTGATCGATTTTTTTTCTATATAGTTATTCGTATGTTGAAAAATTTATTGAAAAATTAATTTTTATTTATTTACATCTATTTAAAGAATTATTTTAAAAAGAAATTGACTATTTCGTATCACACGGATAATATGAGAAAAACATTAGCAAACTTTTGTGATTATTGACTTGTTATTAATTAGTATCGATTGATTTTTAATTTTTCACTTCAATCCTCTTTATTCGTGGATTATGCTGAATTTATAAATTTGGAAAATTAATAATTTTGTTGGAATATACCTACGTGAATACGCAAGGCCGTGTTTTCTTTTTTAATTTTGTAATTGAAACAATGAAAGAGTTACGAGCACGTCAAAGGCGCAGATAATAATCGTGTGCCTCATATAGAGCACACCGTGAAAGATAGAGATGTTACGAGGAGAAAGGGCTAAGCATTCGGGACTCGTCGGGGATCAACAAATTGCTCAGGTGGCAAATACAAAAGATAAAAGCAAGTTCCCGAGAGATAAAAGCTAGCTGCGCGCGATCTTTCCGTTTACCTTATCGCTGATAGTACACTTTGCTATACATAAGAAAAATTCATCATTTTTAAAACAACTCGTATCTACACTCCCATTAAGAAACAATTTTAGATTTTCCTAAATATAACTATTAAAATAATAAATTACAATATTTCAAATTACGAATCATGCGTGAAGAAAGTTATCCGCGCCTATGTAAAAGAATGAATCAACTGATATATATTCGTATATATACATGCGCAATGGCAGGGCAAGGATTTAGCGAGTCGATAGGCCAGAGAGACGTTATGAGAAAAAAGAAACGATTTCCCCGTAGCGTGATTCTGCGATCGATGACGTACAATATAGGATCGTGACGCGGTTTCAGAGAGCGATACTAATTCACGAAGAAGCAACCTTCGATCTTGCGTTTACTAAGCGGAGATGTGGCACGCTCACCATAATCCACTCTCGTCGATAGTACATATATAATATATAATATAATAATATTATATTATATTACATAACATTATTTATAATATAATGTAATATTTATATCTATATTTAGTTCCTGTCTAATATTACACCCGGACGCGAGACGTTTGAGATTATGATTGAGAAAAAAAAACTAGGGAATTTGGTCTATCCATTAGTGACATACTTACTAAAGTACGAGCCCAAGCTGATGAATATCACGGTTCGGTTGAAAATATTATATCGGAGGGACGAGATTGAGGACAAGTGTTAACTGAATGAAACGTGAAGTATGAGAATTTCTTATACCTTTGGAACTTACAGTTATAAAAAAATGACGAAGATCGTGAAACCGACCGGTTTTGCCAAGTACATCTTTGCAGGCCTTAAGATGAGATAATATATTTTTCCTTGGCTACTTCGATCAAAGTTATAACGCAGAGAGAGAGAGAGAGAGAGAGAGAGAGAGAGAGAGAGAGAGAGAGAGAGAGAGAGAGAGAGAGATTTGATCAGTGATGTGAGGCGAAAAAAGAAAAGAATACTCTCGATGCCAACGTGAAAAAAAGAACGTTATTCGTCAGAGATTGATATCATAAGGAAATTACCCACCGAGTGATCAGGCCTGACTATTGACTGACTAATCCGTTATACAGTAAAAAAAAAGGGGAACAATGTTAGAACCGCGAGAAAAATCTATTTCGTTCGAGTCTCGACGAGGTATATAATCGACGAAACATGCGGGAAACAAAAAAAAGAATGTCATGCTTCAATCCGGGAATCGCGATTACGAATAAACAAAGAAAATGACGATCGACATAACGATAATGACGAAAGTTTAACAACCAGTAGGGTGATTATAGCGTACGGGACTGCGCATCGACTTTTGCATCTATTTAAATATATATATATATATATATATATATATATATATATATATATTATGTACTAGGAAATGGTAAATAATGTATGTATTCGCCACGACGCGACGCGGAAATAGCGAAGAAACAAACGAGAGGATCCTCGTGTCGCGAATGGCCTTCGTTTCTCGTCATTCTCCGTGCAGTCCGGACACGATCGAATATACGTCCCTATACACTCACAGATTCGCGCCATTGGAATATTAAATCATCAAGTCTATCGTCTAATCGTTACCCCCCTCCTTCCTATCGTGCTCGAGAGATTAATCCAATCCATTCCTGCCTATCTCGTAATGACAATACTGGAAAATAATCATACGGATGGCATTAATTTATCATTTGGAGAGAGAAAGAGAGAGACAGGGTGTGTCGAAGTGCTCTAATCGATTGCCAAAGAATGTGTGCGTATGTACGCGTAAATATTTATTTTCCGAGTTACTTTTTAAATATAAATGATACAATTATGTTAATAGAATATTTGTATAAATACCGTTTCGTACCGCTATTTATTTTCGCCCATAAAATTCGCATTAACGACTGGCAGACGGTTTTAGAATCTTGATTTTTCTTTACACAAGTCTTTAGTTTTACCATGATCTTGGATCGATAAATTAAATGCAGATGGCAACGAGACGTTGTAAACGCTTGAGAGGGAGGGAGAGAGAGAGAGAGAGAGAGAAAAGAGAATGTGGAAAAATCAAGTGGCAATTTCCACTGACTCGAACGTCTTATTACCTCTTTAGCTACCTCGCAACGTTTGTTTTTTTCTCGGTACGAACCAACTGCTCGAAACTCTCCTACGTGAACTCCTCGTCTGAGGTTCAAAGTCTCGGACAGGTAATTGCGTAAAAAAATAATTAATGGAAATTATAGTGCAAGGATATCGTTCCTTCTGTCTCTAGAAGAAGTTGCTTCGAGTAGAACGAGGCAAGAGGGCGATAAAAGAGAAAAAAAAGTATCGTACACCTGTTACACGGATGTTTGAACGTTATTTCGTTCGAATCGGATTTTCCTATGCCACTTATGTTAGAGCGGTATGTTTCAGTGGCCACGATTCGCGAGTCTCGATGATTCATTATAACGCGTAGTGCGTACCTCGCCGTCTATTGACTCTACGCGTAACACCACACGCACACACGCGTGTCGCGGACTTTACTTCCGGTATCGTTGAATCGGCACTTTTGAGCGAATCAACGGTAGCAAAGAAGCTTCGTGGCGGACAAGCTCTTCCGTCCCTCAAATTGTGCCAGCTCCATTAAATTATGCTTACGATGATTCATACCGTATTTATTTTCAAATTTTTTTACACTTCTTTTTCGTCACAGGATGACGCGTCGGTTCGAAATTTTTCAATGACTCGGAAAGAAAGGATAAACGATCGGAGTTTTTCCCGGGTGTTGACTCAGGTCGAGATACGCGTTATTAAATGACGAATTCACCTCGAGCTATGAAATTTGAACTCAAGGTGAACGCCGGTAAACGAAATTTAGAAACGTGAGTTGTTGCTTCTTCGTCAATTTTATAAACGCACAGTTGACTCGGTTTAATTCAAGCGTTCTAGGACGGAAACTAATGCGATGGAGACAAGATTTAAATCCTCGAGAGGCCGAAGAGGTTGACGAATATGAAGAAATTCGAGAATAGAAAAGAGGAAAAGAAACTTTTTCTGGCAGCTGCCAATGACCCTCGCTTCCCTCTCGGTGAAGGAATATAAAATGCGCGACGAGTTCATTCCACCACAAAGACTCGTATAAAGAACATTCCATTGCGTTCGCACATATAACTATATACGTATATTTATGCAGCTTGTTTTTTAGCCTTTGCACGAACTCTCTGAGACTCATCTTATTCTGATTTCCCGACAGGACAATAAAAAATATATTTAGTTGCTCCTTCTACGCGAAAATAAAAATTGATATTCAAACCGTATCGATCGAATATGGCTGACATGTTTTTTATCGACGTACGAATATATTTTCTCCTTCTTCCACGGTTCGAAATAAAACATTCCTTTTTTTTCTCGACGATGACAATAATTTTGGACACAAATAGTTTTTTTTCTCGATATTAATAAATGGCAAATGAACGATTTATTTACTTCGGACGATTCTCAAACATTATCTTCTTATTTCGCGGTTCGAAATTAAAAAAAAAACTCTTTCTTTCTTTTTGTTTCTCAACGATGACAATAATTTTGCACCCAAATTGTTTTTTTCTCCATGTTAATGAATAGAAGAAACCCGATTTATTGACATTCGGGTAATTCTCAAACGGAAATATTGCACAAAGCGAGGCGAAAAGTCGTTGCTTCTTGCTCCACGAGTCCGGTTTCCCTTTTGTATTCGCAAAACGTGTCTGGAGGAAGATGCGAGGGCGGTGCAGAATACCGATGCGTTTGCCTCGACAAAGACCTCCTCAAGGCCGAGGTCGAGCAGCACTCGTTGTGCCGCGATATAAACGTTTCGCCATACGACGATATAATATATAATACCTCGCGAATCATCTTTATCCGTCTAAGATCGCAGAGAAAATACCTAGTATCATCGATCAACATTATTTCATTATCGAAATATACGAACTAAACGACAAAAATAAACCAGCAAAGAGACAAAAACGTAAAGCAAAATGTGAGAAAAACGAGAGACAATAAATTCCAGAAACGACCAATCACGGGTCTAGAACGTTATCGGACGATTTTATCGGAACATCGAGAAGCGTACGACGGAAATGCTGCGATAACATTTCGCTGATTAGACACGATATACAGAAATATGTATTTTACCTATATGAGAATGAAAATATGTCGGTCGTATGGCAAATTTAAGTTTAGTAAATTGGTTCCATCGTTTACCTCGGGCACGTATCTCTTAATTCAAAGAAGTAACAGAAATAATTCAATGATATTCGGATATGTGATAAGGTTTTTTTATACAAATACCTACAAAGTTGATAAATTATAAAAGTAGTTTGTAGAATCTCGTGGGATACGCCCTCTCGACTATGAGTCGACGCGATGACTCTCGCACATCGACAGGGAAAAATGAAGGCAGCCCGAACGATGAAGCGGACACGTTGGGTATTTACTGTCACAAAAAGAGACATCGCTTTTGCGTCATATCGTACCAGCGATAATCGTAAATATTCCTGTAATCAGACCGCGAGGTTGTGCTTTGACCGAGTCGCGCTCGTAACGTGCGAAACGTTATCACTGCTCGAGCGAACGAGCGATCGTTTAACGTGAACTATGTAATTTATAATATTGACAATGATGAGCGAGTATAGTGCCACGTGGCGATATTAATAATTATCGGTGCGTGAAACTGCACGTCTTGGTGTATACTTCGTGACGATTCTCACATTTTTCGCAATTTGGCTATCGTTGCATTCATCCTTTATTATCCGGTAGATGGAATTCTTGGCAATGTAAAATGAATTTAATACGGCAATTAGTTCTAATTTCTGTATTCTAATTATTTTCTATTCCCGTAATTAATAATATAATAATATAACAATTCCCGTAATAATTAATATACAATTGTTAATATTATAAATAATATTAAATAATAATTAATAAAATAATAGATAGTTAATAATAAAAATAATATTAAATTATTCGCTAAGAAATAATTATAGTATATAATATAAAAATAAAACAATAAAAAATAATAATAATAATATAAAATCGAACTATTTTGTACTAAAATTAATAATAAATTTTATATTAATTATTATCGATACGAACGAAGTATTACGTTTATACGATCATACGATGAAAATTATTATAATTATTATGAATTTTATTATTGTCGTTGTTATCACGACTATTCGATGCGAGAGGTCCCTGGTCGTACCGGAAGTATCGTAAGATGGATAGAAAAATGTTGCTATAGGAATTCTAGATAGGCGTCGATAGTCTCGAACGGCGAAGAGAGAGAGAGAGAGAGAGAGAGAGAGAGAGAGAGAGAGAGAGAGAGAGAGAGAGAGAGAGCGCGAGAGAGACAGAGAGAGAGAGAGAGAAAGAGAGAGAGAGGATACAAAGCGAATGGTTCTGGTATGAATCGTTTCGCATGGGTGGCGAAGTTTCCTTGTTTCGTGGGTGACAGAAGCACGAGAATGAGTCTGTTAATATGCGGGAGTCAATGCGTACCGTAGAGCCTGGAAGCAGTTGGTGCATGATGAATTCCGAGAAATTCGATCGTTTAGCAGACCGCTGATTCACAGTCTCTGGTAGCAACCTCCTCGAGCAGGGACACTCCTCGATCTTGTGCGTAAATTATTCACCAATGTGCCTCGAGCAACAGACCCCCACACATGTGCACGCAATATATATATAACTACTATATCGTATAAAAGCACGTGGGCATCGCGTTTCGTTCATCAATGAATGAAAATATCAGTGCGAAATGAGAGAGACCTGCTTATAAATAGTACATACAATATACATGTATATTATTATATAGTTACGTTTGAGTTTTTGTTCAATGGAAAATATGAACAGAGGGAACGAACGCTGGCAGGTCGAATAAACAAATAAGTTTGCAGGTAGAACGTTTATTATTCTTTTTTTTTGTGTCTCTCGTATATGTATATTTATATAAAGGGAAGTCTTTTTTTTGCTCATTATGAATGATGAGTACATAATAAAAATGATAACATCGTATAAGTACAGGGAGGTCACTGTTTGGCGTGAGTGATGTTATCAATTCAGTCCCCTCTCTTTAGCTCTCGACTGGTATTTCGTCCATATCACGAGAGGTCGTTATTCGCAAATAAATAATATAACATACCACATCTTTATATAGAACAATATTCATGCATCGAATCATCACTCTCCCCGTCGTTATAAACCTCGTTCACCTTGAGTAAATTAAAAAAAAAACAAGTTTTAACGTATCGGGTGAAATAAGAGATATTCGCGACAATAGAAAAGTCAGATTTCTCGTGATTTGGAAATTATAGGCAATTATTTTTGTTGTTTAAATTTCCACGGTGATAGGATGTATACATCCGGCGTAGAAGCACTATAGCATGTTCACCACCTCGCCTGCCCTTGCGCTAATTGCTACAAATATATATATATATATATATATATATATATATATATAATATTATATTATGTATTATATTATATATATATATATATATATATATACACATATCTAATCTTTATAGACAACCTCAGAGTTAAATATCATTTACACTTTTTCCCGCAGCAAAATGAGGACGTATGTATACCCGGATTATTCGCCTGGATATCGGACATTTTATCATTGGGAATGACCCAATCTCATGGTGAATTAGATATCACCACGAGAATCCTTGGCAGATTTTTTTAACACGAAACTTATCAGCGTTTTAAAAAACTGCTCATATTTATTTTGTTGGAAAAACCCGTAAAATTATCTAATCGACCGTGGTAGAGGAAAGTCACTAGAACTTCGCCATATATCTTTTATATTTGTATGGGCGTGTTATGATGTAAATTTACGTAACTTTTTAAATTTCCGACTGATTTCGAAAAATTAAAATGGAATGAAATTAACTTGATCACATGTTACGTTTAACTTCGATAAAATTGTTTCGACTCTCAACGAGATGGTACAAAATCATGATTTTGTTTTCATTGATTTCAGAGATATCTTTCGCAATACGGTTATCTACAACCTTTGAATCCAACCAATGGTGGTATAATTACGGAGGACACGATGTCGAATGCAATCGCCGAGTTTCAGTCGTTCGTCGGTCTCAATGCCACAGGTAAGCTAAAGTATAGAGCACTTATCCATATACATACATACATATATATACCATAGAGATATTTCGTTGTAAATTTCACACTGCGATCATCAAGAGTGCAGCTAATAAAATTTCGAGAGACGACGGTCTCGATGCGTTTTACGGGGATATCGCGACGTCGTTACTTCCTAACATGAACTTTATACGACGTAATTCGGCGAGAGGAGAGCGCGAGACAAATTGTCGCTATTACAAGCGCGAAAAAGCGTCGGCGTTTTCTTTTTTTATTAGTACATGTATCTCCGCCGCCAAGCTGTTCGGTGAATCATCCGTAATACCGACCGGATGCATTCATCCAAAGCGCCGAGGCTTTTCAAGGACTGCACACGATGACCGCTGTAGCTAGAAACTACGGGGAATGAAGGAATTTATTGAATATTTCTCCCTCGTTATTTTCATTTTTTATCCGCCAGATTCTCGCCTCCAGTAGATCGAATAATTGTTACGCGAAGAAGAATATTGAATTAAGAAAAAAAGGGATTAATTTCATCGATACCAAATCGATCTCGATCGATCTTCGAACCTCCATTGTCATCTGTCAAACGTCTCGTATGAAAAGTAGTGGATTAGGATTTTCCGGTCGACTACAGTGGGAAATTGAATCAATTTACTGGATCGAACGTGCGATTCTCTCTCTCTCTCTCTCTCTCTCTCTCAATTTCTCCCTCCTTCCTTTCGATGATTCAGAGTTCGGGTTCGATGAAACGAGTCTGTATAGATAGATGGAAGGCGATTGAGTCTCTGGCAGAGCGCGATGGCGCTTAAAACGGGATGAGTCAGACACTCTCGACAAGTGTCATCCTCAGACTTTAGTATCGTGTATATGTATATACGTATATATAAAAAAACGGAGCGTAAAAAAGCGGGCTCGTTTTTTCTGTTATCTCTTGGAATGAAAGAGAAAGGATTTCCAGTGTATAGCGAGAGACGCGTAGACGTATCAATGGTGACGATGGGAAACGTGCTTATTCATATCGGGAATGCAAATTCGATAATACGAAAATAATAAAAGATAATATAAGTCGAGAGTGAGACCGAGCTCAGACGTCCTAGACAAAACACCTGAGAGAAATATGTTTCGCGGTTACGGCTTGATAAAATCCGTGTCAAGGTGATGGGGGCGCATCTGCGATAATTATTCGGCTCGTCCACGCATCTCCGCTCGCTAAATAATAGATTCCACATGATTCTCGTTTCTTAAGCTCCTACCGGGCGCGAAGAGAACAAAGAGGAAGAAAAAAATCAGATTTTGTTTTGATTTTTCATCATTTTTCTTTTTTTTTTCTTACGGAGAAGTCCTTGAATCACGATTAAGCTGACCTAGGACGAGAGACGAGAATACTGACTGGAGGTACAATTAAGTTTTATTGGTACCCCGAGAACCGGGTTGTACCGTGTTGTCTGTGTGTCATTCGTGAGTTTATCGAATCTCTATAAAAACGTATGTACGTAAAACGTCCCTGAAATAATTGTAGATCGAGCGTGTTGGGAATTCTAGGATGTAATAATTACAAAACGGAAGTTCAAATTCGCGCTTACCGCCCGCCGATTTCCCCTCTCTCTTTTTCTTTCGTTATTGTCTCTCGTATCATTGTTATTAAAAGTGGCACGGAGCCATTTCACGAGAAACCTAGCTATTTCGTAATTTTAGGATAGTGAACAGTTTCGTTTGAATTTTGTGCCCGTTTAATTTTTTTTTCAGGAATTCTCGATAATGAGACTGCGACGTTGATGACCGCACCAAGGTGCGGGGTCAAGGACAAAGTTGGATCATCCGATGGAAGATCGAAACGCTACATTCTTCAGGGTATGTAAAATATCGAGAAAATTTTGAGAATGAAGAAAAGTGAAACGCCATCGACGCGTTTAGTTTATGGACGCGGCATTGAGAAAATTTCTTTAAGTATTTTGCAACCGATCTGATGTAATTTAATGCGAGCAATCTTTCGAAAGTTTCGTTCGTATACAAAGTCGCGAATGTCTACGCGCTATCGAGGGTGCATCAAGCGATTCAAAAGTTTGTCAACCGATCGTAACTAAATTTTTTCAATTTCTTTTTTCGCGCGAGAATTGCGCGATGTTTCGGTCCAATGGAAACGAAACGTGGAAGATTGCGCCTTAATCGGGAATTCGACGTAACGAGAAGCGACATAATCGAACGTGCGTCCAGAGCCGAGACGAAATTGTTCGCGTTTCATGCGACAATCGACCGCTCTTGCTCTATTTCGTTCTCGGTCAACCGCTCTCTCTAAATTTACGATACGTTTAACAATGTTCGATTTCTCACTTGTGAAATATTTATTCAAAGCAAGTCCGAAAGCACCCAAAAATAATTATCGTTTCTTCGATATAATTTCTGGATTAGTTGTAGTTATCAAATAGATTTGAAAAATGTTCCTTTTTGCGAAAAAAAAATGATGATCGAGGATGAAAAAATTAATTTGTCCAGGCTCGAATCAACTGACCCGCGCGGTTTATTGGTACAAACGATTCGCAGATATCCATCTGATCTGAATTGATAACAATAATTCCCACGTCATTGCGCAATCGATGCACGAGCACCGTGGTAAAACGATAATGACTGATGCGACGACGATCTAATGGAGCGTCTATAGCTCGCATGAGATTGTCGCGGCATGTAGATACGGAAGAAAAACATGCTCGTTGCATAAAAGCTCGAATGCATAGGTGTGCAGAAGACACCACGAGTGTTGTTACCGGTGCAGAAAATTCCGAGACACGCAAGTAGAGATGAGATTTTGTTTTCCGGCTTTTACAGCTTCGCGTGTTTCATCCTTTTCATCCTGCCCGTGTCCAATGGAATTTGCTCGTAGAATTTATTTTTGCTCGTTCTCAAGTCACGTGGCCCAAACAACGGTATTCCCGAAGTCCTATTTTCTTAAAAGCAACCATATAAAATGTCGAAACGAACGATAAGATTGATAAGCGCTATGTGGTCACAATAATTTTGCGGTTTTTCATACGGTCTTCATAGACTTCCGGTTACAATAAAACGCTGTATGTTTATGTAGACCGCAGATAAACGTATAATGTGAAAAATAAAAAGAGCGTCGTGATTTTTTGTTTAACGAGCGATTCGTTTTTTTAATTTAGTTTTAATTATTCTCGAAGTAGAAAATAATTGATTAATCGTTGTTCGAATTAGAAAAGAGATTAGCCTTAAATTATGGGATTTCCGGCCGATTTTCAAAGATAATCTGGTCGCTGAGGAAACATTTTTGTAATATTTAATTTTAACAATCGACGTTTCATTGAATAAACAGGTTCACGTTGGAGAATCAATAATCTTACCTACAAAATCAGTCAATATCCAAGGCGATTGTCGAAAAAAGACGTTGACGAGGATGTCGCGAAGGCTTTCGCTGTATGGTCCGAACACACGGATCTTACTTTTACGCAAAAACCTGCAAATACAAAGGTAAATTATAATTAAAGATAATAATTTTGTCGATATTATAAAAATCTAAAAAATTCGATATTTTTCATTTTTGTTCATTCAAGACTGTCCACATCGAAATTAAGTTCGTGGTAGGAGAGCACGGCGATGGCGATGCGTTCGATGGACCTGGTGGTACTCTTGCTCACGCATATTTCCCCATATTCGGGGGTGATGCTCATTTCGACGATACCGAACACTGGACCGTCAATAGTTTTCGTGGGACCAATGTATATCAAGTAGCGGCACACGAATTCGGCCATTCGTTGGGCCTGAGTCACAGCGACGTTAAAGACGCTTTAATGGCACCGATTTACAAACCGTTTGATTTCCAATATGCAATCGATAGCGACGATATCGAGGCGATTCAAGCTTTGTACGGGCCTAAAACGAGACCGCCATCGACCGGCGGTCACAGAACGACCGCAGCGCCAACGGGCGAGGAAGATCCCGAGCTTTGTACCAATCCCAAAGTCGATGCGATGTTCAATTCCGCAGAAGGTCATACTTACGTTTTCAAAGGTCGGACATTGTTTGGTTTGAAAATTTTGACAAAAAAGCGTTTCTGTTTTTTTTTTTTTTTCATTTTTCATCCGTGTACATAGAGAATATTTATGATAAATACGTAAATCATTCGCAGGTGATCAGTACTGGAAATTGACGACCGATGGCGTAGCCAGCGGTTATCCAAGGCTGATCAGCGACTCGTGGCGAGGACTGCCAGGAAATATCGACGCCGCATTTACGTACAAAAATGGAAAAACTTATTTCTTCAAGGTACATTAGTTGTTTTTTTTTTAGATTTTTTCATGCGAACGCTGTATGAAAATGCTCTTTTTGACAATTGACACTTAGGGTTCGAGATACTGGAGATACATTGGAAAGAGAATGGACGGTGCTTATCCGAAGCAGATAAGCGAAGGTTTCACGGGTATTCCGGATAACATAGATGCTGCGACCGTATGGACGGGAAATGGAAAGATCTATTTCTACAAAGGAACGAAATTCTGGAGATTCGATCCGGCCCAGAAGCCACCGGTAAAGAGTACCTATCCAAAATTGATATCGAATTGGGAAGGTCTGCCTAATAATCTTGATACCGCTCTGACCTATCACGGTTACACGTACTTCTTCAAGGACAACGCTTATTATCGATTCAACGATCGAACATTTTCCGTAAGTATTATATAAAAAAAATAATAAAACGAAAGTAAAAAGTACAAAATTGAAGACAAAATTTCATCCCATCACGATTTGCAGGTGGACGTTGCGACCCCGGCGTTTCCAAGATCAAGTGGATTTTGGTGGTTCGGTTGCAGATCGGCCAATAAAGGCACACTAGGTAATGTCCACTGGCGAGGAGGATATCCCGTCGACAATTCGTTTATCTACGGAAATTTGGAAAATGTTGGAAATGTCAACGATAAGACTGTCGATGACGACGACGACGATCATGACGAAGTTGGCGACATCATTTTAGACGCAGGTATAGAGAGATTCGATCTAACATTTCGTTGATCAATATAACGAAGTAACGGGAAACGAAAGGAACAAATATCTATCGGAAAGTTGAAAACAAATCGGAGACAATTTGTGGAAAATTTCCAGCGGAACACGTGGTCCATTTCGAGTCCTGACAAGACCTTGATCGAATCGGATTTACAGCTGGACATGTTCCACCGTTTAATCGCCTTGTCTCCTAGACTTACCACTAAAATTCTGACAAGGTTTTAACACGCTCCGATGTAACAAAATTTTGGCTTATTATTGATAAGAACCGCTTGACTAACTTTCTCATACTTGGCTAGTACTACGGGCTCGTCCAAATTTTTACATACATTTCTTAAAAAATTACTCTCATCATTCATTTCCTCGAAAATCTTCGGCTCAATTTTGCTTCTTCTCGTCGCAGGACGTTGATATATTTTTCTCTCGTCGTTAAATTCTCGTTTCATTTATCATTTCTCGTTTCGTACCAAGTGCATGAATTACGAACGGTCGGAGCTGCAAAATATTACAACTCGGAAATGATGCAACGTTTTCCTGCAAATGTTACGTGCGTTCTTCAACGTATCGTGGATAAATATTATTCGCGTATAACAGATCTGTAATATCATCGTGTAGCATGTGGGAAGTGTTGTCGAGTAATATTCAATCGGCGAACGAGAGAGAGAGAGAGCGTTTTTGTTCGTTGACTTCCGGTTTGTTCGGATTGCTCTCTTGGTCGCGATGGCCCCGACACATAGGCGCAACGACTCGTTCGTATACGCGTGCGTATGTATACGTATTTCCCGAAAGGACAAAAGTATTTACTGCTTTTTTTCTATCGTGAATCACGTGCCTGACCATCGGGGACAATTGGTCGGGGTGTGCACACGTACAATGACGAGAGAGAGAGAGAGAGAGAAAAAGAGACGAAACGGGACGGTAAACCATTCAGGGCCAGAGTACTGACCCGACTAGCTGAAATACCGTATAAGTACTTTTTTTCGTTTTTTTTTGTTTTCTAATGACGTATGAGCATCATTGGTCTCAGTAGTTCCAACGAAAATGGCAACTACCGTGACGAAATAGACGCGTATCATTATTATCGAAAATGCGTTTTTCACATAGGCGATAAGAAAAAAAAATCAAACGGACTGAACATTTTTACTTCAATTTGCAATGACGTCAGTTTTATTATTCACGTCGTTCGACCTTCATCTATTTCGCACGAATTATTCATTCGTCAAAAAACTCACCGAGAGCCCGTACGTTTTATCAGCCAGATGATAAATATGTCATTCGTTTTTCCGAGTCGATCTTTTTCTCGATCAATCGAATTTTTATCGCGCCACAATCGTTTTTCTTTTGTTGCTTAATAAAATGTGCGCTTACCTACAACTCGTCGTCAGAGTCGTCGTCGTCGTCGAGGTCTGGTGCATTCACAGCAGTAAATATTGTAGACTAAGGATTTTTTCGTTTTTGATTTCCTTCTTCTCTTTCTTTCGTTTTGTCTTTCCTCTTTAAGGTAGTCGTATCGTTACAGCGTTTCCGTTAGATTTCACTGAAAATTTGCAAAAACGTTCTTTGATGTCATATGTACATGTGTGTAAAATTTCAGAGATCTTTATCGACTCAAAGTCACGATATTTATTCGTGAAAATCGATATTTTTCTCAATCTCCCTTAAGAACTCATGTTAAATATCGCAACATTATACAATGAGTACCTATCTCGATTATTTGGTCGATGAAGCCTATTGAAATTTTGCGCACATTTTTATTTGACATCAAAGAAGTTTCACTTAATTTTTATAACAAATCTTATTGACAAAAATTATGATTTTGTTTATTATACAATAACACATAAACTTTACGTAGGATCAATTTGAATTTTAAGTATGTTTTTCTTTAATTGATTTGCAACAACTTTTCTTAATGAACTTAAACGCTCGGTCCACTTGGAATGTGAGCAAAAACGGGAATACAATTTTAATCCCCTTCATACGACTACCTTAATGAACTTTTAATTTTCTCTCAAACTTCTGTAAACTGTTTCTCTCTCCTCGTTACTTTCGTTTGTCCTCTTTCTTTCTGGTTTTCTTTGTTTGTCTTTGATTGCTGAATGTTTTGGAGAATGTTTCATCATCTGGAAAAAAAGAATTATTGAGATTTTTGTTTGTTTGTGAACTTGGGATTGTGAATTTTGTTTAATTTTTTTCTTGGTGATGTGATACATTTATTGGGTTATTTTGGCATGAGTTTTACATGATACGAATATATACATATATATTGCAATTTATGGTGGAGATCATCGCACGAAGATGACCAAAAGATGAACGAATGCACACGGAGTGGAAAAACAACAACAACAACAACAACAAAACATCAACCTTAACTACTCACTACCACCAAAGCGAAAACAACAAAAAAAAAAACACAAATGGTGCTTGATGAACAAAATAAGTCTCGGTGGATACTCGTTTGAAGAGTTATTTGGAATTTTTTATATTTTTCGTGAGAGTTTTTCTGATTTTTGGCTATCAGCACGCTAACCGGCACAAAAAAAATACGATATGCAAGAAACATTTATCCTCAACCCTACGCACTTGAAAAAGTTAATTTCTTTGATGCACGTGTTTTTTTTCTACTCACCTCTTCCTATATTGCACTGAGTTGTTTTGCACTTGACACTGTGAACTGGAATGTGATGATGCAATTATTAATTTCTATAATCGATTACAGGCTCTGGCATGCTGCATTATGATTTTAACCCTTTGAGACCTGAGTACTTTCACGCTTATGTGGTCTTCAGACGCATATATGCGTCCTCAGAGCTCAAAGGGTGAACACCGATTTCCTATAAATCCTGACACCATATGCAAAGGAAAAATTGTGGTAAAATTCATTATCAAAAAACGTGATGTTTATTATTGATGAAAAATCATGAGTTTGCTTATGCGACTGTTATTTTATTGTCTTTTAGAATTTTGAAGTATCTCGTTCCTTTTTGTTATTCCGCGATATTTCCATTTATAAAGAAACGCGCCATTCGACCATCGTTTCTTTGATTTTCCGATATACCTACGTTCTTTGCGATGATCGAAAAAGCTCGAGAAGAATATTAAAATGTATGAATGACGAAGGCCATTGAAATTCGTGGAAAAAATAAAAATCATAATTGAAGATGTTCGCGGTGTCTATACCAAAGGTACGAAAATCTCACGGCTCATCTTGTTCGAAGGATCTCGTGTCGATTATACATTAAAATTCATGGTACGCACCGTATGGTTCGGTACGAAATAATTTCACCGAAGTGTACATCGAGAATATTAAATCGTACTATCAGCTTACGAGTCACGAAATCTTTTCTGAATCTCTCATAGTGGTACATTGAACTTTGAACATTCGTCTTCAAAGTCTCTTGAACTTGAATTAAAACTTGGCCTTTGTATTCGTTCGATAAATTATTCAAATTCCTCGAAATTTCGTCATTCAACAAAATTCATACATTTATTTCCTTTTTATTGTCGATGAGAAAACTTAATTATCATGCGTATGGATTTCATGAAATAGTTGATGTCGCACAAAGTCATTCCCCAACTATTCCCTTCCTATTGACGGTGGTTAATTATCTTATGAAAGCATACTTGGAGCACGATTATTTGCCATAAAAAAACAAGAAACAAATCACGCAGTTTAACCGTAGCTGAAATCATCTTTACAGTGGCGAACAACTATAAAGCCGGATCGTACGGATTCGAGGAAAAGTGAGCTAGAAAATGTGCCGAGTTGCTGAACTGAAATTAAAACAAAAGCGCGTCCCCAAAACAAAGTGAGAGAGAGAGAGAGATAGAGAAAGAAAAAAGGTTTGAAACGAATAAAAGAACTTGGCGACACGATCGTGTGTTATCGAAGCATCGAGATCCAGATGAAAAACGAGATGAGAGCAAAAGTGTTTGTTACCTAGTCACGCAACGTCGTAAAAGTTTGTGTTATTGTTGTTGTTGGATTTCGAAGTCGAAGGAAAAAGAAAAAAGAAAAAAAATCACGGATGATACTTCGTGGAACTGGCATGTGGCTCTTGGTGCGATGAATTTTCCTGAAACAAGAAAATTATATAAGAAACAGGAAAAAAAATAGTTCTGGCAGTAATGGAAAAAGGAAATTTACGACTCCCAATCCGAGTCTAGAGATCACGCACGGTACAATTTTAAATGAAAATCTGCAGGTGACACGGACGAGCAGCTCGTAACGTCGTTGAATCAAGACGTAGGAAATCATGGGAGCGAAGGAAGTGCCTTCATCGGAAGTAATCAACGATATTGGGCATTCGCCGTTAGTCTTGTAACTCTGAGCATTACGAGGTATCTCGCGGCAACGTAAGAGACGAGAGGCAACGAAATCTAGAAGAAGAATAAAAAGGCAGGAAGGACAAATCGACCAGACGTAACCGTCCAAAATGTGTGGACCATCAGCTACTCTCGATCGCAACGAATTTCATGCATTAGCCATTTTTTTGTTCTTTTGTACAGTAATATCGTATTGAACGGACGGCTGCCGAACGCCATGAGGCTCGGTCGAGAAGATACCCACGAGAACGAAACGAGAAATATGTGCGAAAAGGGCAACTCTTGTTTGCTAATCGCATTAGCAGACAAAAGTTTCATTTTTTTCACCTTTTCTAATGTATTTTATTTCTCTGGGTGATTGCCCACCGTTAATGAGATCCAATTCAGTATTTCTTATTTTTTGGTTTGTTACAAATCAAGCCGGCAAGTCTGTATACGAGCTCGAAAAATATTGTTCGTACCGACGAGGCTCGGGCGATTATAACGATGAATTATATACACGAGTATACGAATGTTTCGAGTCATAAGGGAAGAGAGAAAACTGTCGCATCATAACTCGCTAAAAATACTCAAAGAAATGATAAGCCTACGATATAACAGTTTACACTCTTGATCGGTACCTCCGTTTTTTATTTGCTTGCAAGTAATTAGCAACAATGGAACGATCGGAGTTTATCTGTTGTATTCCTATACTGAATGTTTTGTTTGAAGGGTTTGTTTTTTAAATGTTGACAATGGCGATATAATGCAGGATAAATAGTCGTTCATACGACAATATCAGTTCAATAATTTCGTATCTACTATAATTAGTTAGTTACGTGCAATTGACTTGATAACTTAAAACCAAAAAGTTTGCAGTCCTCAGTTTGCAATTCTGCACAAAGTTTTACGAGAAAGCAGTTTACAAAGAAAAACAGTTTCGTGCCTAAAAATGCATCAAACGCTTTCGGAAAAGGGGCTATCGCTCGATAGAAAAAAGGTCTTGCTACCATAGGGTTGACGTTGTTTGCAACATATTTTTTCTTCTTAAGGATATTTAAATTTTGTTTGCCATGGGTTGTTTTTCGAAGTGGGGAATACGTTTCTTTGAGTTATTTTCGTACGAAGTCATTTTTGCCAGTTTCTTCCTTGAACGGAAATATTCTAATTGTTTATTTATATCAGCGACCCTGCAGGATTTCTATAAGCATGCTACGATGGGCCGAACGAGCAGCCGTTTCCGGTTCACAGTGGATATGTTAAATCGATCATAATATCCGAGAAATTTTGCGACAGTCTGTGAATGTATTGTGTAAGCAATCGTATATTAATAATCATTAATAATCATTGTTAAATAGTACATAATAATTATACGATAACATAATTTACCGATAGGAGTTTACGAGTCCTCTCTTTCCACTTGTTATACTGCCGTCGTAGATTTATGATGAATCACATAATCATCGTCATCATCATCAACGATCTCGACCTAACACACGCACAAGTCAACGTTGTTCAGATTGCGATATATATCCCGTGTAATGAAGAAATTAACAACAAACGCTCTCATAGTTTTTAAGTATGAAGAATGAGTGCGCGAGAGTGAGCGTTTAAAAATATTTTTGTAACTTATAAATTATACATTCTGCGGTACACACACACACATACCTATACTTGCGCATAAACATATACACATACACACACCCGCATACATACATATATATATATATATATGTATATGTGTATGCGTGTGTATATCATAAATATGTGAATATAAGCATCACCTTCGGAAATGCCTTAAGACCAAATCGACCTAATCTCGAATAATATGCGCAGCTTTCTCGAAACTTTCGATTCTGATCGAAATTGGAATGAAGATTATGATTTTAAGTATAGGAACTTTGAGTGTTACAATAGGATCATTCGAATAATGATATTTGCAGCGTTTAAACGTATTTTCAAGAGGAGTTTGATTGTTAAAAACTGATAAAACTATTACAAAAAGTTGGTTGGTATGACAACTGCCCTTAGAATATGCGGTATTTTTTCAAAATCTCAGTACACGATTCGTCTGAATTGTAACACTCAAGCTTCGACTTTAGAACGATCACCGGTGTATAAAGCAACAAATCGTTATAATTTCTCGCGATTGTCGTATTTTTATTAGTTTTAACGACCGCATTAAGTTAAACGCAAAAAATAATTGTTGCAAGCACTCTTCAGAGTTATCCCGTACTATGGTAGTACTTAATGCGTAAGATGACGCTAGAATAATTGCGAAAAATTACTGGTACCATGCCGTGCTGTCGAAAGTCAGCCTATTTGATGATTCACATTGAAACTTGCCACACGACATGGACCAAAAGTCTTTCGAGCCCCTTTCTTTTTGCACAATATATATACTGATCCTGCATTGTATTATATCTGCCACAGTCACATTACTACATATCGATAATTTAAAAAAAAATGATGCATATTTTAATTCTTGTTTTCTTTATTAATCCATTTAATTACATTCCCGGCATCCTCCACAAAAGTAAAGATATGCGGGGGGCTTTTCAGAGGACCATTCGAAAAAGAAAATATAAAAATAGTTATCCTTTACCAATAGCAATGACACCCGGTCGCAAATTAGGTCTGTATTTCAAAAGTTTCGAATATTTCTTGAGCAATCGTCTCCAATAACAGGTAACGTCCTGCATCCGCAAATTCTTCCAAACGAATTCCCTTCCGCGTTCAGCGATGGTTCTAGATACGTGATCATTCTCCTTTGCAAATTGGAGCAAATGCCTAAATTGCGACGAAAAAAGTGATAAATAATTAATCTCATCGATGAGAATCGTGTGAATATTTTGTTTAAGAGGGCAGAAAATACTTACGCTAATTGTTCCTGGTTTGCATCCTTGTCAACGGGTATGTAATGAATCCATGGTTTCATAGCATCGTAATAAAATTCTTTCCACTCGTTACCAACGTGAAATACGAGAGAACGGCAGAGAAATAAATGTTTATGGCGGAACGACGCGGCCACGCCACGATAATTAAACAGATATTTATATTTGCAGTGGTCCTCGAGTGAAATTTCTGATGCCGGTGGGGCGTTGAGTGTATCCGCTTCAGATTTCCATGCTTGATTTTTTGTGTATTGAGCGTCAACTAGATCGGGTTTTTTTCTACTAAGAAACACCAAATTGTCGCGCTCCGAACTCGTTCGCGAACCACGAAAAAATCCTTTGCTATGTTTATTATTCCAAGAATTTTCGTTGCTAGATTTATTTAGTGATTTTCGGTGCTGATCCCATCTTCCAAGACCACGAGGGTACAGAGATATCGCAGGGCCGCCTTCCCAGAACGACCATGCAGGATACATGATATCAAAATATTCTTGAGTCTGTGAGAAGTTTCTATCAGAGATCACTTCGTAGAGTAGCAGCAGGGAATAAAGAAACTTCGTTGAGTTAAAATACTCTAAATTTTAAACTACCTTGCTGAATGAGAAAATCGGCAAAGCTTTGCCGAAATAAATTCCAGACTGAGGATAATCTCTGGTGTTTACGACAAATTCTATGTCCTGGGATAAATTTTTCGCTACTTTTAAAATAAAGTGCTCAATACCGGCGCATCGCGATGGAAACATACATTCCGCATCCCTGTACAATTGACCGTTTATGATCTGATAGAGAGAACCGCTATCCGAAATAAAATTTTCGTTCATTTAGTTCCACAAATTTCGTCATAAGGAGATTCTTAGTCTATGGAACTCACCGTGGTTTGGACGTTTCTATCATTTCACGATCGATACCATTCGTCGTGAATGGTTTCAAATCTTGCTCTATCACGTTCGTATAACAGCGACAATTTCGTGTATCACATGGTATGTATTCGTGTTCGGCATTTTTTATCATCCTGAAGATTTCTTTGTACTTCTCATCCAACGCTGGAAATTATTGTCGATGACTGCATTATGATTACATGAGATAAAAATGCATTGGTCCTAGATGTTTATTGAGGTACAATCAAATTTTGTTTGCAATTAATTCAAACACATAATTCATAAAAGTAGTTAAACATAGTTTACGATAAATTTATTACTCCGCAGGGAAAGCGCTATGATGATTGAAATTAATTAATCTGCAATTTATGTACAAGTCAAGCTCTGTGGATGCCAAAACCTTAATAATGATTCGTTATTCCTAAATTACATCACCACCGAAATAAGAATGTACTTTAAAAAATCGCATGTCGCATTTATGAATATATCAATAATGTACATCGCCCTAAGGTAACGCTCAACCTATTGAACTGGAAAGCATAACTGTAGACCATTTTTTCGAAGGTCCAGTAAGATTTTAGTGTATAAGCTACGATTGGCCGTTTTTTAAAAACTGAATACGTTTTTTAAATAAATTAGATTGGATCAGAGGTGCAAAAAGTACTAAAATCATATGCAGCACTAGTGCAAAAAGCACTAATCATATGCAGCAAAAGCACTAGAATCATATTTATATCAACATTTTGGGATATGAGAGAGCGACTTCTCAAAACATGAATGATTACATTTTCAGAGCAATTGGACAAATTGTAATGAATACATAGCATTTATGTAAGTGGGTTTGCCACTTTTCGTTGATGCAAATTTCCTTATATAAGATGTTTTATAAAGACAAATTGTTTTAAAACTATTTGTACTAGCACAATGTTCCACACATTTATCGCTACCGTACTAAAATTTTCTAGATTCAAGGTTCTAGCATGTAATTGTATTCGGTACGCAATTCATTGAGAATTGATAATGAAATACATGTGAGTTTTTTGTATAAAAGTTTATTAACAACGTTATATTAATCATGAAGTATTCTTAAAAATTCATCACCAATAAAGTAAAGCTTGATTCTACTAGAGTGGAAAATAGTTGAAATATTTAACTAACAATCAAACTCAAAATGATCAAACATAATGTGATTTGTATATTCAGTGAGTAAATTCGTACAAAGGCAAATCGCAGTATGGAAATATTAAGAATGAAAATGATATTTGTAATAAGACGAGACACGGCTAAAAGTACCTTTTTGAAGATGCAATTAAGATTGTTTAAATAATTGAAATTCAAAATACCATTCTTGACCCTTTTTCTGTTAATTTAAAAAATATATATCTCGCAACATTGATTTTTTAGGAAGGTTTATTAAGGATTACACCATCGTTCTGCCGAATTAAATCTACGATCTAAAAAAGAGTTGAATAAAGTAATTAAAACTCCTACATAGTAAAAAGAGGTTATTTGAATAGATATTGAAGGTTACCTTCGATATATTTTTGCGATTTGCTGTTATCTTCGCATGACTCTTTATTCTCGATAAGACAAACCTTACTCGTACATCCCACATTCCATACAATGTTCAAAAATAATATATAAATTATGAAATACATTTCTTATTCATGTAGCAAAAACGTAAACAAAGTCCAGCATCAGGTGCATTCTCAACGTTCCCAACGTTTCGCGATTAGAAACTGCACCATTGTCACGATTGCCACCATTACTGAGCGGGTGCTGGAGCCCAACAGATGTTGTCTGCAGCTTACTTCACACTTAAGTTATATGAAGTGAGCTGCATACAGCAACTGGCTCCGCTTTGAAGTTCTTGTAGATTTTTGTTGATGAAGCTCCGAGCTTCTCCAACATTGTTTCAGCTTCTCTCAAATCAATAAGGACAATAAGAAACAAATTATTATATTTATTATATCAAAATATTTGCACTCTCAGGACTGACAAATGTTATTGGCACAGGGTGGCGATTTCCGGGGCTCCGCGATTTGACCATTGATTCTCGTGTATTTCGATGAGAAAAATCGAAAGTGAAGAATAAAATTTTTCGATATCTCGCTTAGCTTTCCAGATATAAATTTTTGAATTCTTAATTAAAAATAATTCGGTAATTATGCAGTATTTACCTTAAAAAAAACTTCGTTGAATCGACGATTTCACACGAGACTGCAACCCAATTCAACGCAACCAAATCGAACCAAACCCAACTCAAACCCGACCTAACGCACTATTATAGTACTTGATACGCGTATCAAATGTACGATGTAAACTAGGTCTATATGCAATTAAGCCCAATAAACCACTTTCCTTTTAATTGATATCTATAAACGACTCTTTAGCATTACCCAGAATGCATCACGTGAAGGTAGAGTCGATTTGCATTCCATTGTGCGTAAATCGTGTGGGTGTGTTGAGTGCTCGATAGAGTTCGGCTAAACATGGTTCGCTGACCAAACACTCGCCCGCCGTTGATTACACACATTTTGTTTTTAAATAAGATATGCACTTAGTGAAAATTTTCATACAACCTTTTTTATAGGAAATTTTATGTCCTACAAAAAGTGCCTCTTATCATTTTTTCAACAACTGCATATTTACCGAGATATTTTGCGAAAAAAAGAATATCAATATGTATCAATATCTCAGAAACTAAGCGAGATATCGAAAATTGTTATTCCTCATATTCGATTTTTCTCGTCAAAATACATAAGAATTCGACGATTTCAAAGTCAACTTTGTTTTTTTAAAGGGAATGCTATATTTTTTATAGCGTAATATGGTAGAGTATCGAATTCTTAGTAAAAACGTGTAGACCTTTATTAGCCCTAAAGTTAATAGTTAACGAGTAATTTCACTTATTACTTTGAGT
This sequence comes from Netelia fuscicornis, assembly GCA_946811545.1. Taxonomy (NCBI): domain Eukaryota; kingdom Metazoa; phylum Arthropoda; class Insecta; order Hymenoptera; family Ichneumonidae; genus Netelia; species Netelia fuscicornis. Next base: position 23,067,153 of record OX328011.1, on the reverse strand, counting down.
ACAGTCAGTGACTCATGGATCATCGCAATTAAAGTAAGTGTTCGAATTGATGTCCATTAGCATCAATACACTAATGTAATCTATTAACTAATGAAGAAACTGCATTCTGAATCATATTGTAGTAGATTTGAATCTCCAACTTGATATTACGCAAAGGAAATTGTTAAGTAATAAAGTGAAATTACTCATTAGCTATCAACTTTAGGGTTAATAAAGGTCGATACTTTTTTACTTAGAATTCGATACTTAATATGTGTGATCAAAAAAGGAACAAATAATTAGGACGTTCGAAATAACAAGTAAGTAGGTTCGATTTCGTAGTAATTAACTAATATGTCACGGCGTGTAAACACTAAAAGACATAAGTATTTATTCTTATTTCAGCAATGACCGGGCCTTGATAACGAATACTCCTCATTTCATGGCATCACCAATGCCATACTTCATGCCCTACACTGACAACACAAGCGCGCTCGTGGCTGAATTTCGAACTACAACCAACATATATCTTTTTCGTCTATTTCATGCCGTTTGATCTCCTTCCCTGTAGGCTCCATGATTATAACAAGCAGGTAAGAAGAAAGTTTGTTGTTATAATTTGTGGATTAAATGTTAATTGAATTGGGGTTGTGATGCTATGTCGCGTATATTTTTCACGCTCGGAACCGACTCGAATTTCGAGCAGGAAATTTACCTTGCTCGAGAGATTAACATTCATATCTTGAATTGCCATGCAAAAAATATATTAAATTTATTATTTTTTCCAGATTGTTTTATTGGAAATGGGCAAACTGTGCTCGTACCTGGGGTATCGAACTGGGCGACATGCCAAGAAAATAAAATGAACGCGCATGGGATTGCGGCAGTTATCCATTTTCAACATTCCAAAGATAAAAATGTTCAGTTCCTACATTTGTTTCTATCAGTGCGAGACATCAAATACGCTTTATTATGCACATGGGTGCGTTTATGACAGTAAAACACTTAGCAGCGCTGCTTAGTAATCAGTAAGCGCAGTGCTCTTGTAAAACGAAGAATCACAGAGCAGCGCTGCTAAGTGCTTTGCTGTCGGCGATGCATCCAATATGTTCAGTGACTTGGGCCGCGGGCCGAATTGCGCTCACAGTGCTTACGACCTATGCTGAAGCACGCGCGTTGGCACTCTAAGCACACTATGAGCGCAATTCAGACCGTGATCTTGGATATTCAATTTCAATCTACTCAGTTTTGTCGGTAACATAAATTTTATTTTTCTGCAGAAGACTCGTAATTAGCAGCCGAATTCGAAAGCCAAGACATTATTATACATGTACATATAATAGACGTGGCTATTACATTTTTTATTATTTTATTTTGTTACTTTTGGTTATTTTATTTTTTTGTTATTATTATTTTTATTTATTTTTTATGTTGACAGGAAAACGTTGGTCAACCGGAGAAGAACGTCCCGTGCAACCCGTTACCCGGACCGTCCGATGAAACATATTTTTTTTACTTTTATAAAAATTTGTCTACAATTTCTAAATACAAATTTGAACAAAAGCATATCTATATTATTTATCAATATTATAAGCTGCGTTAATCGGACAAAATGTACGTGAAATCGCAGATCAACGATTCAAAATCAGCGCGCTTGACGGTCTCCAGAAGAAGTGGTGCCGCCAGGTGGTGCAATTATCGGATCGTTCCTCGCTTTTTCCGACCATTTTTCTAACATTGTGTTCGGACTCATGGTCTCTAGTCTCCCTGGTTGCGGATCTCCCGCCTAATCCTTGTTATCCACCTTATCCACTAACTGCACCACTTGTCTAATGTCTAACTTCTCAGTGTTCAGCTTGTGTCGTAAATACACGTTAGGCCGCAGGGTAACCGCGCGAAAAGTATTGCGAACGGCATGTTGGAGCTATGAAACGTGGTGTTTGTAGAGTCGAAATAACACAAAGAACAGAAAGTGCCCATTATATGTTGTTTACCTCGTATAAATATTTTTAATTCTGTCCTCTTAAAGTCTGAGGGTCTTTTGAAAAATGAATAGTAAGTATCGAAATATTGTTGTTTGCCTCATATTTAGAAATTAGTGCAAAATTCTGAACACACATTTTGTTGAAAAACAATTAAAAAATGTATGACTAAATACATAACCTATATTTGCTTACTAGCTTTACCATTGAGAGATTGGACTCCGCAACACTATATAGAGAATGAGTCTGCATGCCTGTTATTATTGGATAACTTGGATTGTCTGGAACAAATTCCGTCTCTCAACTCGACCCACCTCGACGAATTGAAACATGGACAGCTCGTCAGATTCCATGGAATGATTCAGGACATGTATGATCCGGAATACTATTTTGAACATTATGAAGTCAAAAACCGTATCACAGGGGTGTCACAAATGCATTATGGAATGTATATGGATTCTGCAAAATGTTCGGTAATTATTGGCAATATTATTTGAGGTTTACGTTCCTGGTGAACTAATTGGTCCAAATTTTGTACTTAACTAACAGTCCAAGTGGTGACCGCAAAAAAACTGAGAATTTCTCAAGGCTGAAATTTTCAGAAAATCTACGGTTCGTTCTATGGTGGGGGTTAAGGCTAGGAAGGAACATCGTGGTTGCCTATTCAGAATCTGTAACAAGGAGTAGGGCGGAGGATTATCGCACAGTAAAGTGCATTTTCGACTGCACACGATAAACTGAAGGGATAAACCCAATTCCAAAATGAAGAGTTTGAAAAGTTGAAACAATGTATATATTTAAGTAACCCAATATATATATAGGGTTGCTTAAAAAAAATCGGTTACAACCTTGGGCAATTTTGAGCTAACTGAGCATAAAAAATAATAATAATACCATGGTTGACAAGGGGGATAACCAGTTTTTTTTGGTACCCTACATATATTATTTCAACTTTTCAAACTCTTCATTTTGCTCTTCAGTTTGTTTCATCGTTTCAGCCTAACACCCGAGGTCGAAAATGGACATAATTATGTGATAACTCTCCGTTGGCTCCCTTGTTCCAGGTTCTAATCAGACAACCATGGCGTTTCTTCATCGTCATTATGAATTGTTGCTTTTCTGAAAATTTAAGCCTTTCAGAAATTCTCAGCTTTTTTTGCGGTCATCACTTCACCTATAACATTAATATTAAGATAGTAAAAGAGTCTTTTTTTTTAATTAATGGATATTGCCCAAAAGTTTTCTATTTGGAGGAAAACACTTTTAGGATTCCACGTCACTTTTTAATGGACGTTCCGGAATTGACACAGGGCATAGATAAAATTAGCAGTAATAGGTGTGAGATGCTTTAAGAATTGTTTGTCTCATGTATAATACTGCTTACATTTTTTTACAATATCAAATTAAAAGCATCGAATTAGAAAAGATTATTCGCTCGAAAGTATTTTATAACACTGCTTACATAACTTCAGAATGAAGAGAAGGAATTTATTGAGATGGACTCTGAGAAAAATAAGATATCAGAAAGGCATACGTGCATCGTAATATCGATTCCTGGCTTGAACGATTGGGCCAAAGAGAAAAAGATACCTGATAGTAAAAAAGGACAATCAACATCTAGCGATACAGTGAAGAGAGATCTTTGCGAGAATGAAGCAGAGCCCATGGATTGTTCCGAGCCTCCGAGAAAAAAGGAAAAGACTGCACACCTTTCAGAAAATGGAAAGACTGATTCAGCAAAAAAATCAAATATGTATCTATCTAAAGAACACATACTGAATTTTCCGATTCCAATTGAAGATGGTAAAGCTTGCATCGTAAAGGTCATTAATGCAAATATTAAAATAGAAACATGCGCTGTTATCATGGTGTTGAAAAGTTTTTCACAGCTCTTTTACTTTTAATAGGTATACAATGAGAATACCTCGTACAAAATTAATCAGGTAGTCGATATTGTCGGTTTCATATCGTTGGATCCAGTACTTGGTACGATTCACGGTTCTGACGAATTAATCGATGATCCTGAGATTCAGACGCACAATCCACCACCCTCCATAATTCCTCGATTGCATGCTATAAAGATCAGCGAGCAAACGACGAATTGCTCCAACCCTAACGATTTGGTGTTATTATCAAAAGCTGAAAGCATCAGAAGCGACCTTCACATGGTACTAAGTCAACTTCTATTTGGCGATAATCTAGCTGCGGATTACTTGATTTGCCATCTTATTTCAGCTGTGTAAGTATCAACGATCATATCAGAAAATAATTACATTTTTGTTCATATTAGCTTTAACTAAACATTCTAATAGATAATTTCTCTTTAGTTATATGAGAAAGGATCATCTTTGCTTGGGAAGTTTTCCCATAAATATTACGAATTTTTCACTTGAAAAGCACAAGACATTTACGAAAGACTTGTACAACGTTCTTACAACTTTCCTGGAAAAAAGTCACTACCTTGAATGTACCCTCGATGGCCTCAACGATATGAGTCTTATACCCAAGTAAGTCGAAATAACAAAAGAATGAAAAACATAATTATGGTTATCCATAATATTTACTTTCTATCCACTTTTATCGCAGAAAAGATTACGAATGCAACAGGCTAACAAGCGGAATTTTGCAACTTAGTAAAAATACACATTTGGTAATAGACGAGACCGGCCTAACGAGTGGTCAAGTATCGGCCAGCGGCAAAAAAAATTACGAGGCCATGAGCGATATGATACAATTTCAAAAAATTAACTATGACTTTAAGTACTTTATTATGGAATACGAGACGGATATTCCGGTCTTGGTATTTTCTGAGGTCAAGTCCTTCTTACCGGTGAGTACGAAGAAAGGATTAAATTCTAATTTTTACAATGTTTTCTCATAATTATGGAGTGTTTATAAATTGTTCGCTATGAGAAATCAGCTTTCTTATTGTGGATTCTATTCTGAAAACATGAGTATAAATTGAAAACTATTACATTTTGTTTCAGTCCGTATTGCAGGTAGTTCTGAAAGTTGATCGTGAAACGGAGGAGCTCTATCCTCAGGTATTTGAAGCTGCGAGTCAGTATCTTCGAGACGAGGAACGTTTGAAGAATATTCGTGAATATCTGAGAGTTTTAAGACACACAGAGTTTAAATTTGATGAAAATATAACTGACATAATTCAAGACGATTTTGTCAAGTTACGACAGTCTAACAAAAAGTTCAGTGCTGACAATCTCCACTCGTTGTTGGTTCTCGCAAGGCTGATGTCCCTGTCGATAGGCAAAAACACAGTCACCATCGATTGTTGGAAGCAGACTGTTCGGATGGAGCTCGAACGTATCGAAAGGCTACCACAACGTAATAAATAAGTTTTTACACCCATCGATGTTTTTTTTATATCAAACCGTAGCATTGCAACGCAAAATAAATCGAATATATTTTCATTGTTGGCCTTTTATCTTATTATCACTTATCATTCACCCGTAAAGGGCTCGTTTTTATTTACAATAAAATAGTGCAAAGACACTGAGTTTTGCGTCCCGGACTGCTTTGTTGGACAATCCTAATTTGTACATTTGCTAAATTCCACTTCCTTGAGCTTTTTTTCTGTCCATTCGACCTCGAAACTCACATTCAGATGGAAATGAAACTAGCCTGCTTCGAATCTGATGTAATTCATTTAACGCTCTCTTGAAAGATATTTCAACGTTGGAAATAAATTTGAGAACGGTTCATTCCGGGCTCGAATGACATTTCTAATTGTAAGTACGTGTACATCATATAATTTAAGGTAACGACTTGGAGAGGAATATAACTTATCCGTTTAAGTAAGGCACGATTTTCATTATTCAAATGTCCGCAAACTAAACATTTGAAAAAAATGCCCGGAATTTATGAGATAACGGGGTTTCATATCTGATCGAGAAGGGTCCCATCAAGGGCTCTTTGGACGTTCATTGTATCTTTTGCTCTGCTCATTCTTCCTTCCCTTTCCTTTTGCAACATTTGTAGACCCCTTTTCGCTGCTTGAGCATAACGCCTCGATAGTGCTGACTCCCCTTTTGCCCCTGGAATGTGCCCGGTGTAACCAACGATCGGTGGTCTCTCGGGTGATACTTGATTTTCTACAAACATACAAAATTACCATCAACCCCGAATATCGCAGTTATTGAGTTCCCAGTAGTTTAAAAAAACAAGGGTACATGCTTGATGGACAACAAGTCCGAAAAATAAAACGTCCGCGAATTAAATTCGTAGAACGTTTTCTTATTTTTATAAATAACTTAGAACGTGTCGATTTGTTTTGCAAACTTGTTCGAAAGTACACTACAAATATTTAATTGTAACTTATTTTTTTGAAGATTGTTTAAAATAACGGACAACTTGCTGAACTTCTAAAACCTCTTTTGATCAAATTCATCAATCTTTATTGTGTTCTACATTACGGTCAACTTTTTGTGCGAAATTTTAATGGATTTGTCAAATATTCGTTTCGCTAAAAATTGTATAACTTGTAACACATTGTTTAAGAACTTGAATTTTTGTTAATTACAAAACCTTCGAACATAGATAAATGCAATATGAAATATTTTGCAACGATAAAGCGCATAAAAACGACTATTATTGAGTCTGTGAAGGATACAACGTATTAGCCCAAACAATAGAGCTCTAAAATTATCAGATTTTGACAAAAATAGCACCCGATAACGGCGAGTGCCAACAGACTCGGAACAGCCTCCCGATCATAACTGACCACTTTTCGACTCCTGATTCCCATTTTATTTTGTGTTATTAACAAATTAGTGAAAAAACACGTTTTTTTTCATTTTTTGCTTATAAAACAACAAATAATGAAAGAATATGTTTGTTCCCAATGGACTAATTGTAGGTAATTGAAATATGCATAAAATGAGCGTTGAAAGAAGCCGATCGGTCCATAATTAAGGGAGATACACTGAAAAAACCCGAGAAAAAGTGTTTTTTCAAAAATGTATAATTTCGCCATTTTTAAAAGTTGTAGGCCAGCCTCTTCGCGAGATAGTAGGTATTGATACGTACTTTTTATATGCGAAATCTGGGTGCTATCGGATAATTAGTTTTTGCGTTATTGCAATTAACATTTTATTATACCATATTTTGCGAAGAGACTCGATGCTCTGGAGACCGTCCGATTTAAGTTTAGCAAGCGGCATTTGAAACTAGAACTGTTGACCTACAAATCTTCAATCTTAGATTTTCGATTAATTCGGTTTAAATAGGTAAAAATCGCGCCTAGACATAACCAAAAACGCCCGAGCACGCGAAAGTGCTCGAGTAGTGGGGGTAGGCCGGCCCACTCGGGGAATCCGTAATAGAAGCGCGCTCGGCCCAAGTTTTGTATCTATTTACTAGCTTTTGCCCGCGACTTCGTCCGCGTGGAATAGTGACTTCCGGCAGATTTTTGGTTCTTCCCACATAGTTCCCGTAGATAGAAAAAGATAGACATATACTGTATCGGACATTTTTTTAGATCATTTTAAGAGGAATAATTCTTTCATACATATTTTTTTGGTATCTTGAACCGTTTTCGCAGCGCACGCAACGGAAGCCCTCAAAAATGAATAATTATCCCCGTTTTTTCCACATTTTCCGTTGTTTCTTCGCTTCTATTAGTCGCAGCGTGATGTTATATAGCCTAAAGCCTTCCTCGATAAATGGTCTATCCAACACAAAAAGAATTTTTCAATTCGAACCAGTAGTTCCAGAGATTAGCGCGTTCAAACAAACAAACAAACAAACAAACAAACAAACAAACAAACAAACAAACTCTTCAGCTTTATAATATTAGTATAGATTTGATTATTTCAATAACCAATGGCACTATTTTAACATGTTTTTTTTTTCTTTTAATTTTTGGTAACTCGATCACCAGAATTTGATTCTTTACTCAGATTTCATATAGAATGAACGAAAAGCTTGTTTTCAGATGTTTCAACCTACACGTCCTCACATTAATATAATATAATGCAATTGTCGTTTTTTAATATTCAATGTTGCACTTCATACATTGAACAATTAAGAATATTATTGAATATTATTCGAAAACGGCTAGAAAATGTTTCTAAGCCGTTAGACGACGTTTATGAGCCTGTCCCTCATAGGTCAGGGAATTGACCAACGATCGCGATGGCATCTCCCATGGGTTTTTCCGAAGAGGGGAGGAGAGGTGTATATATAGTAATACTCTGAAATTCGGAGTAGTTCCATCATTCGTTGTTATGTAGCTAAACAACATATGCGTTTAGAGTTTTTTTTATCAATTACATTTGTGGTTAGGAAATACGGACCTAAAAGCAACTGACTGGGGGTGGTAAATTAAAGAAAACTGGCTCATCCCGATAGGAAGTACCGAGCCTCCAATTCCTCAGAAGTTGCTCTATCAGATTTCGTGTTCATGCAGCAAAGGAGGGTGCATACATGCTTCGTGTAGCTGCAAAAAGCATGGTTTGCACTGCGAATTTCTGTGCACACGGTCACGAAATCTCATGCTTCAATTTACATGTGAACGATCTGAAAGTTGAGTCGGAGGATGAGTGTGAAATTGAAGAAAATAATTTTAATGAAATTAATATTCCAATCGAACACATGTGTACAGATGGATTTGATGACGAATCGAATTTTTCGAAGTCAACGAAAAGAAAGCGGCTAATGTAAATAGTTTTATAAGTTTCATTGTAAGGATTGAAGTTTATAATAATGAAAGTTGTTAAAGATTGTCGTAAAGGCTGTTTATGTTTGTATGAAGACGGTCATAAAAACCGTATAGCTGGTTTCCCGCTTATTTCACATGAAATCTGAGTACAGAATCAGATTCCGGTGATCGAGTTACCCCAAATTAAAAAAAAAATACGTCAAAATATTATAGTTCCACTGGTTATTGAAATAATCAAATAAATAGATACGAAACTTGGGCCGAGCGCGCTTCTATTACTATCTATGGGACTTCCCCGCGTCTGCCGGCCTACTCCCACTACCCGACCACTGTCGCGCGCTCGGGTGTTTCCGGTCATGTTTAGGCGCGATTTTTACCTATTTAAACGGAATTAAACGAAAATTTAAGATTGACGATTTGTAGGTCAACAGTTCTAGATTCAAATGCCGCTTGCTAAACTTAAATCGGACGATCTCCAGAGCATCGAGTCTCTCCGCAAAATATGGCACAATGAAATGTTAATTGCAATAACGCAAAAACTAATTGTCCGACAGCGCCCAGGTTTCGTACATAAAAAAGAAGTATCAATACATACTATCTCGTGAAGAGGCTACCCTACAGCTTTAAAAATGGCGGAGTTATACATTTAAAAAAAAACGCTTTTTTCCCTCTGTTTATTTTCAGTGTATCTCCCTTAATTATGGACCGATCGGCTTCTTTCAGCGCTCATTTTATGTATATTTCAATTACCTACAATTCGTCCATTGGGCCAATCAGATTACTTCATTATTTGTTGTTTTATAAGCAAAAAACAAAACAAAAACGTGTTTTTCACTAATTTGTTAATAACAACAAAAACAATGAGAATCAGGAGTCGAAAAGTGGTTAGTTATGATCGGGAGGCTGTTCCGCGTCTGATGGCACTCGCTGTTATCGGGTGCTATTTTTGTAAAAAAAACCCTTATTTGCTTGGCCTATATGTGTAAAACTGTAATTCACACAAGTGGGAAGATGTCGAGAACAAAAGACATCGTGATCGCGAATAAATGACAACGAGAATAGAAATTTATGAGCGACGCAAAGTCGTATAAGAATAATGAATGAAAAATGGAGCAGCGATTGTCAGAGAACTCCTTAAGTGGATTGCACCTGGAGGTATTGAAATTAGGATGCGACCAGAGTTTGTCGACTAAACGTGCCATACCGTCTCACCGTTGTAACTTCCGGCGCGCACCTTTCTCTTTTCCCACCGAATAGATCGTTCAACGCTCTCATCTGCTTTTTATGGATAACAAACGATCTGGACGACTATTGTTTCTTGAACTGCTTAATTAACGTTCGTTCGGCGTTGAAATTTTTTTTTTGTTTACCAAAGAAACTGCGCCCTCTCTCGTGGCCGTGGTCGATCTCTACGTCGACGTTATCATCCCGCGCGCGCGATAGTAAATTTCTTGGATTAGTACGTTGCTCCACGTGCGCCTTCATTGAATCACGTCGAAGACGAAGTTTACTCTGAGTTTCGCGCCATTCTCTACCGCCCTCTTCGACTGCCCGCATAAACGACAGACCATATTTGTCGTTGAAACCGGGAATATAACCTGATTGATAAACAAATTTACAAACAAATAAATATCTTCTAGCGTAAAATATTTACTATTAATATTTGTGTCAGATTTATTTTACCCGTATAGCCGAGTATGAAGGGGGGCGTTTTGTATAGATGAGTCTCATTTTTCCAATCTCTTCGTACCTCCTTGTCACGTGCAATCGGCAAGAGTATCTCCGTGCCCGAATTCGGTCGGTATGGTCCAGTTTTGAGAATTTTCTTTTCCAGTAATTCCTGTTTTTGTTTTTCGTAATAACGTTATCTCTTGTATTTACGGCTGACTTGAAGTTAAGCAACAAAGACGCGGAGTTTTTATAACACTCACGTGTCTTTTTTGACGGCCTTCCCGATTAGATTCGATTATCTTCGCAAAGCAACAACAAATAATCCAAGATACGAGATACATACGTCGATAAAGACTCAAGAATTTAATTTTTACTTTTTCATCTAGATTCAAATTCTTTTCATGTTTTTCAATTTCTATTATCAGTTTGTATGCTATCGTACCCGTGGTTTAGGTCAGACAATATTATGTTACGAACCTTCATAATTTCTTCTGTGTTGGCGCCAAATCTCTTTCCAACTCGAAATTTGAGGGTAGGACAGTGTCCGGTATATCTGCAAACATAGGGAATTTAAGATCCTTGAATTAATAAATAAATCTCATAGGTATCCATTACACTTATACTTCGGCACTTCAGTATGACGGCCTTTTTATGGCACTTTTTCGATTTACGGCCTACAATACTTCGTTATACGGCCAATAAAATGTTGTACTGTTTAGTTTCAGCTTCTCCATTTCTGCGGCCCTGTTATATTTTATAAAAACGAAAATATGAAAAACGTTTCGAAATTGATGAAAACGCACAAGGTTGTCATTATTTTACTACATTGTCGCTTTAGTATGACACGTATTTATTCTTATTTGCTTTTTGGTTCGGTTTTGGGTCTGTGCGTATTAAGTAGTAAATTGCAAATATATTTGATAAGTATCTGTTAGAAAGACTGTTTTTTCCTGACATTTTTATTAGTTCATTAATTCTTTGAAATATGTATAAACATCCCTTTTTTAAAATGAAACACATGCCAGCAAACGTTCATTGCTTTTAGAGATTGATCTTGATAAAAATAAAAAGAGAAGTCAAAAATCCGCCACGCTAGAGAAATTGTTTGTACCTACTTTTGTTTTTATGTAAACATTTTTATAGAACATAAAAAGAGTGTAAAATGCTTTATGAGCTAAAAACTACATTATTTTGAAAAAAATTTTAACAGATCGAATTGAATTTATGTGGGTTTGTATGAAAAAAATTGATTCGTTATACGCCTTTTCGCTTTACGGCAACCTTTTCCGGAACGTATGTAGGTCGTGAAACGAGGTATGGGTGTATTTGGTTTGATCTACAATTCGATCGATCCAAAACGCATAGACAAATACAGGCAAAATACCTGCTGTACACCCAATATACTTTTCCCCCCTCTCTATTTGCGCATGCGCTGGTAAAATATTTTATTTACTTGTTTATATATCGCAAATCCTATTTGTTCCTATTTGCTTGAATAAACTTAAACAAGTCAACCAGAAGATAAAAAGAAACAAAAATTGTTTTTCACCGACACATTTTTTCCAAATATTGTACAAAAAACTTTATATGTATTTTTTGTAAAATCATTCACGATTAAGCACGAAAGACTTTTGTTTCTCCAAAGATGAAACCTTTATATACACTCTGTTTTTCGGAATCTCCGAATACGCTTCGACTCATGATCGATCGATTATTATTTTAAATAAACGGATTAGCGATTGTTAGGCAATTTCGTGCGAGTGATCGCTACTACCTGCAACGGTATTTAAACGCAAGTCTGCGCGTCCCGACGAGCGCAATTGTACTGGCTTACTGTGTGTACGTATCTCTTTTTCTCTTACTATCTCGGTCCGTACGTTGGAGGAACGCCCCCTCCCCCTGGTTAGTTGACATAGAACCGAAATACTACTGATACCTTTCCCCCAACTTAAATTCCCGGAATTCCGGTCACTCCGCGATTTTTATACGCGACAGTGACCAAAAAATCTTAATAAATGATCGGTTATGGAGAGCATTAGGTGTCTACCTGAACACAGAAAATATTTAGGTAGTTAGGGTTAGTTCAAACAAAATGGTGTTTTTAAAATTGCCCTGCGATGAAAATTGGCCGAGATATTAATTCGTAAAGTTTGAATGTTTGAGCTATATGGCTAACAATATGATCGAATGTTCTATTGATAATGATGGGATCGCGTGTTCAATTCCCGCTCTGGACTTTTTTTCCCCATCCATTGTTTCTTTTCTTGCAGATCTTGACAAGATAACTATTAATAATCGATCGACTAGTCGACACGGTATTAGAAAATAATATTTTTTTTATCATTCAACCGCAGGGGACTCGATGACATTATTTAAACTTTTAAAGTTTGCCAATTAATGTCTCGGCAAATTTTCATCGCACGACAATTAAAAAAAATCCCTTGCGAAAAAGCCTGTAGATCTATTGATTATAATGTTAACGATTTCGATAAATGGTACAGTTATAAACAATACGATCGAACGCTCTATTGATACATGCTGGGGTCGCACGTTCGATTCCCGTTCTGGACTTTTTTTTTCATGGATTGTTTCTTTTTTTGCAGATCTTGGGAAGATAACTATTAATAAACAAACGACTAGTGATACAGTAGAAGAGAATCATATTTTTTTATGAATCAACCGCAGGGAGCTCGATGACATTATTATACTTTGCCAATTACTATCTCGGAAAAAAAAATCCCTTACGAAAAAGCCCGTAGACCTATCACCAGTTAAGCTTTACCGAACTAGAAACGATCGAACCTAATTTTTGTTACATCTCGTTTATCTCACACCTTTTCTCTCCTTTATCGTGAGATAAAATTCTTGTATCATTGCAAAAATCGATACGCGAAGAGGTTACGGAGTCTCGGTCGTCAAGGGTTTTGGACTCTGTGTGCGTGTCGGAGAACTTTGGTGCGGGGTCGAAGCGATAAACAGCACGCGGTGCAGGATAAAGTTTACGTGCCTGGTACCGCGAGGCAATATAAACTTTGCAGCGATTGCAGCAAACCATGAGGGTCGTGGATATTTTCATCCTCGTATCACCCGGTTCGTTGAGGTTTTTCGAAAATCCGACGATCGAAAAATACTAACAAAAGAAACGTACTTTCCAAAACACTTGATTATATTGAAATAAAATCAAGTAAATAAAAAGGCAAATCTTTTTACTATTTCTGTTTCCAAAGTTGTCGTTCGATCTGTTTCATTAATATTTCTGGACTCGTTGGAGCGTTGAGTCTTGTGCAGCGCGACGGGCGAAACTCAATGCCGAACGTTCGCGTCTCGTGGTATTATATTTATTCCGTTTTTGTAACAGTTACGGCCTTAATCGTGAATTTCGCCTCGCCGAGATTCAGGTCGAATGTAAGAGCACTCGGTACAAGTTGCAAAATGCACTCTCGCTTGTTCCATTAACGAATCTCTCGGGCCCCGAGTCTTCTTTCGTCTCTCGTTCTCTCGCTCTCTCTTTCTCTCTGTCTCTCTCGTGTACGACATTTTTCAAGCTCAAGGAGAGCGTCCGCATGATAATCGATGCTACATAATCGATAACACCATTCGCGGGCGGATGTAACATGCGCGTCGCAAATTAAATTAGACCTAGACCGGTCGCTATATACATAGCTATTCAGTCATACGTTTTAGCACAACTGCCATGCTGATGAGATAAATTAATATTATATAAAGTACGACATATAATAACTACCGATTAACAAAAATCTTAGTGAATTGTTTATTGAAAGTTTTTTAAAAATTGAAACACAAGGAGTAAAAATATTCTTTACCCGGGCAAATGAGCTCCATATCCCTGACGAAAAAAATGTTTTCTCTGTTCGGTAGTCACTGGATCGAAGACCATTGTTTTCCTCTCGAATCAGCACGATTGTAGATAGTACGGGGAAATCTGAAAATTTCAAACACTGTAGTTTTTTTTCATTCGACGATAACTGGAGAAGAAAAATTATGGACTGAGATATCATCACCGTGATCTTCTCACCGTTTTTATTCCTTCGTGATCCTTGGTTAATCTCATATTTTTGGAACAAACGATCCAAGCCTCGATGAATTTAGGTTGATATTCAAAGGTTTCTAACTATTCACAGTTCACTGGAGCGACGTGCAGAGAGATAGGATGAGCAAATTGTGACGATCGTCGTCAGGTGAAGAGACGAAAAATCGGAGGAACGTTCCACGCGGTTGGAGCGAGCCCAGTGAAACAGAACTGTTTATAGACCGAATGGAAATACAACTGGCTACATAATATCCGATACGAGGAGTAGGAACGGGTCCTACGGAGCGAACGAGGAGTTCCCCTCCACTTTCCGATTAACCGGAGACCGCACCTCCCTCAGGAGTAACGATAAACCGCCAGGGTCATTTTATTTATTGTTGTCTTTTGTCGCGCGCTTTTTCTCCGGTGGCGCCATCTGTCCGAATCGTTCATTCGCGACTCACTGGATCTTCCGAGTCCGCGCATTCACCGGTTCACCCGTTCGATGCGAATGTACGCGTACGCGTTACGTAATATTTATATATTTCACAGTTTGTATATTTCTCGCGCATGTAAGATAAGACCGCGTAGCCGCGACAAGTTCTTTTTCCATCTCTAGACGCCACACCAGGCGTGCAAAAGGAAAATCGATATTCGAGAGGGTTGAATGCACCGTGGCTCCTTATACCCGTTCAACCGTCTTGATACACCGAGACGAAAGGCGACGAATGCTTTTGAAACAGTGTACACGATCGATGCTATACTTCTGCGGTTGAATTAAAGCTTCTAAAGAATCTTATGAATTTTATTAGATTGTAGGATAAATGTCACGTCTCGTTCGCTTCCAATACTCGACAATGGATATTCGAGCCGACACGATTGTAGACCTAGGCGTTTCTGATACGCGACGCGCGCGCCGCCTAGTGAAAGTATCCCCTAAGCTCGAGGATTGTCTATTTATTTACGACGTCTTACATTGCCTTCTAATACGAAATAATGATATAGCTATTTTATTTTTATTCCCATCCGCGAATTTTTTAACATAATTAAAATCCTCGGCCTTGTCCTTTTGTTGCAAACAAACACATACGCAGACACGAGTTTATCGTTGAAATTAGTTCATGTAGTATGAGCGACTAGGGAAAATTCTAGAATATATCAGCCGGGATTTATCTTATCGACAGTGAGTACCGCGAACTTACCGACCGCAAATAATCGAAGAAACTACCGTCGGTGCAACATCTCGAAATGGTAAGACCATTGTTTCCAAGTCAGCAAAAAAAAATTATAAGTTCTATTTATAGTAGTGCGATAAACAGAGTGTAAACACACGTCACGAAATGCAAATATAACTGCTTATACACGATTAGAGTTCTATTCCTGTCTAATTATCATGTACTTCTCGTTTTCCGTCGTTCGATCAACTTTTAATATTTATTAGAGAATTCTTACAACGTGGTTTCGTTCCAACACTTGGACATTCGACTGTAAGTTTCATCAACCCTCTGCGTTGTGGCGAATTAGACAATAGAAAATAAACGAATCTTACGCGTCGCACCTTACACGTTCTACGTGTTCGCGAGCACGTACTCTTTAGGGTTAGAATCGAACGTCATTTGACCCTCGACATTTGACCACCCTTTTTTCGTACCGCATGACAATTCAATTCTCCGAGGCCTCTCGTTATCATTAACCATTGGCGATAGAGCTAAGATGATATAGGAAGTGCGTGAGAGAAATCGGCACAGCATCAAATTGATGTCTTGAATTTTGATAACATAACCAATGCAGAAACGCTTCCCTATCGACCATCGAAAGTCTTTGTGACAAACTTATTTAAAAACCTCTTTCTTCGATCGATGAGAGAAAATTAAAAATATACGGGCAAGAAGATGGATCGTAGAATTATAAACACGTATATGAAAATAAATTCGAGAGAGGATCGCGTGTGCGTTTCGTGGCTAGTGCAACGCAAAACATTGGTGAAAATCAATGGTAAACCGTGACGTACGGAGTCCCGCCTCAAGCTCGACCAATGAACGTTCCCGCGCGCGCGTTTTGCGTTTCGTTATCCCCACCACTTTCGATCTACACTTACCGTACGCCGCCCAGCGTGCTCATTCCGAAACAGGCAACGGTTGTGATCGCACCGGTACAAAATACAAAGCTACTTGTCACGTTGTTGGAAAAGCAGAACACCGATATAAACCACCGTGTAATATATATCTCCATATATATATATATATATATTGGTGTATATATATATATATATATATTTGCGTGTATATATCTATACATGCGCATATATACACTTTATCAAGGACAACAAACAGCGTAAAATACGTCAAGTGAGACGATATTTCGACCCTGGTCAGCATTTTTATGCCAGTCTATCAATTCGAACAGGAAAATACGCGATCGCTGTAGATTTTGACCGACGTAAAGCAGAGAGCAAGAGAAAGAGGGAGAGCGAGAGAGTGTGAGAGAAAGAAAGAGAGAGAGAGAGAAAAAAAGAGAGGGAGAGAGAGAAAGAGAGAGAGAGCGCGAGTGAGAGCACGAGACGCAGAGAGCGAGAGCCAAGAAAAGAAAGGAATTTCGCCGGTTTTGGAAGTTTAGCTGGTACAAATCGCGGCCTAAGTCGACCAACTGTGAAATCGTGTGACTCGAATAAAGTGTTTTTTAAACTCGCATCTATCGCCGAGCCAGTTGATCGATAAAAAAATAAACAAAAACGGAGTTGAAAAGATCTTTGTCGTTGATCGTCGTCGTCGGAACTTTCTCGAAGGGACAACGGAGCCACGGTGCATCGAGGAAAGACGAGATGGCGTTTATGATGCCCGTTGTGAAAAACGAGTGGGATATTTACAAGACTAACAGGAGCAGACGATCATCCGAGTGCTCGAATCCTCAGGCGTGTCGCAGTAGAAAGGTGAGATCGATATATATATATATATATACATACATACATATAGTTACTGTAAATATTGGAAAATTGGTGGGGTTATGAGGGTCAGTTTGGGATTTCTTAATTTCAAGTCGAAACCGACATATATATATTTTTATGTAGATATATAACAGAAAGAAGAAAGAAGAAACGGTGTTGGCACTCCGTTCCCCCTCTTTTTGGCAACGTATGGCGTGTCTTACTGTACGACTCGATTCTCCTCTTCGAAGCCGGCTGTGACGTGTAGAGTGTAGACCGATCGGCTCTCCCACTACACGTCTTCTCATAAAGTTTCCTGGAACAATCGCATGACTCTCTCGTCTCTACATCTCATCTACGTCACAGCCAGCTCTCCCAAGACTTATTCTCCACGTGTCTCTTGCAACGAAAGAAGCTTCAATTTTTTGTGCCTTAAATACTTGCGATTTGGACAATTTTTTTGTTCGTTCAGTTGAGATTTTGGTTGTTTCGCAAAGCCGTTCTGCTTTATGCCCAGCCTCGCTTCTGGGTGCGATCGACGCGTTTCGCGGCGTTTGCACTATATGTTACCTTTGAGTTCGTCGTCGTACAATTGCGCACGACAAAGCAAATACGCGTTGGGTGTCGTTTGCCGAGAACGATCGCGTACATCGCCGCCAAGAAAATCAATATAAGAGATTATTGCCGTTAATATTGTGCGAGACTTTGAGCTTCGTTTTTTTTCTTTCTTGTTCGTATTACGCAAAATTATATTATTCCCAATAATACGATTTTTATTTCGTCTCCTGTGCTAAATAGACGACTATTGCTGAATAGACAGTGTTGTAATCGAGTACACGAGTAGACTGGATTATAGCGGCGGGGAATTCATCGCACGTGTGTGCGTGTGTGCGCGTGTGTGTATAACGGCTTTTTTTGGCTTTTTAAACTCTGCGACCGCTTCGTTTTCGAAATCTGACAATCGCTCACGCGATTTTTAATATTCAATTCAATGAAACATATAATATGTCTACGTTACAATTTTGAAGATTTAAGTTTTAAAACTTTGTTGACTTTTGAAGCTGGAAACAATTTTTGTTCTTCTGTTATTTCCCTTGATCCTGTTAAATGTTAAGAGAACGAATGTTGAATAGAATGAAGAAAACAAATTATAAATTCTTATTCAAATTACCAATGATGACCTTCGGATAACCTCGACGGAACAATTCTCAATATGATAATCGTTTGTGCCTTTTGAAATTATTATAGTTTTAGAAAAAACAGTTATTTTTGCGACTTCCCTCTTGACAATTTGAATGCATCGTTATGTAGAAATATATAGTTTGTTATTTCAATCCACGGATTAAAAATTTGACAGCACATTATTAGTTTTGTTTCTTAATCACTACCAATTTTATAAAATAAATCTTAATCGTCACCGTATACTTGGCCACTCGCGCGAAATAAAAAGAAATCACGCGTTAAACATCCTATATATTTAATAAAAACAAATACAAACGTAAATATGCGAGTTTATCGAGTACATTAAAAATCATGTTAAATTGTTGAACGATCGACTCATTCGAAATTAGTCAAACGGAAGGGCGATTGTGATTATGATCATTGATCAATATCGAAGTACATTATAATCCAAAAATTTTTCGTGATATCATCGGGGTAATATGTAGTGTGCCTTATAACATTCTTTTTAAAAATTGTTATACAGGAATTTGATGATAATAAATTAATTGTAACATATGGCTCTGTCGAATAAGCTATTTTTTTCCAAGTTTCTCAATCGCATCCCATATTTTTCTAATTCTATTTGCCTTTAGGGAATTCTAAAATGGAAATGATTATCATTGGCAGGAAAAAAAAATAAAGAGACATTGTTTATTATTTCAATTCGCGGATTACAAAAGTGGCAGTTGTGCCACTGTAAATTTGGTTTCTTTATCAGGAACAATTTTACAAAAGGAATGTATAATACGACGTTTGATTTTTTATAATTGCCATATTTTGAAAATTTTACTCATTTTGTCAATATTCCGTTATTTGTGTGAAATTAAAAATTAGACATTCGAGGACATTCAAATTTCGAGAATTGTTTCAGATTAATTTAAGAAGGATACAGTTTTTTTTGGCGGTTCGATTATGCTGTAAATTTTTATGACATTTTCTTCACTTGAAAGAAATCTTCTTATATTAGAAATGCAGAAACGCATTCAAGCTTAAGTCAATAAACGAACAAAATTATTACGGGAGTTTGTTGAACCGGAAATATACATCGTTGGAGGGATTTTATATCAAGATCATTTTCTTTTTGATAAAAACTATCAATACTCCTCGATAATTTCTAGATAATTTCCTTTTTCTGAATTTTCAGAGGATTGTTGCAAATTTCAAGAATGTCCCATACTTTTATTTCGCCGAAAGTACTTCGCATCGGTATCGCGTCACGCACACGTCTGTTGACATTACAGTTTCGTGTTTGATAAACAATGATCGAACAACGACTCGACGACAAATTCCAAAGTGCACGCTCGAGCCTGTAATTTACCAGTCGAGAAAAATCAAAATGAAAAAAAAAGCTTGTTTTTCATATGACGTTGTCTCTCGTAGCGTTCCTTTTGATGTTGTTGCATTTATCCACGCGATTCTCGGAGAGCCCTCGTGCTGATTTTGCTGACGCAATTCTACAGCCTCCTCGTGACAACAGAGAAGGAGTCAGCCAAGCTAAACTGCGAGAATGACGCACACATTCTTTGATCCGATGGACTGGCAGAAGGAAGGAGATGGTGGCAGAAATTGTCTCGATTCTCAATATGGATTGTGTCCTTTGACTTTTGTTTCTTCAAAGTGAACCGAAACCCCCATTGACCCGTTTCCCTCAACCTGAAATATACAACGTTTTTTTTTCTAACCCGCGTCGAGTTGCGGATCAACACAATTTTTAACCTTATGCAATTCTCGATTATCGGTAAGATGACACTTTGCGTCATCACAAATTTTTTATTATCTCCGAGAAAACTAGCTTATCGTATTTGTTACCGACGTAGTGTCGCTTCACCCTACGACAATGGACAACAAACTAGTCGATCGTTCTTTGTCTCGACGTCAAGGCGCCGGTGGCGCCATCTCTCACGTGCTCGGTCGATAATGAAAATTATAATCTAGATTTTGTTCAAACCGTTGATTTCTCGAAGAAAAGAAGAGTTTGATAAGACAATAGGGAGTCTACAGTTACACAGTTACAATTGTTTTCATTTTTCTCGGAAATGTACAAAGTGTGTATCAAAATTTTGTCACACATATTTTTCTAATTTCATTTGCCTTTCGGGAATTATAAAATTGAAATTGTAATTAGCAGAACGAAAATAAAACTAAGAGACATCGTTTATTATTATATTTCAATTCACGGATTACAAAACTGGCAGCCGAGGGACTGTTAATTTTGTTTTCTTTTTTTTTGCACGAATAATTTTACGAAAGGAATGTATAATATGACGTTTGATTTTTTATAATTGTCATATTTTGGAAGTTTTACTCGGTTTGCTAATATTTCGATTTTCGCGCGAAATAAAGAATTAAGCTCGAGGGCATTTAAATTTCGAGAATTGTCAGAGACGCATCGTTGAGGAAAATTATTCGATAGATCGGGAGTGGGGACAAGGACCGAGAGGGTTTTTACATCGTTTTCGCGAAGAAATCTGGAATCAACGATATCTCTATTTAACCATGACGAAGAGATCGCTATATACAGAAACGAAGAAGTGAAAGAGAGAAAGATATTTGGCGCACGTTGCCCAAAGGATTTGTGACCTTGTCACTGTCTCGGAAAAAATCAACTTCCTGCATTATTAATTCGCGTTCGTTCATCTCGATCTGGAGAACCGTTTTTTTATTTCTCGTCTTTCTTTGGCTATTTGTCCAATTATAGAGAAACGGGAAGTGCCCGACGCGGAAGTATGAATTTACAAATCATTCCATACTTGTAGAACGATCGATCTGGAAAGTCATCGCTCAAGGTCACATTGAGTGTAAATATCTTTTTGCCCATAATTTGTTGTAACAATCGAACCATTTTCTTATTTACAAAGTGAAAATAGAATGCGACTTTTAAAATTGATCGAGTGTATTAGGGATGACGAAAAAATATCGATATTTTCATGCGATATTTTTAATTTCGATATATCGATGTATCGATATAAAATATTACGCATCGAAAAGGTATGAAAAAACGATATTCTTTACTTTATTTGACTTTAGTCTATGTTAAAAAATTACTCTGTGACCGTGAAATATAAAAACTAACCTCAAATTTGCACATTGTCTATCCTCTACTTGACTTAATGTAGTCCTGTCGTTGGGTGGGGGATTAAAATTGTATTCCCGTTTTTGCTCACATTCCAAGTGGACCGAGCGTTTAAGTTCATTAAGAAAAGTTGTTGCAAATTGACTAAAGAACAATATACTCAAAATTCAAATTGATCCTACGTAAAGTTTATTTGTTATATAATAAACAAAATCATGAATTTTGTTCCATAAGACTTGTTATTAAAAGTAAGTAAAGCTTCTTTGATGTCGTATAAAAATGTGTGCACAATTTCAACAGGCTTCATCGAACAAATAATCGAGATAGGTACTCATTGTATAATGTTGCGATATTTAACACGGGCTCTTAAGGGATATTGAGAGAAATGACGATTTTCAAGAATAAATATCGTGACTTTGAGTCGATAAAGACCCCTAATATTTTATACACATGTACATGTGACATCAAAGAACGTTTCTGCAAATTTTCACTGAAATCTAACGGAAATTCTGTAGATAACGATAAGAGTACCTTCATAATTGATCGAAAATCTCCTCAATATATCGATATATCGATATATCGATATTTTCTTTTCGACATCCCTAGAGAACAATCAATAAAATCGGTAAATTACGTCTTATCTCGAACATTCAACCATTGATAAACGCGTTGTATTTTTAGTCTCTATTATTTGGACACGCATTACTCCGACATGCGTCATTATCCAGCTTCACCTTTTTTATACGTCATTGTAGATCGATGGCATTCTGGTGTATCGTCGAGAATTTATAGACGTATTTGATTAATTGTAAGAACAACTCACGGTAATCGATATCAGAGGAAAATGGCGAATATAAGGCCACAGTTGTTAAAGACCCTAATGTCATAAAAAAGATAACCGTTTTGATCAATATTACAAATATTTTTGCGCAATAATATCATATGTAGATAATGCTTTCTTTTGTGCACCGATTAAAAAGAAGAAAAAAATGATTTCTTATTATAAAAAATAAACGCACACGCAAGAATCGTGTAGTGGTCGATTCGACGAATTATCGGGGACACGGACAAATAAATTCAAGTTCATACTATCGGCTATAATATTCTCGTGTTCCATTCGTATGTTTCCAGGTCTCGGAGTGTTCAAAGTCCGAAGGACCGTCGTTATCGACTTCACCAGGCTCGGACTTTCTGACCTCACCGGCTCATCGATCGGTGCCCCTGACCTCTCGTCATTTCTCTAGAACGTCATCGAGAGCATCACAGAGCTCTCTCCAGAGTCCAAGCAAATCGACGGCCTCGTCACCCCCAAAAACCGGAAGTTCCAACTCTCTGAACAAATTTCATAATCGTCTGGTCGACAAACTTAAGAGATCATTGAAAAAAGCCGACGATTGCTCGGAGGATCAGAGAAATCTGTCGTGAAACAGCCACGTGGTTTTGGGCCGCCCACCATTGTCCGGTTCGAAACCGATCGAGATCCGGCGCACATCGGCACCCGGTAATACCGATGATTCAAGCGATCCTGGAGGATCCTGCAAGGTCGCGCGCTCGTGCCCGGATCAATCAGCTGCATGGTAAGAAACGAAAATAGTGAGCGAGGCTCGCGATACAAGAATCTCTTGTCGCGTTTTGGTCAAGCTTGTCGCGATGCGAAGCTTATTGTGGGTTCACCTGCAACTTGACACGAAGAGCTTGCGAGAGAGCGCTTTCGCGCGATCGGAAGCACGATAAAGTGCCTCGTGAGCGAGTGAGTGAGAGGGAGAGAGAAAGAGAGAGAAAGAGAGAGAGAGAGAGAGAGAGAGAGAGAGAGAGAGAGAGAAAGCAGAAAGATGAAGAGAAAAGGAGAGACAGAGAGATAGAGAGGGGCTTCGATGAGAGGATGATGAAAATACCAAGATCGGGAGGCTGGGTGAAGAAAACATCATTTGGAAGATGAAAAAGAATAATGAAGCAAGCTGAACAACGCGATTAACATTTCGAACGATAAGAATTCATTTTGGTAATTTTGTCAATAAAACATCAAGCTTCACTGCAAAACAAACGCACAATGATCGAGAAAAGTTCAGTGTCCACTCATTGAAAAATGGCGTCTATTCGCATCAAGAAGTTCGACCAACCTGAAGAAAATCATCAGCAAGAAGACCGTCAACGCGCAGAGGGTCATGCGATGATAGAAAAAATCGGAAGGATTCGACAAAGGTCAGTGCTCAAGACAAAAAAAAAACAAAAATCGACATCTTCTCTGTCTCCTTTTTGCGACCTTGCAAAATCATGAAAAAACAACAAAAACACACACATCCTCATTGCAAATATTAAATTTTTAACTTTTCGTCGAGTCTCTTGGATCGATTAAATTCGAAATACATAACAATAATAATTAGTATTATAAAGAGTAATCAATAACTATGCTAACAACTGAATTACGAATCAAGTAATAAGTTCACGACTGACAAAGACTCGAGGAGGATGCATTAATACAAACAAACAAACGAATAAAAAAATAGAGGAAACAGAAAACAAAAAAACGAATCGTCCTTTCGTTCAGGCCAGGAATCGGACATGGTTCGGTTTGCCGGATCCTTCTCTGACGTCTTCGAAGGTCTACGGAGCGCGCGATGGTCTCGTCTATCCCGATCGTTCTCCATTGCATTCAGCGAGTGAGCGAGCGAGATAGATTGACAGATAGATATATAGTGCGTGTGTGTATGTGTGTGCGTGTGTGCGTGTGTGTGTGTGTGTGTGACAGAGAGAAAGAGAGAGAAAGTTCCAAGGCATTTTTATTATTTACGTTCCTTGTAGCTTGCTCGCACATCGACACCGTAATAACATATATATATATATGTATATATATATATATATATATATATATATGTAACCGTTTGATCGATCGACTTATCGTTTTACATTGAATCTGTATGAAGATATATCTTTAGCGATATTTTTGTTTCAACGTCGACAGAAAAAAAGAAAAAAGGAGAAACGAAATCTCACACTGTCGCGAATGGAGAATTTCAAAATTTATCGATCGACGTCTTTTGTAGTTGTTAAGAGTTCAAGATGACGTTTCAATAACGGCAAAGACTGAAAGTTTGAGGGTGTATAGAGCGTGAGAAGATAGGGAGAGCGGCGGTAGAAATAATTTTATAGGGCCTACATGGAGTGAAACGATTTTTGGCAATTTTATCAGATTTATTCATTGATATTTCTAAAAAAAGGAAATGTTGTAAATGATAATATTTAAAAACAGAGTCGATTCAATTACGGCTTCTTCTTTGTATCTGTAGACTGCTCTCAATTCTGCGAATTTTTGTTGAAAAGATTCACTTTGGCAAAAAATCGTTCCGCCTCGTGTGAAACTTGAGCTTGTACGATGTGCTCGGTAACGACAAACGGCCCGAGGAAAAATATATGTGTGGAGTTACGCATGAAAAGCGCCTATTTTGTCGATATGGAATTCCGCTAAGTTCAAAGAAAAACGAAAATCTGTCCAAGTTTAAAAATTATGGAGTTATTCACTTCGCAAGTATAACAAAGTAACTGCAGTTTGAGAAAAATGCAGGTAAAACTAGAAGTTACGATTGCTACACTTCCGGTTGGAAGTTAAGCAAATGGTAATGGAAAAGTAAACAAGGGCATGATCATATGGGTGAAAAGAACGAAACTATACATTTTTGTTATTACCACGTAACAAATTTTCAGATATTTCGCTCGTTGCTAGTAAAATCCGAATACATATTTCAAAAACTAAGATTGACTTTTCATGAAAACACACACGTATAATGGCAACTCGTCGATTATTATTTCATCATTACTATTATTCTTGCGTTCACCTCTCGATGACTCTCGCGAGTCACGTGATTCACGAGGTCGAAAAGTAACGAGACTAACAATGACTCGACGCTTTTGAGAAAGAAAAATTTAAATTGCACTATAACCGCTTAAGAAAACCGTAAGTGGCAAATAAAGAGAGGGTTTTCTGTATTAACGTCTTGTACACTTTTCGACCGAAGGGCATGGCACAATAGTCTATTTATCTGTTTAATCGTTAAATATTGCGCGAGAGCTATGTTATGTACTAGAAACTTGTTTCAAAGAAGAATATATATACACGGAATCGCTCTCCTCTCGCATCTTTTTTTTCATTCGATCTGCTTGAGGAGGAGGAAAAGAAAAAATGAAAACAATTGCAAACGATATCCGCGTTTAACTCTGTGATACAGTAAGCTATAAGATTAAATTTATTTTTTCGCAATTGATATGCGCGGGGCAAGGGACGATCGAGAGAGAGAGAGAGAGAGAGAGAAATAAAGAAAAAAGAAAAACAAGAACAATAACGATATAATCGAAGGAGGAGTTTATCTCTTTTTGACTCAAAAATCGTTTCGAGAATTAGCTGTTCGACGGTGGTGTGTTTTATAGTGAAAATAAAAGATTGCGAAGATGATTGAGAAACAAAATAGAAATAATAATTTGTAAAACTATGCCGAGCCGGAAGGTGGAAAGAACGTGTTATGTAATTGACCAAGTAGTTTTTCTGTTGTTATTGTTAAAAAAATATGCTCGCGTCGACGTTTATAAGATTGGCTGATTCTCAAAGATAAATTATTTATGTCATTAGAATTTCATTTATTTATTTTTCATTTATTTTTTGTTTGTTTTCATAATTTATTTGATATTTGCAACGATTCAGTTTGAAATAGAAAAACGGAGAAATACAAACGACAACGTCGATGTTTCACGCTCACGTGTCTCAATTTTACGAAACACAAGATCCTAATTCGAGTTGGTTACTTCTTAATGAAATTGGCTGATGAAAAAGGACGACACGAATCCAGATCGCTCGACGATTCTCTGCGATGTCCAACTGCCAAAAGAGATTTTTGCATATACTTAAACTTTCAAACCGCCAGGAATTCTCCTTATCCACGTGCGAGCCGAGTGAACGTCACTGCCATATATCCGCGAAAATTAGTGACAAAATAATCGCACCGTGCAAATTTGAAGAGCGTGACAATTCAAGAAGCAAAAGAATAAAAAAAACGTCTCGCCAAATGGAAAACGAATAAATTATCCTCGATTCTTTCATATTTCTTATCAAGCTATTAATGTATCGAAAAGAACAATAAAAAAGAAATTAAATTTGAAAAAAAAAACACACACACACATAATAGGCTTCAGTCACTGAAATCTCTTGACCCTCATTCGACGCTTGGCATAATCGGGGAAATAGAAATTTCGGTGAGTACTAGACATTCCATGCGTTATAGACGAACAATACGATATAAGTGTACAATAAGAAAATGCGAAAAAAACGTAATCTACTAGCCTTTGACGAAGAAAAAAATACAGGTCAGATATCCGAAGATTCAATAATGGAAATTCGAGCGTAACAAACATAAGCCGATATATCGAAAGTTTAAAGATGCTTAACAAATAAATATATATATATATATATATATATATATATATATACCTCGGTTTAACGATTACTATGTATAATATTGTGATTTTTATGTCATGTTCAATAAATGAGTTTGAAAGAATATCAATATATGTGCCTCGATTTACCACATTTTAATCATAATTTCAATTTATTGTTTCTATTTTACTGCCCTCGAATTATTTTTCATTTATATCCGGTAGAAATTACTTTTTACGATCAAAATACCGAATACATTAGTCATCGATGTCTAGACTCGTTCTAAGAACTTGTCGTCGGGTCCCATTCGAATTATCTTTGATCAACCATCTCTATATCTTCCGCTTTTTTAAAACGGATTTCTTTCATCTACGTGGATGAATCATTTTAAGATCGTATCACACTTGTCTTCGTCATTGGAGATTTTCATAATCTTTCGTAATCTTTAATGTTCCAGCTGAAAAATTAGCACTTCGCAACATTCTTCTAGGCTTGTGTCTGCTCGAATAAAATAAGACTAATGATAAGCCTCCAAGTTGGATTTTATCTGCAAGTGGTATGTATGAAAATTCAAACAAAAATATCTCCATGTTGCTATCCAATTTTTTTCGATAAGAATGACAGCCCATCGTTAATACGGATAAACTAAAATATTGATAAAACGTCTCCGGAGGAAATTAAAAAAAGTTAGCCAATCTATTTTGTAATCGGCAGAATGAAAAAGGAGAGACAAATCGGATTATCAATTTCATCTTTTGGGTCAATCCACTCGTTGGCGTTAACAAACTCGATCATCTCATAAACGATTCTAATTACCGTGTGAAAATACGAGATGATCGGAGGAGCTTTCTCAATCTCGTGTCTCGTTCGACCGAATGAAAAATCGCTCGTGCGAGTTATTCACTCTCGAGGAATTCGCCGGTCGTTACGCCAATGCTTGTGCACCGCGAATGGAAATTTCCGCTACGAGGATGGAGACAGCGTGAGGCCGGAATACGTTTAGCTGCAGCTCGATAGCGCGTGAAAAATTGCATTCGTTACTCTTGCGAGTTATCGAACGTCACGATGCAGCCCGCGAAAGTTTAAAAAAATGTTCGAAACGTCAATGTCGCACGACAAATGGCAGGTGGCAGTAGGGGTGAGTTTTCAGCCTTCTTTTTTACGTTCAAAGGTTGCGTCCTGATTATTCGCGTTGTACTTCGATACTTTCCTGCAATTTCCTAACGAATTCAATAACATCGAAAGAAAACAATTCACCTCAAAAAACCTGAATCGTTTAAACGTTCAGTCTTTCCGGTTGTCGAAGAACTATACAGATTTGACGAATTAACAAATTTTAAAAACGATAGATCGTTCGTTCTAGAAAATTTTAAAGGTTTTCTCGGCTACGACGAAGAATAATCGCGAGGTAAGCTGCAGGCTACGTGTCGTATCAAAGTATTAGAACGCGACCCCGATTACAAATGTGTTTCGCATCGATCGTTCCGAACATTCCGTCGTGCTTTTTTTCTTCTCCGCGTATTTTTTCACAACGTTTGGTGTCTTTATAAAGTCGTTGACACAATCACGCGATTATTTCTAACACTAGGGTTTACCAAAATATCGATTGTGAATGTCAAACAAATGTTTAGGGACAAATGTTAATGAATATTCGTGTCGTTGTATTAACGTGATAAAACATTTGTATATTTGCTCGTTACGACAGTAAACTACGCACGTAATCTTGGCTCATTAATCACGATTCGCGGCGATAAAACAGTCTCGTTCGGACGCTCGCCAATCGTGTGAATGACTAGTTCGAACGTTTATAACGCCATGAAAGATGTCCGTGAGACCGTCTATGGCCACGGCAAAAAAGCTTTTCTTTACGTCGGAAGCTTCGAAGACGTCATCGATGCGACAGAGAATGTGGTATGAATCGAGCCGAGGATAGCTGCCCCTCGAAAATAGAATATAACCGCTGCTTGAATACGATTTTGCAGAGGATCACCCGTATAATATACATAATAACGATGAATAGTCGCGGCAACAGCCGAAAATCCGAAGAGGTAGAGAGTCTACAATTTTTGGCAAATAACACCGGACGTGCCGGATTTCGTTCCCGCCTCGATCCAACCAGGGATAAATAATAATCATGTCGGGGCACAAAATCGGATGTCTGTGCGAGTCCAAGTGCCAAAAATTATTATTTACCCCCTCTCCTTCAACGGCAAATAATGTCTTCGTCTATCGCGTTATATTTGCATCGTAACAATTTTCGTAACGCATGATTCAACGTACTTCGACAATACGCGTATCACGTATGGCAGAAATACGAACTTTCCACGTCATTCCAGCCGCTACTTATCTTATCTTACCACGCGCCCATGCGCTCGTACTTCCGATCGTAATGACGAAAATATATCGCGACGAATAATAATCGGCGACGTTGGTCATTCTTGATATTTCTTTCATCCTGATAACAAATTTCCATGAACTTTCCAACTATCCTAATTATTGTCTAATTGTTATCAAATCCTTCGTTTAACACTTATTCACTCCTGTTCTTCCTCAGTTGACAACACCACCGACTCGATTCTACCACTATTATTGAGTTAATGCATCGAATCACGGTTTGATCGACCTAGAGGACGTTACGAATTCTTCGCAAGGACGCCTGATTCACAATGATCGCGGTTGGACCTCGATCGTAGATGCACACATGCACATGCAAACTGATACGCGACACGAGTAACCATGACAAGGACGCTTAACTGGGCGAGGGTGGGCTTTCCTACTGGCGTTATCGCGAGCAAACTCGCCTCTGGTCCCATCTGGATTCCGGACCATTCAAGGAAAACCAGTCTCAACCGGAGAAGTGCACCAAGAAGATCTTCGACACACGTTCTCGTGTTTCCTCGCCTCGATAGGTTTTCCTCATTGGCGCCGGCGCATACTGATTACATGTAGGCAGAGTGTTTACCCCAATTCCTATTTACATACATTTACACAGTGACCGTTTTTATCCACACTTTTCCGCAATTATGTCTAGGAAGTCTCACCGGACGGAGTCGCTATTTTCCTATTGAGGAAATTACCGGAAATTTTATGTGACAACATTGATTAAAATTACGTGACGTACGTATATGAATATTGTCTATTATCGCCCGTTCCTGACACCAAAGGTGTGTACTTGAGTGAAGGTCGTAGGGTTTGTGCTTAAGAATCAATGTTACAGGCGATAAGCGATTCGAAAACGCGGTTCGTAATTCCTTCGGCACTGAGCAACCGACCGCGTTAAAATTTTCAGGACGTATAGAAAATTATTGCAAAAAGTGGATAAGTATATTTTTCGATAATTTTTAACATAGTTCTCTAGATACTCTCAAAACTGTTTAACGCTCAGTGCGGGAGAAAGTAAGGCTGACTTTTTCGAGTTGCTCCGCGTCTGCGACTCTATTTTCAAAAATTTTCAAAAACAGACCATATGGCCACTTTTTGCCATAATTCTCTAGATATCCTCAAAATTTTAACGCGATTGCTGGCTCAGTAGCGGAGAGATTACGGATCGCGTTTTCGAAATTTTAATCAGTTCTCCAGTAAACACTGAATAACCTATTAGGTTAAAAATTGGCAGATACGCAGACAATTATGACAAACAGTGGGTTTTGATATTTTTTTCCACAATTTTGGAAATAGTAGGTATTGCAGGCGACGAGCGATTCAAAAACACCATCCGGACTTTTTCCGGCCTTGAGCGTTAATGTTTTGAGGATATCTAGAGAATTATCGTATGAATTTTGAAAACAAAAATAACAAGAGTCACTTTTTGTCATAATACTCTGTGTACCAGCCAATCTTTAACCCAATCAGTTGTTTAGTGTTCGTATGTTTAGGGATCAAATTTTCGATGCGTACGTCGCATGTAACACTGACTCTGAAAGAAATTACTTACGAGGCAACGATAACAATTTTTATTCAGTCCTGTGTTCTTCAAATTTTGATCAAATATTTTCGTCCACGGAGAATAATTTGTGGTTAGAAACAAATGAAAATTTAGATAAATGGACGATCCCCTTTGTGTTTATATATTTATCACGGATGTTTTCTTTTTTTTTTCTAGTTTCTGTTCTACCCATAAGAAGTTATAGTCGCGATGTTTATTTTAAAAGTCGTAAACTTTCGACCAATTTGTTTCAAATAAGTTTCGCTATCGCCACTGTTTTCCTGAACTAGGCAAATTTTATCTGACAACTTCGGTTACGATTACGTGAAAAAGTGTCGGGTATCTACAACTGGTAATTATGACTGACAATTTTTGTGGCATATAAATGTCTACGCAGGTGGAGTTTACGGCGCAAAATACGGAAATTAAAAAGAGTCACCAGACCAAGAATTTGTCTTCAATGTCATATCTCGTGTAATATAATTTTTAATAAGTCCTCTCAGCCATTGGCCACCATTAAAAAACAAGAAATGAGTTACACCATTAAATGTGAAGTTAATTTCGAACGACACATACGATTTTGCGAGGTAAAATAAAGGGCAATCTATTTGTTTTACCGAGACCTATTGACTCTTTTACGACTCCAGCAAGTCCGTTAGCAGCGTGATTGGCGAGAAAATTATGCAACAAGGTGAAGAAAAACGCAAAGGGAGATTATTTTCAAAACGATTCCGGAGTCTCGATGGAGGTGAAGGAGGAGAGAAGGGGTCAGATATGAAAGAGGGAGGGAGGAAGAGAGGGAAGGAGGGAGAGAGAGAGAGAGAGAGAGAGAGAGAACGAGAGAGAGAGAGAGAGACATAGAGACTTGCAGTCATTGGTGGTGAATGGATGCACTTTTCAATGGCCTTGATTCTCTCTCTCTCTATCTCTCTCTCTCTCTCTCTCTCTCTCTCTGTCTTCCTACTACGCATCGTACGATCGAGTCGTAGCTTGTAGATGCACCGGAGGGTACCTATGCACGTGTAGTGTTCGCCACATATAGTTCGATATATATACGTGGAAGAAGCAGAAGGAGGAAGAGATGAGAGTACATCGCGAACGAAGCCCACTAGCCAAGCCGAAATCAATACTGTTTCTTCTCTCTCTCTCTCTCGCTTTCTGTGTTGCTCTAGACTGTCCCGAGAGTGTGTATACTTACCTGATACACGTCACTTCCACGCATCGTACTGCCTATTACGCCGTGGCCTCCTTCACTTTTTTCCCTCCCTCTTCGCACCTTCGCCCCATTGGGTTCTTGTTTTTGAACACATGGCAAATATTGAAAAAAGAATTTCCTCTATAAACAATAATAAGTCTTTTGTCATACTGTTGCTAATTTATTAAATCAAACAAAATTTATAAAGATTAAGTTTAAACGAAAATGTATATTTCAATTTGGATCATTGTTCAATTAATATTCAGGAATCGTTTTTAAAAATTGTGATTTTTGTAGTTGGCTACGAATTAATAGAAAATTTGATTTGAATCTTAGGATTGTCCAGAATGGCAATAATGGTGATAACGTTCCTCGCTCTAATATGTACGAGTATACGCATTTCCGAGATTGCATCCTTCGTTCGCATAAAATACTCGCCATACTCGGTAAATGTATATACATACTGCGACAGTGTAGCGCAAGTTACGTAAAAAAAGGAAATATCCAGGTAACGTCTCACGCCCACGTGATCTCGTCCATCGCGTATACATTTCCGCATTTACATAATATGGGAGCGCGAGAAAGAGAGGGAGAGAGAGGGAGAGAGAGAGAGAGAGAGAGAGAGAGAGAGAGAGAGAGAGAGAGAGAGAGAGAGAGAGAGAGAGAGAGACTCTGCCATTCGTTGCTATTTATTATCAATTTTGGCTCAAAACGATCGTTGTAATGAACACCTATAATATTTTATACTTACAAATCTTACATTTATAACTAGTCATCGCTTATCTATATATATATATATATGCAATTTTACAAAAGAAATATCGAGTGCGAAAAGAACACTCTAAGACTCGTATCTTTTTATCCGGTACACATGGACGTAGGTGTTAATGTATTTCGAATGGGGAATAAAATAAATATTATTAAGCGCAAAATTAGTAGGAAAGTACACGAGCAAGTAGCTTGGTACGAAACATTGGCTGTAGCTGGGGAAGATAAGATGATTCCACGACGCGAAAAACTCGGAACAAGTACTACCCAGCACTGCTGATGCTATTATAACATTTGATATTTACAAATCTTACTATTATAATATTCGATATTTACAAATCTTACGTTCCCAACTAGTCATCGTCTACCTATGTGCAATTTTGCAAAAGAAATATCGAGCGCGAAAAGAATACTCTAAGACTCGAATCTTTTTATCAGGTACACATGGACGTAGGTGTTAATGTATTTCGAATGTGAAATAAAATAAATATTGTTGAGTGCAATATTAGTAGGAAAGTACGCGAGCAACTCGCTTGGTACGAAACATTGTCTATAGCGAGGAAAGATAAGATGATTCCACGACGCGGTAAACTTGGAACAAGTACTACCCAGCACTGCCGATGCTATTATAATACGAGGTGGAGTCCGGAGAGTCGTGCATTCCCAATCTATTTAAAGATTCCTCGCTACCTTCTTCGCCAGGCATATTCAAATGGTCCAAGCGCTTAGCGTGACCGTTGTAGCTGTATAAAGTTGCATTATTCGTAAGGGAGAAGGCGCCCGATGCATTCGGTAAAAATGTGGAAAAATTGCAAATTCTCTGTCAGGACTGTTTTTACGTCTGGTATCGGTCACTAATATGGTTCAAGATTGTACACTTGAAAAACAAAAAAATGACATGTAAGAAACAAAGGGTTGGTTGGAAGACGACGTGTTTATTAGCTCAATCGTCTCGAGTCTTTGGCGCCTGACCGACGGG
This sequence comes from Netelia fuscicornis, assembly GCA_946811545.1. Lineage (NCBI taxonomy): Eukaryota > Metazoa > Arthropoda > Insecta > Hymenoptera > Ichneumonidae > Netelia > Netelia fuscicornis. The sequence continues at coordinate 23,033,309 of OX328011.1, read as the reverse complement.
GTTTGTTAACCCTTTGACCCGAAGGATAGGCAATGCCGTTGCAATTAAACGGGGAAGCTCTTCGTTTATCACGAACCGGAGGCAGAACTGATGAGGAGAGCGAGAGAGAGAGAGCGAGAGAGAGAGAGAGAGAGCGCGAGGGAAGGGGAAGCCGAGAGATTTTTTTAACAACGAAACGTCTCTCACGGATGACCTCGAACCGATGCATCTGCAGTTTTCCATCCATCTTGTCTATTTGCCGTTTTCCCAAACTAATCTATGACAGACACGACTAGAATAACACGATATAATAAACACACCTGCATAGTTATAAGTTTTGAAAATAAATTCATACGTTCATAAATGCCAAATATATATTTATACGATCAAGATTTTGAAATTGGTAGCAACGTCGCTGTCTGTCGCTTCTCCCCGAAACTGCAAAACTCGTTCGAAAGCGGTGCGACTAACATTTGTGTGAAACGTTATTTTACCGATCTTCGGGCGAGAGCTGGTAACCGGGTTTTCACACCAATCGATTTTGTCCGGTTCGTGCGAACGTTTCGAGATGGTGCTGTCGGTTGAAAATTACTCGGCTACAGGCTGTTTCGAAAGAGAACGAGTTCAATCGATCGCCACCGACGCTAGCGACATTTCTATAGGTGAAAGAGCCTGTAAAGCAGACTCGTCCCGTCGATTCCCACCCGTTATGCACAACCGAGTAGAGAGAGAGTATTGACCGTCTCAGCGGGCACAGTGGAAATTTCCACTGCCCTACCCCAAGCTCTGTAACATATATGTACTGCACACACGCGCATACAAACACAAAGAAAGATGCACACGCACATGGATGTTCGCCATATAGGCTCGTTCTGGCGCACAGCGCAATCTTCACTGTCCCGTGGTTAATCGTATACCTATATACATAGTTCAAAGATGGGCACCGTTTTAATGAAAATATCATTACGAATTATTTTCGTTATCGCTATTACGCCATTTTCTTTTCCAAGTTCGTACAACCTTTGACAAAAGAATTCATAAGAGAATAATTATTCTTGATCGTTACACGCTGTGTTTAATTTATTTTTCATCGGAGGATCGATTGGTTTGTAACTATTGTTTTAAACGCATTGTAAATATTGAAGGAAAGTTGATTTTTGATGATTTTAATTGGAAGCGCGATTTTTAATTGACCCGTTGACGAAGTTTCGTGCACCCGAGTGGGAGAACGTTGAGATTTTTAAAGAAATGTCGGAACGGCGGGAGGGAGAGAAGGAGTGAAGAGGCGTACGTGAAGAATAGTCATAAGAGAAATCGAGTACTTGATACAGAGTGGAAATTCGAACGGATAGAACCGCAGACTCGATGTTATGGCGTGAAATACGAGACAGTGACTTGTATGAGTCTATTTTTAGTTTAGGCGCCGCTCGCGGCCCACAACGGCCTTCGACTTTTACGTAACGAGAACTCAAGAATTTCTTATTTTGCTAGTTATTTTCTCACATCGTCGCTACTATTGGCATGTACCTCGAACGACCCGTGTCGTCGTCGAACTTCGATGCAAATTGTCGCAAACGAATTCTCCTCGTGCACTACTGCGCCAGAAATCCCACGTGACAAATAGTTCGTCTTGCTTAACTCTCTTTCTGCAAACTATCATTGTTTTCGGTTAGCTTTTTTTAGCGAATGTTTCATTCATTACGCTTGCTATGACCTTTGCTTTCTCTATTTGTTTTTCGAGTTGATTGTGACTGCCAGTCGGTTGCATTATTAGCGAGTTTTTTCTACGTCTTCAATTGGTATCTCGGGTGCTTCGAATAATTCTTACAGTAGAATAGTGGGTCAACTTTCCTATCGACTGTCGATAATTATTTCATCATATTCCAGCTTGATGTGGTACAGTTTTTATAAGAGCTGCTGCTTGTTCGCGGTCGATATTTCACCATTTGAAAAACACGAGCTTTTTACCGTCGCACGGTAAAGAAGAGTTCCTAACCGTGTGTCGATAATGTCACCATCTCTCTTGTCACGTTATCGTACAGAGATATATACGTACCGATAGGCACTTTAGTTCGATATGTCTAATAAACTTTGCACACGTTTGAATAAGTTTTAGAGTTATTCTCTAAATAGTTTTACTTAAACATATTTGTTTAAGGAAGCTCGAGATAAATATTAGCAGTATAAGGGTCGTTAGGTAAAAGTGCCATTAACTTTTTTAGAAATTTTTGTTTGGAAATAGTTGAGAGTTCAATTTTACGAAACGCATAAAATCTTTCTTTTTGATATTTGAATGACAAAAAGATGTTCAGTTGTTTTAATATATTTGTAGCGTTTATACTTTGACTCAAAATTAAATATTGTAATTGCGAGAAAAAAAGATCCTTTTCATTCTGATTTTTCGTCAGCTACGAGAGTTCATATAATTTGTATCTTTTCTCTGACATTTCGTATCCCGTGTTTCAGGAGACAAACTAGGACCGTAAGGGAACGCGACCCGAAGTAATTAGCCAAGTAATTCGCCATGCCGTTCAAAATTCATAGCGTATGCATAATGTATGTGGCGGATGCCCGTTTATTTTTTAATCGCGCGACCCTGACCGTTCTTTATTCGACTCCAACTTTGCTAATCTCTTCGTCCAAGTACAAAAAATATTATCACAATTTTTACGTTTAAAGTACTTACGATCCAAAAAGTTCTAAAATTGTATTTCGAAAAATGTTTTCACGTACACCTGTTTATGGTAGGTTTAGGTATATGCGCTGTGTCCGTGATGAGTTTGAAAAAAAGTTTAAGATTTACGACGAAATATAGCGATACGGATCAATTGTTTTATATCTTTATCTCCACAGTGTATACCCCTCTCGAGACAAACTTTTCTTAATTCAACTTTTCCAACGATTGTCATAGCAGTTTTCCAATATTGAGTCCACAACTTTATTCCACGTGGAATTTTCGCTTTCGCTGGAACGCGGCCGCGAACAGAATCGCGACGGCGACAACCGACGATACCAATGACAATGAAAATGATCGGATTCTCACCGAGGCGATTAGTATCGAAAAACAATCGCATCGACATGATATAGTCAACTGAACATTTTCGAAAACCATTTTCTCATTGGATCGTGAAAACTACGGAGGTTCGCACGTTTGTTCACTCGCGATAACACGATCGACGAACTTCTTTCCTTCTTTATCCCGTTTGGAATATTTCCTTCTAAGAGGCATGTGCCACGAAAACTTTCTTGCGCACCTGTTGCCCATGTGAACACCTATAATGTCCCCGTAACAAAAATCAACACTTATGTGTCAATGTTAAAGGGCACAGCTAAAACATGGTTGAATGAGGTAATAATACTTTTGATTGCATGAAAACATTTGCGATATAGAAATAATCGTCTACTAAATATTTCAAAACTCGGTTCATACTTTACGCTAATGTCACGGGTCGACGCTACGGGTTGAACCATAATTTTGCACAAAAACAGTTTATTTTCAATCTAGCCCGACCACGCATCCCATTTAGTATAATCGGATATTTGTGTTTGGTTGACTATGCTCAAACTGTAGTGAAAATAATGAGCGATTTTCTCTCGTGCTTATTTAGTATTTCTTTTAGGCACGTTTCTCGCACAGCTATCTCCACTCCCAATTTGACGTACGAACAAAGCTACGTATTTCCTTAAAAAAACAATATATTTCTGGATTAGTTATTTTCTACGGGGATCTGACGAATTAAAAATGAAAGGAAATCTTATATTATTTATACAAAATTTACAATATTTAACATTATAAAGAGTGTCTTAAAATTCACAGAAGATTTCAATTCGATAGAAAACACAGGTTTTTAATTAAAAATTGAGAAATTGTTATTGCTTCGTTTACCGTTTTGCCTAATATGACTACATTTATGGCTACATTTCGTTGACGCAAAGTTCAATTTCCTCCCTCAAGGTATGAGTGGTTGTAGGCTTGTTTACGAAAACCTCGGAATTGTAAAATTCCGAAAAAGTGTAATGGCGTTAAATCGCATGATCTGGGCGGCCAATTTTGATCACCAAAACGCAAAATTATATGAGCAGGAAATGTCTCATGCAGTAATTTAACCACATTTTTCTAGTCATGTTCGACATCGGAGAGCTGTTTGTCAACGCAAAGTAAAGTTGGTAATATTTACAATATTCAAAATCCAGTAGCATTTTCTTCTTGAATGCATAGATTTTAATAATTGAACCATCTTCAGACTGTAGCGGCGATTCAGATACGTGCGAAAGTCGCGCCCGCACACTTGGCAAACCTCAACAAGCCGTCACAAATTCAAACTCGTGCACAGAGTGTTTGGCTTGGTTTGCGCAGGTTTCCAAGTGCTTGTAGTCGATCGGCCAGTGTCGGTTTTTTGTCATAAATCAAAGGGAATTTGCCGCAAACCCTTGCGATCCGTTCATACGTTTGTGCGCACTCGCACGTTTGTGGAGCTTTGGAGTTTGCGACCAGTGCCAAGCGTGTGAACGCTACATTAAGATTTCGGGTTGTCAAAATAACGTTGTTTATTTTACTTTCAGCGATAACTTTCGCGAAAAATTCACTCATTCATTTCATTTAGCAATACTTTATCGAGTGAAGCAACTTTTGCTAGTATCATTAATGTTCATTTTTCTATCCCTCCAAATGAAATAAAATGGATTTAGATATATATTTGACTCGTCAAATGGCTAACAGGCAGTACAAGAGGTAATTAAAAATGTAAACGATTTCCGCAACTTTTTCATGAAATTTTAAAATGCATTAAAATGATGCCGTTCGTAATGCCGTGGTAATCAACACCTGGCTATATTTTTATTTATTTCTATAATAAACTCATAATCTTTATCATTTCACCGTAAATGCCGTGGTAAGCACCACCTGCCTGTATTTTCATTTGGTTCTTCGATAAACTCATAATTTTCGACATTTATAAAAAAAAAAAAAAAAAAAAAAAAAAAAATTGAACATTTTTTGTAAAACGATTAATTTCGCGTCGAAATAACGTTGAATAATTCCAAACCTCGATTAATTAGTTAATTTTATTCTTTTCGCTGTAGTTTTGAATGCGAGATGCCCATTTCAATTTTTTATTCGGCAAATTATGATACGCTCGGTTTTTTCTGATAGCAGCATTTGTAATTACAATATTTTACAGTATTTTAATAATTTATCTCGCGGGCAGTAATAAAAGTTTGCAGGAAAATTGAAAAAAAGCTAAAAGTATAACATGTCAGAACGGAGTTAATAAAAAAATTGAATTGGTAGTGCAGTAGAAAAAGTATAATTAGGTAATTAGAGGAAGAGCATTGATTTTAATTAACATTATTTCGTTAATCTTTATAAAATAAAATGAGTTAATCGCCATTATCCATAACGAGGTTATTCGTTAACGCTTACCATCTTATCAGAATTATCATTTTTTTTCCGCCGTAAAGAATCTTTACGTACCTGCTCCATATCCTAGTTGTTCATTATTCAGTTCGAATGCTCATCCAGCACGAAAACGAACGATCGGGTTTCGCGTATAAATATAGAATGTATCGCATACTCTCATTTATAATCCCATGATATTTACCTGAAAGTAATTACGGCTTATGTAACTTTCCGTGTCCAATTAGTGCAGCATAAGCTCTCCGCGTTTTTCCACCACTCGATCAATTCAATTTTAAAAGATTTTTTTCCATTAATACGTACTTTTTATCTCTCGGTATAAGCCGAGAATTATCGATTGCATTTGCAGTGGCGGTTTCGCGAGCCTCTGACTAACTTCATACACTTCATTGTATTTGCACTAATTAGGAAAATAAGCTAGTTGCGAGAAAAGTAATTAGATACTCGAAAGCTTGCACACGTTTTATTTTTATGCAGACGAAGAGACGCGTGTGTGAGTATGCAATATTTTTCCTAACTACTTTTGTATTATTAACGTTTCTTTAATTCTCGTCACTAATTGAAAAAAGCACGTAAATTGCATACTTGCACGTTACTTCGTCATTATTTCATCTCGCGAACAGTTTTCTCTATGAACACGTATTTACCGAATATTAATTTTTGCCTAGCTCATAAAGGGATCAGTGGAATCGAGATAAAATAATGAGAATGAGGCAATGTGCAAATTTTTAATTCGCGGCGTGTTTTCGCTGAGCCGAATAATTCGACACACTTTATAATAATAAAGGGTTCTCTCGTCACATAAAACATGGTGCAAGGAAACTTCGTGTACGAGGTGCTCGTACGCGTTCTCGGAAAAGCGAATCGACCCTCATTACGCGAGCTGCTGCTGACAGAATTACGAATAGTACGCAGTGAGAAAGAATTTGACCCGAACGAAGTTGTTACTTATCACGAAGCTCTTAACGTATTTAAAGTTTTCCTCAAATGGAAAATATTTTCCGAACTGTGGCGGAGATTCGTAAAAATAATGTTGTATTTTCAAAATGAAACCACTTTGTTTCGGTGAGCTTATAAATGCTTTTACAAATGTTCCTTTAGTGTTTTATTTTCTTTTCTTTTTCCAAGCTGAACAATAATGGTACGGCGAGGTTTTACTGGAGTCGCGTGTGCCCAATATCGCTCTGAAAAAGCTGAGATTTATTCGAGCTATGAGAAACGATGGAAGTTACAAATGATTTAATCTTTGCGAAATAATATTGCCACGTTACCGGAAATCTATCCAGTTAGTATTCGTACCATTTACAGTCGACGGTAAATACAAACTTGTCGTCGTCAAGTGTTTCGTATTTCGCTATTCGCGTCGGAAAGAAAGAAGGAATTACGAAGCAACAAATCCGGTAAAAAAATAAATCATGAAAGCGGGAGGTATAAAAATGTTATTATTATGACACGACAAACTCTCACCCCGGTAACGCTCAGGGCAGGTCGTGTAATAAAGATACGAGAAATCCGCGGGCTCGCAACTCCGTAGTTACGTACAACGAAGGGCCGTTGAGACGGGTGAAAGTGAGGCAGACAAGTTGAGCTCTTGCACGCGAGTTTGCTCTCCAACTTGTGTAAACAACCCTTAATCGTAGTCTCGTTAAATTTGGATTGTACAACGGTAGAGAGAGCTCGCTTTCTTCTATCCTGGAATGGGAGTCTTTAGTCGTCTCCCTTCGAAGTAAGAAGAAGCTTGGTACTCATTCGACGTATAGCGATTTTCCATCCGAACCGAATTAAATTGCCCGTATAAGATGCGCATTCTACAGACGAATAATGGCCGAATGCACGAAGAGTAATGGGTTAATGGTTATAACTTTGAGGATGGAGGGCGAAATCACGATTTCCAGTCACCTCGCGAATTGTCGCGTATAAAGTTACCCTCGTGAAAATCATCTGAATTTAGCATTTAATTGACGGTGATAAATACGATGAAGATGGTGCAAAGCGATAACAAGAACGCCAACTTTTCAGCAGCAGAGTCGAGAAAAATAAGATTCTACCTCTGCACTTGTTCGGCTCTGTTCACATCTTTCTTCGGTCATTAGCATGGCTTGTTATGCAAAAATTTATAAGCTCGCCCAGAGGTATACACGTGGCGATATTGTGTCGCGAGAGCTTATGCCTCGCTACCAAGACACTTTTTGTACTTACCCTCGAGACTCTTGAGACTGTCACAAGTAGATACTTACCCTCCTAACTGACACCTCGCGATAACTCGGGATCCCCTTGTTCTTAGCTGGAATAAAGTGTACGAAACTGTGTACAAGCCCCGTCGTGGAAAAAAAAGTTCTTCGATACAGCGTAAGATCGAGCGATAGGTGATGTACGAGTTTGATTCTTACCTTTTATTAGCTTGAATCTATCTCTGAAAATGATTGTCATTGTTTTTTTGCTTTTTTTTTTATTTCATACTTTTCTTTAATAACCCTTAACGTTAATAATAATGGCTGAAAATAATTGTCATTGTTTTTTGTTTATTGTTTTTTTTATTGCATAATTTTGTTTAATAATCGTTATCGTAAGTACGTATATACATCGATCACACACCGAATACATCGAATGAGCAAATTTAACACATCGAGATAATAACTATATTTATCAATTATTCATCATTATCGGCAGTATAGCGTTACATTCGCTCGATGAATCGTGCCGAATACTTTATTCGAAAGAAACACGAGGAGAATTGACCGATACGCGAATGTATGTATGTATGGCGATTAAACGTGCGAACGAGTATCGTTTTCACAATAGTGAAAAAACCAAATATGTCATAAAAATACGGCAATCATTTTTAACGACGAGCTCGCGAATTATTGTTATCTCAACATTTCGCGACTTTGCGGCAATTTTTTTATGCGTTGTTTTTCTCGTTCTCTCGATCTCAGCATTTATCGATTCAACGTTCATCTCGTCTCGTTTATTTTAGTACCTGTGGTATTCTCATGCTCTTTTCCATCGTTTTTCCAAATGGCACGACAAAAATAATCTTCGATAAATATTCGATGATTATTCGTGCGTAAACGCGAATCTCCGATTGTTACGGGACTGAAGGATTTCCAATTGAAAAGGTTAATTGATATTTCGCACAGTGTTCGACGGGTTTCGATTTAATTAACGCGCACCTTCGGTATTGTCTTTTTTTTCTCTTTCACACCGAACGATAAAACGAATCGTCGTATACAATATTACGCAATTCGATTATTTTTGGATCAGTGTCTAGGCAAGAATTGTCGTAATTGCAATTTTGGATTGTAAATTCAGAAATTTCTTCACAAACGAGCAAATTCTTCCGTCCCTTTTGTTTCATCATTTCTCTCGACGACGCTTCGATCGTACCTTGAAACCTTGATTTTTCGCAATCTTCGATCTCACGTTGATTTATCACCGAAACGTGTCCTCGAAATTTCATTTCCGACTCCACTGTATCTTTTCTTCACTTTCGCGAGTTCTATCTTTCTCTCTCTTTCTTTCTTAGTTCAAAGTCATCAGAGAGCGAGACGAGTTACGACCGAACGGTGCGACGAGGCTATTTCTGAATTGGGTTGGTGGGATTGATCGATAAGTCGATCTCGGGTAATGTTGGTCGAAGTTGCCGCGAATTGATTGCCGCTACGAGCCAGTCTCGATGATGCTCGACGGTGGGTTGAATCTTCTCAACGAGTTCGTTATACCGAATAGAACGATCAGGAGAAGCAACACGTTTGTCGTTAGACTTGGCGAAGAGCTCGAACGGTCTCCACTGTGCATGGCCGCTGGTTTTTCTTCCTCTGCGCAAATTAACGAATCGATGGAGAATCCAACGAACATTGCGAATTGGCCAAATCAATGACGGATTTTTAATCAGCGATGATATAGCCGTTTCATGTATGCGTAAAGAAAAAAAATGATTACTTTTCTTGATAACAAAGTGATTTTTTAAATTTATTTGTTCTTCTAATGGATAATGATGGTTGATCGAAGATTTTGACAAACTCACCCTCTATGACGTGAATGACGACGTACGCCGACTTGGCATTACTCGGTTGACACGTGTAATTTCCAGCGTGAGTAGATCGTGTCTTCTCAACAACGAGGGTCGAGCCGTTCTTCGTCGCCTCGACCTTCAGACCAGGCTCAGCGTCGTAATTAATCATACGTCCCTGGCGAAACCAGAATACGAAGATTGGCGGCTCCGTAGCAGCCATTAAGTGACACTCGAGTCGCAAACTCGAGCCTTGTTTAACGTGAAGATCCGGACCACCGGGAATAACCGAGAATGCTTCGGTTATATTAAGACGGACGTAACGATGCATGATGGGCTCGGTTGGAATCTTCATTTTACGACGAATATACGAAACGAAAACGAAGAATAAATTAATTATTACCTCTAGTCTTGGATTGCATCGGATAATTTTTGACAAACCTGACACTCGTAAAGTCCCGCGTCGTCTTGTCGAACGTTTTTTATATTTAGAGTCCAATCGGTGGCTGAGCCTCTAACCATGAAGCGGACATCTGTCGAATGTGTGTCCCTCCCCACTGTCAGCAACTGTCTGTCTCTTTTTCTTACCCAGGTGACCTTTTGAAACAAAATGGACAAAAGCTTGCAAAATTTTTATGATATTTGGTGCATGGATGAACTTTTGGGTTATCTAAGAAAGGGCACCTTCGTGTAGGTTTGTCGTATGTAATGACACGTATGTGTTTTTTGCACAAGTATCTTTAAATCTATGCACGACTCTGCAGAGTCACCTGATTTTCCCCGATTTGGTCGATGGATAATTGTGCATATCCATCGACCAAATCTCGATTTGCGCAGTAATCGACGATCGTCGTTCTTTTTCGTTCCGGGGTCAGCGACGAATCTACACCGTCAGGGATACTCCTCACCGAAGGAACTCAATCGTAAAATCCCGTTGATAAAACTACGATTTATCCAAGCGACGAAGAAGCCCCGGAGTGTCCAAAGAGCCAACGAGTGATAATTACGATCAAAGATAAGCTCTCAACATCATTGTTAAATTTGACGATGTATGTGTTATTGTAAAAGCCCGAACTATGGTAAATTTTAAGATTTACCAACACGAGTTTGTAAATGTAAGGATTTTTTAAACAAAAGATAACTTTGCTGGCTTTGACAATAAAACAATAAATATATGTATATTCATAATCATTTATTTTTATTACGTATCAGTCTCAAAACCTCAACCTGTATTTAGTTATTAATATGAAAATTTTGAATTATATTAAATAAATATTGCATTTTTAATAATTTATTACAATATAATTGTAACGAAATTACCCATCTATCAAATCTTTACATTATTTTAATTATTATCTATCATTTGGTATTTTTTTGTGTAACATTTTTCAAAATACTTTTTAATAGTAAAAATAAAAATGAAGTACGAGAACATGCACCGAACACGTCTATATGTGTCTATTTTTCAACATTTACCATGTTTCTGCGGTAAAACCTAACATTTACGGAGTGGATGGTGGTAAAAGTTCGAAATGGACGATGATCACAGAACATTTCGGACGTTAACCATTCAAAGTTTGTAAATGTTAGGTTTTATTGGAAAATCTTGGGATTCACTGTAGTTCGCACTTTTACAGTAACATATATATACGCATATATTGCGTATGGAAAGGCGTAAGTGTGTGTACTAGTGTGGCATCTTACAATTAGTGTCAACTCTTAATGAAGAGTTTTTAATGAGACATCCAGCCATTGTAAATAATATTGTTTAAAGTGGAAATTTATTGACTGGAGATAAAGTTAGTTAATAACAATTTTTTAAATAAAAGGCATTGTTACACATAATTTAGAAATTTCTTAGAAAATGGTGATTTTATCCCTTTGAGGATGTAACAAAAATGAATTACGTCAAAGAGACTAAGAATATTGACTTTTTGCAACAAGATGTTGAAAAGCCATCAATAACATCGTTACAGAGGCAAGACTCAATTATCATAATTCGATTTCTGAAAAAACCTCTCCAACGTTTTTTCGTAATTTTTTATAGTGACTATGAAGATGCTGACGAAAAACAACAAAATATAATTCTTATGGAAAAGATTTTTCGCACGAAATACCAACGATCGTCAAACAAACCTGAATGTAAACTCCGTTCCAATATTGAAAACATCACATTGTTTCATCGATACCTTTATTCATCTCCCATCTACATGGTACGATTCAAATATAACAGTCTGCAGCGTGCCAAAAGTCATCGTGAACCATTCAATTTCCACTGTAATAAATTTTCTATTCAATAACAATTGTGCAACGACCAGTACTGTTTCTCTTGTAACCATTTCCACACTTTTCACACTATTAATTAATCATTTTTTCGTACGAATTGTGTTAAAAGTCAGGTATCGATCGTTATTCGCCTGGGACCATCGAGAATAAAGGTCGTGAAATTGTTGAATCTTTTATGTCGAATAAATATGCTATGACGATTTTTACAGTATGAGAAAAACGAAATAAAAAGAAAAAAACCTAATAAAAAAGACACACAGACCCACAAATGCAAACGGAACCAGAGACAACAAAAAGTTGAAATGAAAATGAAATAGAAAGGAGCTCGTGCTGCATGTGGTATGAAATTACGATTTGGATAGCCTGCCATTTGCTACTGCGATGATAAATATTATATTCACGCCACGTTCAGCCATGCCGCGAGTGCTATGTATGTATTTCTATCTCACATACCCAGACTATGGGGAGAGATACCACGATTCGCGCGTACGTAAATGATAAGCTCATGGATGTTTAGCGGTCTTCCTCTGTCTGTCTCTCTCGCTCTCTGTCTCTGTGCTGTGCTCGACACTTCTCCTGATTATTAATTCTACGTGCACTTCTTTCGCGCCTTTTTTTTACCCATTGCTAATATACTTCTGATCGGTCTGTACATTCTCTCTCTCTCTCTCTCTCTCTCTGCCCCTCGCTCTTTATCTTTATCTGCCGCGAAGAGGGTGTGTCAGAGAACGAGAGAGAGGTAAAGAGTGAGGTCACACACGCTCCGGGTGAGATTCTCAGGTGGACGAGAAATAGAAGCCGGGAAATGCACGACCACGAGGCCTGAGATACGGACGTGAGCCGAATAAAACATGACTTTCGATCTCTATGTATTCCTATTATATATATATGTAGTTATAGTAACGCAGGGGATGTTGCTAGACACAGTTGGCACATGATCTTTCGGGCTCCGAATCGTGCATGCTGATTCGCAAAATAAACGGAACAAGCCGAGGAAGCACAATGATAGATCCTTTTGCCATGTTTATTTATTTGCTTTGAGAAAATGGACGTTGTCTATTGTTCCTCTATTTTTTTAATCAGGGACGGGAAGTGGTGTAAACATTTACAATAATATTGGATAAAATGAAGCGACGAGATAAATTATATTCGTGTTCATTTTTTTACCTCCACATTTGTAAATTCCTTCAACGAATTTTCATTCGGACCGTTAATTATACATTCATTTAATTAAATCATTATTGTCATTAATTCTTGACGATTAAAGGATAATTTTATTATCTAGTAAAGGGTTTGTAAATAAAGACAATTAATTTCGAAGCGAAAAATACAAAAATGTACGCTGGAATCGGGTTGGCGATTAGATAAATACATACACGGGTACACAAACGTTTATTTAAAAAAAAAAATAAGAATACTGTTTCATGAGAACACGTACACATTGCAATTCTCTCGAGAAATATCTCTTAGCCGATATACTATGTGTGATGTATATATATTACGTGCGTGGGAGGTATCGCTGGATCTGACCAAACTCGTGTATTTCAGGCTAGTACATACGAGTATATACAGCTAATATCTTCTTCGGACGATATCTCACGAGGGAATTATGAATTAATAGCTCTGCCGCCGTTTCCGAAGTCTCGATATATCACAACATAGCTCCTCTCATCGTAAAGTACGACGATAAAACTCAACATGGAACTGTAATTATTTGCTAAATAACGGTATATGTTACTCGTAACAAAGTCAGTGTAAATACGCTATTACCTCGCCCGAGAATTCACACCGTCTTTTCTTTCGTTTTTTTTTTCATTTTTCGTTCCTGTTGCATTTTTTTACACCGTACATTTTGTCCCTTTTATACCTTAAAAGTAAAACAGATCGGCCGTGAATTTTACGAACAAGATAATAAAAGAAAATCGTTGCGCTCGGGGCAATACTCCAGTTTGCCGATATTGAAAGAAAGCGTGCAAACACGAATCTTGGATGCGGTATGCAAAAATTTTCAATTCTTCCTTTTTCCTTCGACCCCCTTCTTTTTCATCTCTTTGTGAGGTACAAAGACACGGACATTTGGGGTAAAAATGCCTCTTTGGATTCCAATAACATCCATGGAAGAAAGCGAGGCTGTTCCTGCGAACGCCCTTTGTGGCTCGTGTACGAGGGAAATGTTCTTGGTACTCTTCATGGTTTGGCGGCAAGACGACAGCGATATATGCGCCATTGCGAGTTATCGAATTTTTGTTCGATCTTGCATATCCATTGCACGCGAAATTCTCATACTCCGATCGGTTTCAGGCTTCTGCCTGACCGATTTTGCGTCGCAATTCAACAGCTTCGTAGCCCAGACACCGCATTCTAATCTTTCGCACAAAACGTCGGTACCGTTCCAGTTGCTCATACGAGGCTTCTTTCAGCGTGACGCGTGGGACAGACAGATCTACGGTATATGCACATGTATGGCATGTGCGAAACTGCGGTGAATTCAAATCCCGATGACTCGTGCATGTGTCTACAATATGATCTCTGTACGAAAAAGCACGATGATGATAATAATAGAAAGCATTGCCAAGCTTCGATATTATACAAAATGGGAAAACGGATATATATTTATATTTACCGGATTCGTTATGACGATACTCATAATTAAAAAAACCAAGATTATCATTTAATTTGGTAATTAAAATGAGGCGAACTTTTTTAAAAGTTCTCTAATCAATTGTAGGATTTTTTTACGATGTCGACACTCATTCTCGCCTAGATCGTTCTAGCCCTCTGATGGTGCTAAATAGAGCGAATATGTCAACGGAAAAAATGACAAGCGTTCTACCTTTGGGCTTTGACTCCTGTGACCCTGTTGTAATTAACTGCTATCAAAAGCAGGTACCCGCTCGAAACGAAACAAAGAGGACAGCCCTGCCCTCTGGGTAGAGAAGTAAGTAGCACCAGAAGCAAGCACAGTGGGCCACCTGACTTGGTAACACCTACGCGTATATACATCTGGACTATATATACGGTACATGGGAATGGTACAGTGTGGTGGGCCGAGCAGATGCCCGGTTGTGTCTGGTGCATGGTGGAGTGGCTGGTCCGATTGTCGTGAGTCTCCACGGTCGCATTGCCTGGGCGCGAAATTAGCACACTCATCTCGCTTTGTCCTCACCGAGGGAGTGCGAGAGAGCATTGAGTACGACTGTCAGCTACAAGCCAGCTGGGAATTGTTCTGGTTCACACATTATGCGGAAGACTTTGGGCTATTATGTAATGTCTCTAGGACTTTGGAGTTTTCGAGTACAGGATTAAAATTTATTTTTCTTATCGTCTAATTAACTTGGCACATTCGTAGTTGAGATAACACTTTAGTTCTGTAATGAGACTGGTAGGGAGGACTGGTTTACCACCCTTTAATTAGAAGGAACTTTGATGAAAAGCGTGATGAAGGAATAAGTCTTTGTGGAATACCTGTTGGTTCGAAGTTGAAGCAGCCCTTGGGGGAGTCAAACGAGGTGTTTTATTATTCCTTACAAATAATGATGTTAAGAAGGTTCGACGTATTCAGCAGCCCCTATCTGATCTTCTTTGCCTCAAATTGAGATTTCTTCAAAAATATACAACATTTTTCGACGATTTTTTTAAGTTTTGTTGAGACAGACCTTATTGATAATTCTATAATATGGGGTTTCAGAGGACATTCGAATTAGGAAAATTTTGGGACCAATTGAAAGTCGAAAAATATTGGTTCGAAAAAATGCATATTTTCTATGTACCTTTTCTTAGGAACGGTACGTTCAATTTTGGTCATTTTTGTCGTGGGTGTATATTAAAGTATTATAAATAATGTGTCGAGCCACTTTTTCAATATTTTATTTTAGAATTTTTTGACATCGTTTTGAAATTTTGTTCATATTTTTTACCACGTTTTTTTTACCTTCAAACACATTTTTCTCGGGTCTGAATCGGTTTTTAGAAACAAAGGGGTCGATACATCCTGGGTTTGGATATACTTGTTACATCAAAAAAAATCCCGATACCATGAGTAGATGTCGAGAAAAGGTACATTGAAAACAGGCATTTTTCGAACCAATGTTTTTCGACTTCCAATTAGTCCCAACATTTGTCTATTTCGAATATCCTCTAAAACCCTACATAGAATTGTCAATAAAGTATTTCCGAACAAAACTAAAAAAAATTGTGGAAAAATGTTGAATAGTTTTGAAGAAATCTTAATTTGAAGCAAAGACAAATTTTGAGACCAGATAATAACTTCCGAATACGTCAAACCTCCTTAATGAGCGTTCGAACATCACCCCCGCGCGATTATAATTCATTACATGAGAATATAAACAATAATTCATCGTTCAATTTTTGTTTAATATAATAGAAAGCGTGTCCATTTGAAAATGTTCTGATCATTTGAGGATAATACAAGATTTAGTGACTCTGGGTCACTCACTAAATGTCCTTTAATGAAATCTGTAATTTTGAGACAATTCTTATGTTTTGCTAGTCGCAGATTATCATTCCTATTATAAAGAACAAATAATACAATAAGTCTTGGTACGTGTTCATGAGGGCCATTGAACCAATTCATTCGAGCTTTGAACAAAATCGTCTGTTCCGAAAAAAGTACAAAACACACAAATATCTCTAGTTCTGAAATAAATCGTTACTAAAACAATCTTTTTTTTCCCCAAACTATGTACTTGTAGGTCAATCGGCTTTAATTATTATCGCCCGAGGCATTAATTCATTGAATTAACGAGATGGATGGAAGGGTCTCTTTCGTATGCTCGGGTATTGTTAGCACGATGAGAGATGGATTGTGGACAAGAAGGTCTATATCCTGAAGCATCAACACCCGCCTGTTCCACTGCCAAACCACATATGGTTAAACCTATTTCTCGTTAAGGAACGCCCGCAGCGTTGCCTATTAGACCGTGCGTTAGCAAGAGCGTTAGGAGCTCGTTATGTATTATTCACGTCCCCGATACACTGGCGTAACCATTATTGATGATGTTATTGTTAGGATGAGGCGATACACTAGGAGGATCTGGAGAGACGAGAGAGAGAGAGAGGTGTACTGAAATGTCATATATATAGATACGCGTATGTATCTATGCACGGTAGTCCGAGAACAGAACCCGAAGTAGAGCCTTGCCGGTCATACATAGGCCGTTACAGAGCCACGTCTGAACACACTGTCCACACATCGCTCCTATTATTATTGTTATCATAACTCCCGGAAGTTATGTGTGGCGGATACGTGCTGCTCGACCTACCACTCCCGGTCATTCATGTATATTCGCAGTTATCGCACTCTCCGCACGATAGAAGGCTTCCTCATAAACCGTACTGTACGAGTTCTCTCGCTGTAGTCTTACCCCGTGTTCATCATACCCTTGTACAGCGACAAGGATCAAAATAAATTGGGGTGATGACGTGTTTCCGCACTTCTCTCTCCCAGAATTTCTCAATGTATGAACTTGCTTAATAATGCACTCGAGTCCAGGGTTATTAGAGCCGCTTTGGAATTAATTGTGTCGTGTCTTATTTGTTTCTTGGTATGCATATTTGAGTATTTGTAAGCATTGTATATTTGGTAAGCTCATTTCTTCGATTATCCTGTTTTCCTACTCGTGCGGCTAAAATACCGGTCATTTATAGTTTACTACATTACGCGGCTTGAGATGTCCAACATAACTCTTCGTGTTCAACGAAGCCCATGAAAGTACCTGTAAGATTGAATGAGTAGTATTCGATGGACCTCAAAGATCGATTTAATTGCCCGGTCCCAAAATAACGATCTTCGCAAATAGCGTTCAAACGGGATAAGATATTTCGTTTTTGTGATGAGAGTGTGCTCGATTGTTTTGCAATTTCGTAGACAGCTTTATCGATAATTCTATGGAATTTAGAATTAGTGAGGGAAACGTTTTATTTAGGATGATTTTTTGCATGAAAATAACAATAGTCACAAGTACTCACAATTCCAGTTCCTAGGTCGGAGATCTGGCAAGGCAGCACAGCGGTGCCGTTCGTTTGAGCAAGGACTTGTCGTACGGGTGCTGAACTCGTGACAGTATTTTGTCGCGACGTTCCTTCCCTCGTCGTTGAGTTTATGATTGCCTCTGTAACATTAAAGCAATAAGTAAATTATGCCCTTGTATGAGACATTTTAGTAATTATCGCAGAAGTTGAGTAATTAATTTGGCCAAAGTGTCATGAAATAATTCATAGATTCTTTTCTCTCTGAGACTATTCGTTTCGTCTCTGAGCAACCTATTTGAGAGAAAATGAAAGGAGATTGTGTTTGCTGAAGGAACAGCGAGGGTGAAACACAATACTGTTGAATTATCAGAAGCGTCGAACGATTTCTTCTCAGGCATATGGTGCGAGAACCATACTGAATTTTCAGACGATGAAACAATGTATATAGAAATAGGATAGTTAAGGATGCGAGCACTAAGGGTGAAAGCAACGTTGAAACGAGAAAATGTGAGAGTGCGATGGAGCAAGAGGAAGAGAGAGAGAAAGAGAGAGAGAGAGAGAGAGAGAGAGAGAGAGAGAGAGAGAGAGAGAAAATCCACTTGGCTCTTCTGATATCGTGTTGGCCGGCCGTGAGGTAGTCTCCGTCAGTTCACAGGCCATCGAGGCCGCCAATTGGAATCTGGAAGATTGGATCGCTGAGGGAGGTTTTGGAGCCGTTGGGGGTTCTTTATTCGAAACGAGAGCCCTCGAAGAGCGGGAGAAGAGCGAGAAGGAGGTTTTCTAGGGATAGCGAGAAAATGCTGTCGCTCTCCCGAAAGCGACACAAAGTGGACGAGTTTCCCTCGATAATAAGCACGCAAAACTGGCTCCTTCGAAAAGCTCCGTCTATCGCAAGAGACTGACAAACTCCGCGTCGGTGAAAGATTCGTATCTCGTCGTTGGTACTTTTGTCTCTTCGATCGGAAAGAACAGTCCTGCAATAAGCGGGAGAGTGAGACAAGTAACGGTTCAGTAAAAAAAGGAAGAAAGAAATAGTAAAGCCAGACAGGAATGGAGTGTAGACGGGACTATAGTATTTGTTTCGCCGCAAGTGGTGAAAGAGCTAGAGAGCGAGGGGGAATGGAAGGAAAGAGAGAGAGAGCGAGAGAGAGCGGGAGAGAGAGAGAGAGGGAAGAGTAAGATATGGAATCGGACTAGGTGATGGAACGAGCACCGTGGCTAGATATATGGGAAAATGGACGAGCTCGAGGAGGAAGCAGAATGGATTTAACGGCGAAGTACACCTAGACCAGATACGATATAGGTAGGTACGTATCGGCAAAGTTTAACGTTTCCTCCTCTGTTTGAACTAGAACTTTTTGACCTAAGATTTATTTGTTTTGCTCGTACACGATTGCGCAAGAGAACGTATTTCTTCACCCTCCGAAAGGTCTTCCCTCTCGAATCACCTCCCTACCGAAAGAGGTGGTTCGCCCGGTATTGTAATTTTCTTGGGTGACTCGTTCATTGTGCCGGATTATTCAACCTAGTCACAACAACGGTCGGAAATTAATTAAGATATCTTTGGTTTTATCGTTTTTAGGTATTGGTCCAAAACCTTAAGGGCAAGTGAGTAAAATATTGATAACAAATAAGACATACTTGTGAAGTACATAGTCTTCTTTGTTTTTATCGAATGCAAAGTCAACTACAAAGCCAACTGCGAATTAATTCTGTAATATGGTTGTTTTCGAAAAGCAGAATAATGAATTGCTTTGATAGATAGTTTGTGCTACGTTCTCTGTCGAAACAATTTGAGCTCATAAAGTGAATAAAGATTCAATTCAATGAGATTTTTTAAACGGCTATGAATGCAACATTTGGCTAAGGGCTTGCTGGAACGTTATCCACGAACGAATCGTGAATTTAACGGAATTGTTCGAACGTGGTGGATAGTATTGCAAAATGATAGTGACTGGCTTGTAACTTCAATGTGGAAAAAGTATGCAAGCTACCAAAAAGCATTCTCACAAATTCTTTCATCCTGCTGACTACGGAATTGTGACCGTAACACGTGTGTCATTTATATTCGACAGGGGTGTGTCGGCTGACTACAGAAAATTGAAGAAATAACCTAGAGCGAGTAATAAAAAAAGCAACGAGGAATAAGAAAGATAAACCCCGGGAAGGTTGGGCGCCACACGAGACTTTAGGATTCCACGTGTTCAAAGACATTGCTTTGCCAAATGGTCGTAAAACACTTGCCAGACTTTTAGCACACTCGGCCCATCCTCATGAAAGAAATAACCTCGTGAATCTCCGGCAATCAATCCGCAACAAGAAGAGAAGGGAAAGAGAGAGAGAGAGAGAGACAGAGGGGGGGGGGGGGGGGAGAAGAGAGACCAACGAGAAAGAAAGAGAAAAGATGAGGAAAAAAAGTTTTATCGAGATTCTCGAGTATGATAAAACAACCTTCCTTTCGACGATAATATTTTTTTTAGTTTTACCGTTCGGTAAATCTTTCGACGGTAATGGCTAATCATACCTGAAAAGAGGAAAAGAATATGACCGGGATGAAAATGCTAGAATAAGAGTGAATACGACTCACGACGATAGTCGTCGTGCTCTCTGTTTTACTCTTTTCCTCGTTCCCTCTCATCGCGAGTCCAAACGAAGCACGAGTTTCAAGCTTGCAGTTGCAACTGGGTCGCTGGTAATTACTTGAGTTATTCACTCAACTATGCAGTAGTTCTGAGAGCGTGAGAAGGAAACACACACATACACACATAGGAAACACACATATATGTATAAGGAAGGAAGAGAGGGAAAGAGAGAAAGAGCGATAGCTCTGGGCGAACTGTGTAGGAAGAAGGTAGGCAGGATGGATGGAGGAGCGACGATCGAAAGGAAAGCTTGCTAGTGTATAAGACCAGTCGACAGTTGGCCGTCGTGAACCGGGAAACGAGGAATTTAAGATTCGCTGTACGTTCACCTTTCCGGTGCCGAAGCAGGAAGCGTCGTCGATCTACATTCTCGGGAATGCCATGAACCATCTTTAAACCTTATTGCTTCTCATCCGTCTAACGAGGACGAGGGAGAGGATTCAAAGGGTAAGAAAAGAAGAAAAGGCCAAGATGGTGGCGTCGTGTTACCGTACCCCAAGACCCGACCGCGAACGACGAAAGCCATGGCGGGAAGAACCCTTGACGAGCTTCCCAAATTACATTACTCATTACACCCCGACGTCTCGAAATTGTACGGCAAAGACAAGTCGTGCTGGATTAATCGGACCCCGGCTTAAGGACGAAAGGAATTCTATTTTTAGAATTTTTCGTTTAAAATTTAGCGACGCTGCGTCTACATTTAGTAATTTCTAATACATTTTTATTAACGTTTGCAACCGGGTTTCGGTTCATTTATGTCGGTGCGCAATTAGATTTGTTTTCGGGAGAAAATAATAAGCGCGGTCACGAATAGTGATTTAAAGATAAACTAATCTTTAAAAAGCAGGCTTTACTTTGACTTCCATAAGAAAAACGAGTGATGCAATTTTTCCATGCCTCAATCGTCGCTTTCATTGCCCGTCAGTTTTTGAATTTATCAACGATCTATGAATGTTTAACTTTCAATATCATTCCATATTACATGAGCCGTTATGCAATTCCTATTCTCGTTACATTGAAAAAACAAGCCCAAATTCTGGCTACGTCGGCGTATTATATTTCAAAATCATTTTACGTAAAAGTGGTTGGTGTCTCGCAACAGTGGCTCGATCGAAGAGAACTCTGTGTCTCGCTCAAACCCCCGATTCTACCTACGCGCCACTTTATCGAATCGAACATATCGCAATTCCCTATATAGCTTCGCAAAAGCGTTCCCGGAATCCCGACTAAATCGAGAATGGACCTTCCTTCTCGCTCTCGTTGGAAAAAGTGCGAGGGTGCGCCTCGCAACCCGATTCAAATGGAAAAGGGGTCGGGGTTGGTATTATATGCGTGTTTCAATTTGGTTTCTTCGGGGCGTGACGTGGTATCACTTTCGAGACCACAATCCCGACGTTCCTCTATATATACCTGGATATACTGCGATAGCAAGAAAGAAGAAAAAACAGAGAAACGCATGAAGATTTGCGGTAAAAATATTCAGTATTCAAAAATATTCACGACCTGCGAAGCGTTTCAAGGTATTCGAAGAATCGCAGCGACGAATGGATAAAAGGAACGAAAGAAAAAAGTAAAAGCTTGTAAAACGATACGAAGCCATCAAGCCGTGACTGGTCGGACCTTGGATGTGCGCGGGATTTACCGATTCAAATTACGCGTAACTCTTCCCGTGTCGTTGCGCATTTTACGGCATCCATAGAAACCTCTTCAAAACACGAAAAAAGAATACGCAAAGCTATACATGTCGCGCGGCGACGAGCCTCGGCATACGCAATCGCGGTTTGGACTAAAAACGTGTGTTATGATTCGTCTTTTTTTTCGTTATTTCCAAAATGACTAACGACCATCGGAACAAAGGCATCGGCAGTGACGCTAGCTGGACACTGTATGATTGTGCCGGTTGGAACTTTGCGCCGGAACAGGTAGACGCAGTAGATTTGATTCCCTATCGACTGCTTCGAAAGCTCCCACGGACTCGGTGTGCCAGTACGTCCCAACTGACTTGGCCCGAATGGCAATTTCGCGAGCTGTCCCCGACGTCGCGTATTGTTCGTGACGGAATAACTCAATTTGAGCCTGGTTCGTGTGCCTATTGGTGATGTACATACGCGGCATGTGCGTGCGTGTGAGATGTTCCCCCGGAATCCTGTGGGAGTACACGCCGCTGTGAAAATTCAACCGTGAAAGTCATCAGAGTTAGAGACCAAAAGTTTGTTTTCTCCATCCGTCGATCGCAATACTCGATCCTCAATCCCGTGAGACGAGATGTTCACAATTTTTGGCCCAAAGAAGGAATATTTCGGCGCCTCTCGGATTAGTTTATAAGTTAGAAAAGTGCCTTGGGATAGAAGTACATCCAACCTGCGTCCAAAATGTTCCGTTTGAACTCGAGAGGTTGTTTTCCCCGACATAATGTAAGAGACGGCCTTTCGATACGTTCGACCGGAATTTCGACGCTACATGAAATGGAAGATAGAGTATGAGGAAAACCGACTTTAGCGAAGGATAATAGCTTGAAGAGACCCTCGGACGCGAGTTAGAGGATCTTCTCATTCCGATAATGACAGAATCCAAAACTTTTGATGTTAGGTTTCCAATGTTCGCAAGCTTCAACCAATGATCAGCCGATAACTTCGAGCTCGGACTCCTGTCTAGTACAATCTTGGTACTCGACCCTACTCCATTAGCTACGGTGGTGCTATCTATTATCGCATCGAAGGTTTTCTCTTGCACCGAGTTCTTTTTCGGTAGCTCGTAAAGATCACTGATACACGAACAGCCATGATATGGATAATTCACAATACTCGCAACAGCGCAAGCCATTCGCCGACTAACAATATATTAGTCGAGCCATTTGCATATCGAATGATTTAGAATATTGAACCGTATTGCATTGTAAAATTTTCCCATTGGGCTCTCCATCCTCGAAAGGTAAAAGAAGATGCCAGGGGTGAGAAATGGTAAGGAGTTCCAAATTGTCGCTTGGAAATTTCAGCGGGAATTTAGTCGAATAGCCGAATAGCCGAATAACCGAGACTAATTAAAAAAAAACTCCGAGCAGGGTGAATGAGAGGGCGAGAGGGGGAGATAGAGAGATAGATTCCGTCGGATTATTCTAGTCGAAAAGGATCGAAACTAGTGCTCAACGTTGCAGAGGTCAGTGCTGTCGGCAGGAGTTATCGGCAGGGTGCGAGCCACTCTCATTCTTCTCTATCTTGCGCTGCCTGCCCCCTATGTATCTCCTCCCATTCCCTCACTCCCTTTCTCACTCTCTCGTTACAATAGCGGATCCCTCTCATCGTGAATACGAATGAGGCTCCTCTCGGTCGATCGAAGCTGGAAGCTCTAATTGAGAAAGTTGCCTCACTCCGGCAGAGCTCTCGAGCCCCCTTGTCACGAAGGTTTCCCTCTATGTAGCCTCGTGCTTTCTCTCATCTCGATAGAGATATCTAGTACGAAGTCTATCGTGTGTCCTCTTGGATCGCCCTATCCTCCTTCCTTTCCCTCTGATGTCTCTTCGTTTGCCTCCTCTCTCTCTCTCTCTCTCTCTCTCTCTCTCACTCTCTCTCTCTCCCTCTCTTTCTCTCCCTCTCTCATGGACACTTTCTCTCTGTGCCCCAGAGAACTATCTAGCCACGTGATTAAGGCCGCTTCCTTCGCGAGTTCGATAGTAATGACTAGCGATGTAGGTATTCCCGTTGGAGCTTATCCGATCTCTTGCTGGTAATACACATATCCGAGGGAGATATGGCAAGCCTGAAGATTTCAACGAGCTACAGAGAGGGAGCGAGCGAGATGGTGCGGGGTAAAAGAGGGCAATGTGGCTAAATCGTACGTGTGATATTGGACTAATGAGAGTGTCTCGCCTGTAGGACCGCCACGTGTGTCCTATCAGAAGCTGTACCAGTCGCACTAGCACCAGGTTCGAATGTGATGCACAGGAAAGGATCTGGAAATTCGTATCACGATCGTAAATCCTGATGACCTTGATTAAGAGAATCGATCGCTTTGGACTGATTGGATCTGGCTTCAGTGCCCGTGAGACCGGAAATTAAGTCAGTCGATCAGTGACTCTAGGTTTCTCTCTCTCGTTTTGTCTCTCTCTCTCTCCCTCCGACTCTCCATTTCGGTTCGCAATGGAAGATGGATCATGTCCCGAGTACATGCACCGATAAAAGTCGAATTGCTCGCTTATCAAGACCGTTCGTCCGTTGCACGGTTAATAACCAAATAGTCTACTCCACTAATGAATATCGATATGTAGCTGATCAGAAAAAGCTTTCTTTTTTCTTTCGCTCACCGGCAGGACGTAGACAATGCTGAGAAGACAGCAGGATCAATATGATCGACGCCTCCATGACGTTCATCAGTCCCGTTCGTTCATGTGTTTGTCATCGGAGGTTTTTGTTTAGTCTCTGCACCTTCCTCACGTTCCAGGGACTGAAAACATAAAGACAAAATGGAATCATGCTAATTTCCTTCGAAGCTGGCGAATCGTCTATTCAAATGCAGTTTGCGTAGCGTATTATGCTATTTGGCTTTAACAGGGTGCAGTAACTTTACCCTCGCTCTCAGTTTTCATTCCTCCCTTCCCACGACTCTTTCTCTCACTCTATCTCATACTAACAAACAAATGAAAGTAAGTTCAAGTCGTCTCGAGGAAAATAGCGACTCAATTCCATTATCGGGTAGAGTAGTGGAGAAGATACATATGCGTGCGGATGTGCGTGTGCGAGTGTGCGTATGCCTATAGGCGTGAGTACGCCTGTGTGTCGAAACACTCCGTGCTCTCGAGTTCGGACAAGTAGAACACACGGAAAATACATTCTGGAGTTTAGTACTAAAGTGTGAGATAGGACTGTTAAGTATACAAGTATTGAGCGAGCAAACTCATACGTAGGTATATCTGAGTTGCACGAATAATCTACCAGTTAATCCCACGCTCATTTGTTAATTTACAACGGAAATTCAAATTAATATACTCGACTGTGCTACGCAGTTTTGAGGATGGGCTCGATAGTGCACTGGGGCATGATTGTGCTAGAGTTGGGGAGGAAACGAATTGCTGCTGTACGGGCTTTAGGCTCGAATGAAAAGGCTCGACTTTTTCGTCGTCTTCGCTCCGTAGCCTTTGAGTTTTTATATACTTTTTTTCGAATCGTAATCTTCTCGAAGGCAAGCTGTCGATGTCGAAAGTGGGCCAGCGTGTTGTATACGCCGACGATGAGAAGTAGCGACAACTTTTGTCCAACAACTTTTTTACGAGAACCGTTCTCTCGCATGTGAAAGCCAAAGTTGGACGTGGATCACAACTTTTTCCAGTCCCACATATGTTCGCGAATGCGTTTCCTCATCGCCTTTGTACCATGGGAAAAAATTGAGCGGAAGTCAAAGGGTGCAAAAAATCTAAAGTCGACAATTGAGAAATAAAAATAAGTTATTGGTCTCGTATCTTGGTATCCCATGGGGAAGTTGACAAGATTCCCAGCCCTTCAAGATCCTGTTATGATTCGCTCGTACTCAAAGGGCTCTATTTCGTTCGCGTTTTTATGCTTCGTATAAAAAAATTAACATTTTAATCGATGAGGAACCTTCGCTTTTCTCAATATTATAGTATGGTTTGGTCGATAGTCCAGGACTTTTAGCACCAAAACGGGGTTCATAATGCAATAATTCCTACTACGCGATTTTTTATTGGATTATTTCAGGGGGTGTCTCCTAAGTATAAATCCAAGTTTGTGTCGTCTGAAACTTTGTGCGTTAGGCGCCATCTTGGAAAACACCTTTTTGCAAATATGTCGGAAACGGCGAGTTTTACGTTAAAAATCATAAAGACCTTTTTTATAGAGAATAAAATTTTCCATCTTTTTCATTTGAACCTTTTTTCTACTGTTAATATTTCTCTAGATATAGTTGATTTAAAAAACCAATTTTTTGTTTTTGGAAAATATCTCGATCATTTTTGGAAATACGGTAAAAAATGTGGTAATCAGAATTTTTCTATAACTTCTATATAAAACTTTTTTTTTTGTAAACTCAATAGTTGCTGAGTTCCAGCGCAATGAAAGTTGCCGTTAGGTAAAGAAAAAACAGCGATTTGTGGTAATACGTTACTCCAATATGCAAACAAAAAGTGTAATGGAAGAATTTTATAATAGAGACGGCTAATAATAATATTTATCATGAAAAGGAGGGATGTGAGCGATAGGAGGAAAGTTTAATAAACAATAAACACATGTTGATGAACTGTTTGAAAAGGACATGAAAATTTATTCATTTATTAATACTCAAAATCGTGCGTACATTTATAATAATAAAAAAAATGATTCTTGCCAAGTTATAAATGTCGGCTATATATTTAAAGGCATTTTGTTTGTTTACACCATGACGGCTGATTTTCAATGGGTGACAGGTTTTCTTGTTCCACGTTTAAATCATAAATAACAAATGAATCTATGAAAGATTCAGTTTCAATGTCGTCTTCGTCACTATCGGTCGTTATCCGGATTGTGTTATTACATGTTTGCCCACTACAAATTGAACAAATAATCGAGCATTTTAAGCCACTCTTCGGGCATCCGCAAGAGGCTCTACAATTTGTTTTGCAGTTGCATGATATTACTTGTAGTAAACGTTGCGGCGCGGGAGCTTTTTTCGTCCTTATAGGCGATAATCGATTCGCAGCCCGCTTCCATCGCCATTCTTCTGGGTCATGGTAAAATCCCAGCCAACATTGCACTTGATGGTACCCTCTAAAGAATGGTAGTGGGCTGCATCCTGCGTACGGTGGAAGATTAGTTAAATTCAGCTTGGTTTTCCGAGCTAATTTGCCGAAATTCTTATCTCGGAGAGAGTCGATAGGTTGTTCCGTTTTATTACCTCCATATAAAGTAATAAAAAACCGCTTGCCAGCTTGGGCGATCATATTCCGGACAACGGACGATAGTGACAAAAGACGACATTGAACATGAATCTTTCATTGATTCGTTTGCTATTTATGATTTAAACGTGGAACAAGAAAACCTGCCAACCATTGAAAATCAGCTGTCATGTTTTAAACAAAGAAAATGCTTTTAAATGTATAGCCGACGTCTATAACTAGGCAAGAATTCTTTTTTTTTATTATTATAAATGCATGCACGTTTTTGAATATTAATAAATGAATAAATTTTCATGTCTTTTTCATCAAACAGTTCATCAAAATGTGTTTATTGCGCAAATTTTCCTCTTATCGCCCATATCCCTCCTTTTCACGATAAATATTATTATTAACCGTCTCTATTATAAAATTCTTCGATTATACTTTTTGTTTGCATGTTAGAGTAACGTATTACCACAAATCGCTGGTTTTTCTTTACCTGACGGCAACTTTCATTGCGCTGTAACTCAGCAACTATTGAGTTTACAAACAAAAGTTTTATACAAAAATTGTAGAAAAATTCATGCTTTACAATTCTGATTACTACATTTTTTACCGTATTTCCAAAAATGATCGAGATATTGTCCAAAAACAAAAAATTGGTTTTTTTAACCGACTATATCTAGAGAAATATTAACAGTAGAAAAAAAGTTTCAAATGAAAAAGATGGGAAATTTTATTCTCTATAAAAAAGGTTTTTGCGATTTTTAACGTAAAACTCGCCGTTTCCGAGATATTTGCAAAAAGACGTTTTCCAAGATGGCGCCTAACGCACAAGGTTTCAGACGACACAAACTCGAATTTATACTTAGGAGACACCCCCTGACATAATCCAATAAAAAATCGCGTAGTAGGAATTATTGCATTGCAAAAGTCTAAAAGTCGACGACGAAGCGTGTGCCATTTCAAAAACATTCTATTGCCTACGTACGTGCAGCGACGTTAAGTCCTACCGGAGATTGGTCGGACTTAGTGTCGTAAAAAAAAGATTTATGTACAGTAACACCTTAATAGTAGCTATGCTTTCAATTTAAGAACATTGTTGAAACTACAAAGTACGCGAGATAATAGCGAGTGAGAGGGAGAGATAGACAGAGAGAGAGAGAGCGAGAGAGTGGGGAGAGAGAGAGAGAGAGAGAGAGAGAGAGAGAGAGAGAGAGAGAGAAGAAGAGAGAGCAAGAAGAGGGTGCGAGTATATCCGTCGTGCAGTTACGCAGGCGAAAGCGAATGGGACCGCTCCGTAGCCGTAGAGAATGTCGATCAAGTAGAAACCATAAAACCGAGAACGGAATGAAGAGCATACGGATAATCAGGTTCCGTAACGATCTTTCGCGGTTCAACCGTGGATAAACGGCGTCCACACGAAGGTACAACGAACACGAAGATAAACGCGAATGTAACCTGTACACCCTTCCGGGCAATTTTCAACAACTTTATTTCTGGTACGGGACTGTTTGAATGACAGGCAAACAAAATAATCAACCTAGATACTCTCATTAGCAGTGTTAAAAACGTTTCGTGTTCTAACCATATATAACATGGTAAGTATTCAAGTTTGTGTGGGCTTTGTAATGGGCAAACTTAAAGTGAAACACGTACCTACACCTAACGAAATAACAACAGGAACATTACGAAGGGGTTATATATATACACATGTGTGTGTGTGTGTGTGTGTGTGTGTGTCTGTGATATGATAATAAATTAATAAATTAAGAAGAACGAGTAATGAACTCATATTAGTAACTGGAGTGCGAACAAATCTATTAAAAATCTGTCAAAAATATTAACAGGAACAGGTTTATAATGGTGACAGTTACCTAACATTTATTTAAAAATGTCTAGTGAGACTCAATGGCACCTCTGCGAGACGAGTCAACCGATAACAACTGGGTATTAGTGCGTTAAATTAATGCAAATTATGTTCGTGAAACATTTTTCATTTTATCTCATCTTCAGTGTTTGATGCTGGTGAAACCTCTAAAAAGAGCAGGAGAATTTTCTATTTTCCCGAGAAAACAAAAAATCGCATGCGTTAGGTTTTTTGGACCTGCAAGCTTTGAGAGCTAGCGAGACTGTGCGGAAACATCGTTCAATTTCATTATGCGCAAAGTTCTGTTTTCGAGATATTGTAGTGTGTACACGGTTAGTAGTAGGAGCTTCGTTTTACGAAGGAATTTCCATTATTCCGAATTTACTCTTACGCTATACACAATTTTGCATGCAAGGAATAAAATTTACCGTGCAAGCGGAAAAAAAATACAATTATATGGTTTATTCCATAAATATTTAATCTTATGGATATCAAGATATGATTGACACGTGGTACTGGGCGATTGTTGGTTTTTAGGGGTTGGTTAATGCAGAACTGTCACGAATATGGATAAAATAATTAATCAAATCGTACGCAGACTCGTCGCAGGTTCGAACGTCGAATATCTCATATATTTGTGATAGAACGATTGCCGAATCGCGAAGGTATTGGATAGAAAGCGTGGTAATCTTGTTGGTGCTATCGTGTTGCAAGCTGCGTTATTTAATGATGCTCCGGCGCTCCGTAACTATGGCGAGCGTACAACGTTCGTTTCGCTATACCCAAACGTGGTTTTGCATCGATACAGTGATTTATAGCCAACTGGTGTTAAATTATCGCTACGCGATATATTAACCAAAAATACATAGTATGCAGGGTTTCAGAGAGATATATGGCCAGTCGCGAGAATAAGAAAGCACAAAAGCGGCATATTTTCGTCGTTTTCCAATCTCGACCCACCCTCGTTCGTAATATACGATATTTACGTGACCAAATGATACTTTGCTCACTTTTTCCCGTCGTCGAAATTTTCGAGATTTATTATTCAGCGGATTTCAAGACCCTTTCATTGAGATTTCAATACGAAGTTATCCTCGAGATTGTGAAAGTTGATTATTCTCATGATAACGACAGTTGGCGTCAATCTCGGCTAATCAAGGCTGAAATCGCGTTCAACAAGAGTGGCAGGGGAGATTTTAGCCATTACGCAAAGTTTGCAACACCCACACAGAACTAACCGTATACACAACCGCGATAGGTCTGCGTGGTTCGAGGAAAGTTTTAACGGCTGTGAGTGCTTTCTCTCTCTCCCTAGTGCGCACGCGGTCTTCTTACCTGCAATCAGTTGCACTTACGATCCGGTGTAGGTACTTGGTGGGGGATTGAGGTAGAATTGTTGAAAACGTCGTGAGTCATCGCCGTGATACGGCACGGGGGTTGTTGTTATCGGAGCTAGAAAAGTTACATTTTCCTTCGTCCTACCCTCTCGCTTTTGCTCCAACCACCATTCGCTTCGAAGATTTAATCCACTTCTGGTGCATCGGAGCTCGAAGTCACTTTTACCAGTCGCGGAAGAGGGGAGAATTGAAATGGGAAAAAATTCTGGTCGATCGAACTTGCTCGAGAAAGTCCAATCTTACGAGAAATATATTCGTTTTGCATAAAAAAGAAAAAGCTTTAAAGCCCAACCTCTCGTTTCATGCTCAGAGATTTCACGTTCGATTATTTTTACGACGAGAAACGTCTCTGCCTTTTTTCATTTCATTTTCATAAAATGTCGTTTTACGCATTAAAATACGCACTGACCAACAACGTACATTGCGTTAATCCGCGATCAGCCGATAGACGATGGCTCGTTTTCTTTTGTTCAATATTTTATTCGATTTTTCTGGTGGGACGAACGAGAGGCCAGTCATGGGGGTGCTGCGGAGAGAGATAAGGGAGCGTTCTTTTTTCCTTGACTTTCCACCCTCGCGAGCGACTGAACCACGGAGGCCATGAATTCCGTGGCCCCAGGGTCGAAGTAAAACTTGTCATTCGCCGTTATCAGCGAGGCAATAAAACTCCGTTGCCTCCTTCTCGTATAGACAGCCCACGATTTCCTTTTCCCTTACCTGCGTGCCCTCGAGCTCTTTCGCTACTCACTTATCTCCAACCCCTCCCCAAACCTTTTTAACGCGACTTTGACATATCTGACGTGAGCAGCCTCGGGAATTTGCGTTAAGAATATTCAAGATTGGCTGGTGCTCGAGATGTAAGAAAATTCGATGAATTATGAAACTTCTTCCTCGCTCGATATATAAGACATTGAAAATTCGATCTTCACACCGGGTTAGGAAATTTCAAGCTCTCGGCAACATAAGGATTTTCATTTTCACGATTGCCACTTTATATGACACTAAATGTCTATCTATATACAGTTTATATATTGACCTTTCGAAATGAATCCTCATTTTTTTATGGTTTAAAGGTTTTGCGCGTATTAGAATATCGGTGTTACATCCCCATAACGTAACCACCATCGCGCCTTAAAGACGAGCATCCCTCGTTACGCCAACGCACGACGCAACCCTAACTCGGGGATGAACGCGGCGGGGAGAGATGCTCAGGCCCAAGAGTGGGGACAGGCGATAAGGACAAATTTTCCTCCGAATTGGAAAAGTAAGGAGTAGGAGACGGTGGAGACTTTGGACTAATAAGAAATTTGTAAACTACCCTCTCCAACCCCTACGCAATAGACAAAGATAGTTGATAGACTAGTATATAAGGCCCGAATTTTAGCAAAAAAATCAGTTCTCCATCAATATTCAAACTTGTAAGCTTCTCTTAAGTCTTCAAAATTGTAAAAGTCCTGGATAGACCAAAATCCCTGTACTGCTCTACCAGTCTCAACTCAACCACCAAAAATAGAAAAAGAGTAAGTTACTAACTGACTCCCACAAATTATTGAATTGCGAGGACCACCTCGAGTTCGAAATTCCTTCTCAACAACAAGTCGAATTGCGTGGACCACCCCGAGTTCGACCATCCTCCAATACTCCATATTGAACTGCGAGGCCCACCTCGAGTTCGACCATCCTCCTACACAACCCATTGAACTGCGAGGTCCACCCCGAGCTCGATAGATTCCCCAAAGAAGAAATGAGTTGCGAGGACAACAGCGAGCTCTATCCTTCCATCATCCGTCGAGTTGCGAGGACCACCTCGAACTCAGAGGATGCCTTCCTTACACATTAATTCCAATTCCTTCTAACTTCTGGGGACTCCATAGTCAAAAATTCATATATCTGATCAAACTCCATTAGCCCGTTTCCCAAGACTCATTAGCTTTGCTAAGGTCAAAAATAGGGCAACTATTATGTTACTAGGACGTAACATCGGACAGATTTCGAGTCTCGAACAAGATTGTAAGTACTTTGTAAAATGAGAATTCGTAAAAGAACATTGTAACTTTGAGCCACCCTGTCAAATTTTTACGATCCCTTCTCATCGACTATGTACTACTCCCACTTTCATACGCGAAACATGTAGCTTGAGAGGGTTCGATGTTGGTAGTTCGTGTCTTGCTCTTGATCCCGTTGTAAGACAGCATTGGCCAATAGCGTCGTTCTACCCATCGATGATGGGTTTGGAAAAGGTTTAGGGGTAGCTCCGTGTTATACCAAGAGACTAGAGTAAATGGTAGAATCGTGCATACATGTCGGCACATGGAAACCGTGAGTCTCATCTACAACGAACACTTCGATGTGCGCGACGGTGATGGTTACTCGAGCGAAACTAAATTGTGTTGTGTAGTGGCTTTGCCAAGAACCATCCGGTGGGTTACGTACTGTAGCATAGAGTCACATGCTTTCAGTACGTACCTACGTATCGCGTAGCTATGGCATCGTAGATGCAACCACGTTTACATTGAAGGTGAGTCAGCGCGAGATCGGCTTGTTCGGATTACGCTGAACGAACACGAACCTGCTTTCAAACAGAGTCTCCAAACCCCGATCTACGAGATTACGCACTTGGACTGTAATCACGCTTTTCACTCGTGCACCCCGAGATAACGTATACAGACATTCCCGCTTTACCGACGGTGGTCCATCAGTTTCGACCATTCTGCGAGTTCACCGCATCCATATCGGCGGGATTGATACTCGGCGACTATCAATCCCAGCGTTACGTATCTACTGTTACAAAAGGGATGTGTAGGGTGCATGGTCGTCCTGGGGTGCATGGAATGTGTTTACAGAGCCAGTCAAGAAAGGTCCAGGGTCGTAATGAAATTGATGCCTTCGGCATGTCGTTATTCCCGATTACCCCTTAATTTATCGATGTATTAATATTGCAAACGTTTATTTATAAATTGAAGAAATGATCAATGAGTTTCGTAAATTTTTTTTGCGTTTGATTGAAGATTTAATTTATACCTGGGTGATTTTTATGGTGTTAATTTTGGTAATTGTGGTATGAGTTCGGAGTGGCAATCCATCGTTTATTTATAATTCGTATTAGTCATAGTAAGTATTATTTGGGCGGCACACCTTGTTGAAAAATCATAGATGGGTTTACCACAAATTTAGCGTTTATTGTATAATTTCAAGAATTATACTTTATTATTATAATTTTATATCGCTCTTTGGATATGTAATTATTATTTTTAAATATTGGCTATGTTCCATCCCTCATCCTCTGATTTTTTATGAGCATTACATAAACATTGTAAGAAAACTGTACGTATCGATCATTGAACTTTGATCGCGAGGATCTTATTATCTAGTTCGTGTCGTGCCCCAAAGTGACTAGAAAAAAGGTCTTCAACATTGTTCTGAGCGACAAGTGGAAAGATATTGAGCGGTTCACTCGGCCCGAGGGACAAAAACGCGGCACGAGTGATGTGGCAATAATGATGGCCAGATACAAGAATAGAATGGAGAAGTGAAAAACGAGAAGTTATTCGAGTGGAAATAACCGCGTAGTAAAGAAGTTGTTCCGGACCACGTTCAGTGAAATTGTACGTCCACTGCACACGCCAGTGTCAATTTAAAGCCGTGTATACGAGGCAATGATAATTCGATGGCACGTTTTCGCTTATCTTCCTCCATTTTCCACTTTCTTTTTCCAACTCAGTTTCACCTTCTCGGTGCAAGCACTTTTTTGAACACGTGTATGAGTCGTTGGAGGTCATTTGCATAAAATTATCGGGCTCGTAGTAAGTGTGATACTTCTACCGGACAGTGGGCCACGGATGGGAGAAAATGGTAACGGGAGGAGTAGTTGTAAGAAAAACTGAGAAACTTTTTATCCCTGTATAATAGTAAGCGGATACTTGCAACGAGAAGCGTTGAGTAGCCGCAGTCAGCTTGTTGTCCACGTGACTAATACTCGTACCTTTCTTCAACGCGTCGTTATTCGCGGACTACCTCATTTTTAATTTTTTTCATCATTTGTCTTTTACTCCTTACTTATCACTCTACTGGCTGTGAAGTTTGTCGAGATGGTAGGGTAGATGATGAGACGGGGGTAGAAATGATCAAAGATCAAATAGTTTTCTTACAGGCTTGTTATTTTTGTGACATGGTGAGATTTTTCCTCGTTGCAACATCAAACGAGACGACCGTATGTTTTTGCAAACGAGTTACAACAGCCTGCTAGACATAAGGGTAGGTCACATTACAGACAGGATCGAATCCATTATGGAAGGCAAATTTTGTCTTCGGTAATGGAGGAAACAACACTGGGTTTATTATGGAAATATCGCACTCGATCTTAATATCCTCGTAAAAGTTGGTGGTGATCACTGCTTCGGTCAATCGCCTCGGGAAATCTATTTTACCCATCGTTCCACGTACATCCTTGGTTATTCCCTGGACTTTTATGGCTCTCGTCGACCTCCTCTGTCATCACAATTACTCACAACATTCTGCCGACATTCTGCGATTTGATTTTTACGAGAACGTAAGTAGATGGAGTTGTCCCTGCGAGAGTAATTTTGTCTTTTCGATGGAAAAAGTGAGAATCGACGCAGTCAACTGTCAGTTATTTTAAATAACCTGTACCGAGCGGTTTTACTTGTTTCGAGAAAAAAGGGGCCCTCCCTCCATTCTTTATCTACACCCTTTAAAATCGAAAAACCCTCAGGGTTTGCTATAAATTCTCGTCTAAAAACGTTCTCAATTTCAATCCATTCGCCAATTCGGAAATTTCGATATTCGACTTTGGCCATTTATACGATTCGTCAATTCTCGTGGTTCGAGAGTTCGGAGCTTACATCCATGAAATAAACAAATGAGCTTACCGTGAATTCCCATCAGATACCTAGGCTGGAAGAACGAGAGATGGGGATGAAAATACATTCGTGATCGACGACCCTTCGATTTTCGTGGCAAAATTTCACACCCAGTACCATATTCTCGTTCGAACTACGTGGAACGTGGAATGCTTATTCGATTAACCTCTCGATCCGCGTGGATAACGGTTATAATTGGTAGAAATTCGCGGTTAGTGGCAAGCACTCTCTCTCTCTCTCTTCTGTACCGCACACCTGAATTCGGTCCGTTCTCTCCTTTCTCACCACGGCAAATCACGTTTGTGGTGTACGGTTGTATATGCCCCTCGGTCATATTTTACACGCCAATCGATCAGACCGTGTACGATGGTTGCTGTAATCATATATTTCGTCGAAACCGCGGTCAGCTGATAATTATATTTTTTAAGGGCGTTTCATTCTCGAATCATAATGAGAAAATACACGATATCTTATCTCGTGATTGCAAGAAAATTAATGACAACACTGTCAATGAATAACTTTCCTTTTGTTCCCAGCAGTCCGAACCTCCATCGTTGTACGCAGTATCTTGATACGGTAAGACAAACTATCCAAATTGATGATCTACATCACGAGATGGATTCCTGCGGGAGGAGCAAATGCTTGTTCAACCTTTCTCAAAGTTCCTGAGCTGCTCTAAGTTTGCCCCATTCCACCCTCGGCTCGTTCTACTCTTCGATAATACGCTATATCCTTGATTACATCATACGTTGACTAAATTGAATTAAAAGTAGGTAATAACTTATTTAGATTGGTTTGAAAAGAATAAAAATTTGAAATTTTTCGTGACTTTTTTAAATCTTGGACTTTAGGAATTAAATTTTGTTTGCTAAATGTTAACCTCACGAAGTTGCTACTACTAGCCAACATTCTCAATCACAAATATAAAAACTAGTGAATACCCTTAACTGCTATAAAAAAATCGTTTAATGTTATTTCACAGCAATTTACGAAATCTTCGGTGAAATATTTTCCTTTCACGGGCCCTATATCGATGTATATTTTTGTGTTGATCGCGCATTTGTTAATAAATTTTTTTAAGATCAATTTCTTTTTCAGAAGGGCCAGCTTTTCACTCGACTACCCGTTCCTTTGAGCGAATTATATTTATTGCAAAGGTTGAAGTTTTTTTCTTTTAATCTACCAGAGTGGATATTTCTGATTTACATACTTGAACGAGTTCTTGTAGGCCGGCAGGTAAGTTACCTCTTACCGTTCGGCTGTGATTGACGTTTATACAATGACGGGAATACACTCGGGCTGCAAGTGAGCTCACGAGAGAGCCCAAGGCTCTCCGTACCTCTCTCTCTCTCTTGGCTGGTACAAGTTTTTGTTATATTAGACGGTAGACGAAGATTTCTCTCAGCCACGAAGCTTCCTGATATCGTATCAAGTTTCATGCCCTAGTCGGGCGACGATGGAATATCCGCTGATCCTTTTCACGAGACTTTCCAAGACCCGCTTGCACACGCGAAACCGGAGTTAGACACGCAGATAGGAGCGACGATGGGATGGCCCGTTACACCGACAATATATAGACTATATCAGCGATGGTATTGGCGCGATATTAAAACCGGAACTCTCCGGGCTTTGGCTAATGACTCCGTGGTTAACTTTCTCCTTTGGACTTGCATTTCTCTCCCTTCTTACACCTCCTTCCCCTTTTCCTCCTTTACCTCGTTTCTCGAGAAAACTTTGTACATGAGCTATTAGCTAGGCGAACGCACGGCTAATATCAACCAACCCTTTCTTGGTCATGAATATTCTCACCATCATCTGTCGCGACCTCTGTAGAAGTATTCATGGGCGATATTAGATCTACACACATACGTATTCACTCTCTCTCTCTCTCTCTCTCTCTCTCTCTCTCTCTCTCTCTCTCTCTCTCTCTCTCTCTCTCTCTCTCTCTCTCTCTTTGCGTTGCTTCACGTTACTGCGTTATCTCTCTTTCGCTCCATTTCTCGTTCTCACCCCTTTTCACCCTTTCTTTCCCTCTTCTATTCCCTCGGGTCCCGTCTTACGAACCGACGAATTTTCGTAATAATCGACCAGACGATACGTCATTATCCCATCTCTCCCATCTTGTTATTTCCAACTCGACTGATACCGTTCCGTTCTCTTGTGCCTCCATTTTTCGTCCCCTTTCGACCCATGACACACACCAAAAAAAGGCCACATAAATTATCATAATCCGGGGTTGAGGAACCACGAGATACGAAAAAATTCCAATAAGATTTTCGTATAAACGAAATAACTTTTTTTTCTTTTATTTCCTTCGTTTTTTCGTAGCTGTGGAGTGTTTGAATACGGTCCTTCAGCGATTTCCCTTCGGATCTCTCGCTAGTACAGTGTCACGACGAGGAGGCTTCCCGAGGGTCGCACGAGGATCGCGAGGGACTGAGGTATCATGTCGAAACAATCCAATTGGAATTAACTAGAGAGAGACTGGACCCCTCCCTTACCTACCCCCTTCTCACCGGCCGCTATAATGAAGCTCCGAGAAGGCTACGTGAACATTGCGTTGCGTCACTGCCAGACAACTCATCTTTCCGCAAGCAAAAGTAATTTCCGTAATGCAGAAATGAGATTTTGCCACTGAGGTTTACTTCCTCGAAATCCTCTAAAATTTGTACACCGTGTTATTTTTTACTCTACAAAAAAACCCTCTCGTCTTTCCTTGCTCTAGACGAATATATTAAGGTTGGATCAGACGTTGGATGTTTCGTTGAGGTTTTCTGCACTGCAAATTGGGAAAGTTAATGACTTTCTCCAACCTCTGCAAAAAGAGCGTTCGGCCTTACTTCGCATATTGCGACAAGCGTTGGCTCGTAAGCGAGAAGAAAAGTTGAAAAAGAAGGCATAGCGACGTGTTTCGGCGCTGCACCTGTGCATGCGAAATACTAACCCCGTAGAGTTTTTCGGTCGGGCCACGAACGGCGATCCTTGAGCAGATACGAAAAAGCAAAAGCGAATATATACCAATCGTCGGACGTTCGCAGTTGTCTCGAAGCGGAAAATAAGAAAACAAATTGAGAAAGCATCGAATGAATTCGATCACCTGGATTATTTAACGAATTTTCGAGACGCAACCCTTTCGGAGGGGAAAGCAATACGGTTCTTTTACTCTTAGTTCCTCCCTCTTTCAATCCGTCTGGAAGAGAAAAAGTGTCTAGTGAATGCTAAACGTCTTCAGTCTACATGAGTCAGAGACACATTTGGCTAGCAATACCGTAGTGACATTAAGATCCTCGAATTTACTTAAAAAAACGATCATTGAAGATTTCGAATAAAATATTAAAAAACACCTAAATGACAGATTGGAGAAATTTTTTTTTTTCAAAATCATGTAGTTGTCAAAGGAATAAATTTCATTTTTAATTATCTGTGGAGCAAGTACTAAATATGTGCAATATGCGGGTGAAACGTTATTACTGTATCATATACGATAATCGCTTATGAATAAAAATACGATTTAAAAAATGGTATTTTTCTGATAGGGGTATTTTGTATAATCGTTTTTAACTGGATTCCCCTGTCCCCCTTGAATTTCATTACAGTCCAGTAAAATTCGTATCCATCGTCGAGTCTAGCGATTGGCGAGTGCAGTGACCGTCAAATAGATCGTCACTCCTGGGAGGTGTATTACGGACCATGCCTGATGAATAATTTGTTCCACAGTTCGCAATGCAGCTCGTACATTGCAAGATTTAAATAAAATTAAATAGCGGCGTATATTGCATTATCTCGAGTGTTTTGCTCGTTGATGACCCAGTGTGAAAATGTCGTATTTAGCGAGAGGTCAGCGCGTTACCATCTCCTCGTTTTACATACATGGGATGGACTCAATTTCTCACGCTTTTATAATTCCTCGACAGCTGTTTTTAATTGATTTGAATTACTCGGATCATTAAATTTTCTATTGGTTCGATGCGTTCATTGAATTCAAATATTTTCCTTTCGATCGATATATTTGATATTGAAACACATCGAATCATTGATTCGTTTTTTATCCAAAAAATAATTCGATGCCGAAAACTTTTGGTAGGTTCAGCTTATCGCAGGCCGTAGGGCATTGTTTCTCTCACGGTGTACGTGAAATTTCAGTTGAGTTGGGCGTTCAATGGATCGGAAGAGGTAAATGGCACGTAAGAAGGCAATAAAGCTCAGGGAAAAACGAAATTCCACTGGGTTATACGTCGGAAAAGCTCTTCTTTACGGTTTTTCTATACTTTTTTTCTATCTGATATCTCGTGTTCTATTCTTTCTCTCTATCTATTTTCCGGTTGTCTATTCTAGTTTTATTTTTTATTTTCCCATCTGATGATACCTAAACGTGAAAACTGACTCGTATCTGTTATGTGAAAGCAAGGGAAGGGCAACACCGGTGAGAGATACAAAATTTCCCGGTGGGTTTGAATCTAGAGGAGGTAGGGACACACATTGGAGCATGAGAACGTTCTGGTGGGAAATCAAAGTTTTTCCGAGTCGTAGAATCGCTCGAAAATAAATATCGTACATCCAATCATTGCACATGGGATATTCTAGTCCCTATTTTCTCGAAACGATTTTTTCCCGCCAGAATATGTATCCGGCAGATATTTTTGGATCTCCAAAAATCCGTAGTGTAAACATTTCGCGGTAAGTACTTTTTACAAAAATGGATCACTCGATAAATATGCCAAGTTTTGAACTAAACCTAAAGTCTCTCAAAAATCATTTCATATAGTTACATTGTTCTTATAGGAGTGGCAACTCAACGGCACTGTGAAAATGGCCAGAAATTAATTTTGAAGCAGCACGTTGTGAACGTATGTATACAACGTACTTTTTGCGATAATTAAAAAAAAAAAACGAGAAATTAAGTTTTCTTCGTACATGATCGATATTTTCATTAAAAAAACTCTGTATATGGTTGATCAATGCACGACAAGCATATAATATGACAAGATCTAACAACAAAACTCTCATATTTGGGTGAACAAAACTGTGAATGCAATTCGCAAAATTAGAAGTATAAAATTCTAGCGTTCTTCATACGATACTTGTCATATCGAGGTGTCACAATGCTGTATGTAGAACAAATCTAGAGATTGTAAGGGTATGGTGCTCTCCGAAAAGCGGGGGTGAACTCATCGTGTAGGCCTATATTACAAACATACGCGGTGTTTAACAAGCCTGCACATCTGTCCCACATGTACAAATACGTGTCAGGACAACAAGCGTCACTAGGAACGGGATGATCTCTATAGAGCCAAAGCAGGACAGTGTGTGTGTGTGTGTGTGTGTATATGTGTGTGTGTAGTCTAAGTATATACAGGACGGACTAGGAAGATGTTAGATAGGAGGGAGCCAGCGAGTCAACTGATAGGTATTCTGGCACAATGAGGGTCACCCGGCGCCAAATTTATGTACTCAATACAAAAATTTGTCCTTCGCGACAAAAGCTCCGAATACGTCTTACATATAACATCCGAAAAAAAATATTTAAAAAATACTGTAAGCAAATATTGTTCAACTCTAAAAATGTGTTAAAAAGATCGCGCGATAAATTTTGTCCGCATGAATCAGATGATTCTTAAAAGCTTCAACGATTACGAATATAACGAGCACAAGGTGAACCAATGACAATAATGCCTCATTAAAAATGCAACAATTTATTGCCCGAATGATTTCTATGCGTTGCTACATGACTAATTACATGAAAATAAAATTCGCCTAAAGTCACAGACCGTTTATATTTTTTTAGTAAATGACACTTTTTTTAAAGGAGCAGAAATTTTGTGTCGCTGTTAGTGTAAATAATGGAG
Organism: Netelia fuscicornis; assembly: GCA_946811545.1. NCBI lineage: Eukaryota > Metazoa > Arthropoda > Insecta > Hymenoptera > Ichneumonidae > Netelia > Netelia fuscicornis. Next base: position 22,992,131 of record OX328011.1, on the reverse strand, counting down.
CCACGCTATAGATATTTCGGGATTAAGAACTAAGGGATGGAGATTTTTAATTGGGGATAGCAGAAAATAAATATTATTATTTATTAACACCCCCTATGTCCTCTTTCTCACTCGTTTGTGTTTGTTTGTATTTGTATCAATTTGCAAGTGTACTAGGAGAGTAACACCTTGTCTCTCGTCTGTAGCTGGAGGGTTTTGTGTGCGTAACGCTATAGGGACGTACCTGTGTACCTACATTTGCATCTGTATTGGCTATGTGCCTTGCCACGTTATCACTGGTCCGCATCCCGTTGGCTAATTAATTCTGTTACGCACACATCCAAACATCCCACCCCTTACACACTCGCACACACACACACACGCACACACACACCCACACCCACACACACACACACCCGCACACGCAAAGAAACGTTGGCGTTGGCGCGGTAGGACGTTTGCCGGATCTAGAAACGCGGAGATCGATTACCGACGTCCAGAGAGCGTTGCCGGATACCGACCGTCACGAGAATCGCTTCTTGCTGTTTACGCTCTCGTCTCTCGGGCGTCATTTCCGGTTGACGTCGCTCGGCGTGCCCTGCTAATATACAGAGGCAGGCACCACAGTCTGGTAGCAACACCACAGCTCGTTAATTAGCTGTCACGCTGTCTTTCCGCACGACGATTTAATTCGTAAACCTCCTCTGCGAATTCATTTCGCTCGTCACATTATTCAACGTATTCGAAAATTTCATTTTAAAATAGAAAATAAATATTAAACGCGTACTGTCGTCCTTGACAATTATTATTTGCGTTCGATTGCTTGGCCGAATTATGTTTTCTCTTTTTTTCCAATACTGTTTTATGGTTATCGCTAATATCTTTTTTTTGTTATTATTATTTTTTTAATTCTGAATTAAACTGAAAAAAACTGTATGAACCGCGAGCGGCGTTTAACGAGAAGCTTCGCGTTACGGATACCGCCGTGGACTGAAACAGCGGAGAACTCTCCTGGGTTTGGCGCGTGCGCTTGCCCTCGTGAAACGAACCGAATGCTAGGGTGAGCGGAGACTCGTGTGTTCCCTCATTTCGCTCGTGTTCAACTTGGTACATATATGTATGTGCTTGACTATATTTATATTTGTGCTTCTGCTGGAAAATAAGGGGAACCCGTGTCCCATGTCCGTCTCAGTGTCTATGTACTTGAGCGAAGGATTGTGGCAAAGGCCACTCCACGGGGACTTGCCTTTTCCTGCACTTTGTTACTTGTCAGTCAGTGTCCCTTTATTTTTGCTCATCTCCTCTCGTTTCCTTTCGTCTCCTTTACTAAGGCGTAGTTTACGTCGTGTCAACAGAGTCGAACCTCCAACCTCAGTTTCGAGTTGACCGTTCGGTGAAATTTCTTTTCTTCGTTAAGATTAGATAAAAGCGATGAACGAAAGGGGGATAAAAGAGAAAAGCGGTGGATGCGAATATTGCACGGTAGAGACGAGAGTATTTAAAAAAAAAACATTAAATAAAGAAAATAATGAAGGAAAATAATCCGCCTCTTGTCTTGGGCAAAGCGTCGCGCTTCTATAACAGATTGGCAGTGGAAACTGTCGGGTCAGCGTTTTTCTGGAACTCACTGATTAAACGGTTTGGCTGGAGCAACCAACCCCTTTCTTTCATTTCCCCCAATCCCTCCCTTACGAGCCAGAGCGAGCGAGGGCTCAACTACCACAGTTTAGGTGTCCGCTCAACCTTCTCGCTCTTCTCCTTCTTTTTCTTCTTCGCCCTTTTCTTTTCTCTCTTTAAGAAAACTCAGCATCTTTTTTTTCCTTCGCTCGGTAATATTTCACATCATTTATATGCCATTTCGACACGGCAATTAAAATTTTTCACAACACTTATCTATTTTTCGTCGTAACTATTTCCAAGTTTCTCGTCACTCGACGATTCGTCCTCTTTGCTCTTTTATATATCTGGTTGTCTTTATCTTTTGTTTCCAATTCCGTAGGGAGCTGTGGAAGCCACGATTTCTCTCGCGTGACGGAAGGTAACGACCGAGGATGGCAAAAAGGATCTTTCGTAATCGGTTTTGGACTACTTCGTTCCTCTACTTTACTGCTCGTCGTTCATAATTGTACAATTAGTCATCGACCTATATATTTCTCCGTGGTGAAGGGGACTGAAGGAGGGACTCGGGGGAAACACAAGGTTGGTTGAGGATCGAGATGAAATTGATACTCTATTGGGACTGCGCAATTTCTACCCTTGCACTTCCATCTCCGCGGTAATCCGATAACCAGTGTCCCACACAGAGACACCGCGATACTGAGGGATTAAACAAAGAGCGAGTAGGAGAGAGAGAGAGAGAGAGAGAGAGAGAGAGAGAGAGAGAGAGAGAGAGAGAGAGAGAGAGAGAGAGAGAGGAGCGAGAACGAAAAGGGGGCTATGGGAACAACGATACATAGTGAAAGATCCAACAGCGTCGGTTAATCGTTACGGAGCGTGGATATCATTCGTATCGCAAGTTGATAACTCGAATTTCCAGCGACGAGAGACGAAGGGTTGATTCGATTGAAAATTTTCACGATATACGCGGATATCCTCACTGCCAAAAGGCATTTACACATCAATTAATTCCTTTTGCAATTTGCGTATATCAATCAGTTGTATTCGTGCAGCTTATTCGAGAAAGGATTCGGTTTTAATGAAATACGACATGGGTCACGGGATAAAATCCCGGAAGCGGAATCGATAGGGGAATTCAAAATAATTTGAACCTCGATAGGAAAAATGATAACGATGCCTTGATTTCAATCTGATGGACCATGTTGGAATCAAAACTGCAAGGGGAAAAATTGCATCCTCATACCGTCATGATGAGAATTCCTACCGGTAAGGAATTCCTTGAAACGATATGTAGTTGGAGAGCAAAAGTCGTGAAATCCCTCTTCCACCCTGTGTCGCATAACAACGCAAATCCCGCAGACGCTTGCTAATCCCGTGGTGTATTGCTGTAGCGAATTTTCTGAAGCTTAGTTAAAGAGTGTCCCAGCGGGAGGTAGACGGATGTGTAGCAGGAAAACACGCAGTTACAAAATACCAGCACTGTTATTTCCTCGGAATGCGTGATCACGGTTTGCCGAAATCGAAAGAAAGGGGAAGGCGAGTGACAGAGAGAGAGAGAGGAAGAGACAGATATAAAGCAGAAACGAAAAATCGGACGAGGGTAGAAGGTTTTTCAGTATAGAGGAACGTTGCCGTAGTGACGGAAGAATCATGGGAACACGCTGGAGTAAGATCGCTCGGGTGGTTCGCTTTCCATCTTTCGGTCTTTCTTTCTCTTCCTCTCCCGCTTTCCTTCAGCTTCCGTCTTTCTTGTTAAGGAAAAAGGCGAGGTGCGAACGAAATAAATAAGAAGGAGAACAAGGGAGTTGCCTGGCATTAGCTAGACGGCGGATACACCGCATAACACGAAGCCCAGAGAGGAAACGAGAACAACAACCGAACCGACCAAGAGTTGGCCTGCGAAAAAGAGAAAGAGAGAGGGTGAGGCAGTTGGGAGGGGTGGGTCGGGGGCTTGGAACTCTGGAGATGGGATAGAATTTCCGTCGGTTGGTTCAGATAAACAGCCGCAATTTCGTTCGGGCGACGGTGAAAGCCGCACACCGTCGTGAGCAAGGGATGGCGGCCTCGGAATTTCTTCTACAATTTACATCCATCCTTTTCACCCTCGTCTCCTCCTAGCTTTCCGTTTCTACGTTGGTTCGCTGGCAAACTCGCGGGCTTTCTCGCGATCTCAACACGCGGTATTATTTTTCCTTGCACACATACACGCACATAAATCCAGGTAGTCTATGAACATACTAGGTATTTTTCTTTCTTCGAACTGGAAAACGTGTGTGTGTGTGAATGAGAGACAGTCTGTGCGTGTGTATGTGCGTGTGTGTGTGTGTGTGTGTGTGTGTGTGTGTGTGTGTGTGTGTGTGTGTGTGTGTGTGTGTGTGTGTGTAAGAGAGAGAGAGAGAGAGAGAGAGAGAGAGAGAGAGAGAGAGAGAGAGAGAGAGAGAGAGAGGGAGAGAGAGAAGCGTAAATTTGCGTTCGCAGTAGTCCAAATGGATGTGATCCGAATATTGTGGTATTCCTAGATTTTTCCCAATTTCACAAACATTCCATTCGTTTAAATCGCGTGTGCTCTTTGTTGAATTTTCAAGATTTTGATTGGTGCTTTGATTATTATACTTAATGGTTTTGTTCGATACGATTCTTGATACCATTTTTCGATATAATATCGTTTTTCGACATATACCTAATAATTATTTTATTGGACTTGACAATTGCATTGAAATAGCTCGGAGCACAACGCCTCACGCTATTTATCGATATTTTTTATTTTATTTTAGATAGTAATTGTAATATACGATGATAGATCATAAAGAATGAGTCAACACAATGATTATCCTATTATTATACGACACCGATATGAGGTAGGAAGGGAATCTCTGTATCGAAATGTGTGTCTGTTCAATATTTGGTATACGGTGACACTAGCTTTTCTAGGATCGCTTTTCGATGATACAAATATTCGGTTACAGATTCAATGAAATATACATATCGCAAGAATCTATACTCTCAATTATCTGGAAGAGTCAGCGGAGCATTTTTCTATCCCCACTTTTTGTTGCTCCCTACCTTTCTTTTGTCCCTGCGGTCGCGCTCTCGCTCTCCCTCTCTCGCTCTCTCTTTCTCTCTCCTCTTCATTGCTTGGTCGCTTTAGGTCCGTGGTCATCCTCTCAGTTACGGTGTCCTGGTCTCCTCACTGAATAAGATCGTAAGATGCCGAGTCAGTACTCGACGATCCTTGACAAGCGAAATGAACGGAACTCAATAACGAGATATTGGGTTGAGGTCGGCGGGTTTGGGTGATATTGCAATACCTTCGTAGATATAGCGCGGCTTCGAGGCCAAACGAATCGTTAGGTATAGTTATCGCCGAAGAGACCTGGCGAGGGTCGCCTCTGGTGCTCGAATTCGAAACTACGGAGATAGGGCCGATTCTTCGTATAAATGTTCGTTCTATTGGGCGATCGCAATATTGGCACTTCGCGGATCATTGAAACCAGAGGAATAACTGTTAGACAACAATTTCAGTCTTCACCAAGTTTAGGAAAAGTGGTGGGATCGTTAAGCATAGTTTTAAGACAAACGGTAGAGTTCGTTGAAGCCGGACGACGTACAATTTAAAAAGACAAGCTTCACTAAACGAAATCGTAACGAATACTCGTTCTACTTATTTTCTCACCAATGTTACAAAGTAGAACTATATTTATAGAATTTTCTCGTGGCCCAGTTAGCGTTGGAAGGTTATTGCTCGTTTTACCGGAAGGGATAATGAATCGAGCGGAAAAAGTTGGGACGAGCGATATGGGTATACAGACTCCCCTGACACATGCTACGTTTTACCTTTAGGAATGTACAATCGATTCAGTCATGGAAAATAGTAAACGTTTTACAAGCTAGCGAGAAAAAATGAACAGGTAATAATGTTTCCAATAACTCGAGGTGGGGAGTTGAAAGTCGATGAAGGAAAATGGTCTTTTGTCCCAAAAATAGGATTGTTGGAGTTTCTCGTAGTCAAGGAAACGTAACTTAGAAATCAACTAGTCATCTGGCTCGAGCCTGAAATGTCGTGAATTCTTATAAAATGGTGGCTTAGAGGGGTGTTCAAATTCGGTCGACCATAGTTGTTACCCCTTGTGAGAGCCGTAGGATAAACCAAACAAGTACTCACTATCACTTATGTGACGAGACAGGCAAAATGTAGTTATGTACCTCGGTACAAATATTTGTAGTACACAAGAAGCGGAAGATTCTCTCAGTATCACACGAGTGTCATTGTTCCTGTCTCCCGATTCCTGTTTCTCTGACATGGTTTCCGGGAAACGAGCATGTCTAGGAGGTTCTAGGGGTGACAACATTTTCCGAGGCACGAATCCTCATTACCGTTGCGTTTGCTCTTCCCAGCTTAGACACTAAATTCTACGAACGTGTTATATGATGTTTTATTATTTGCCAGTGTACATATTCGTCTGCGATACTGTTGGGTATCTGTGGTACCTACCGCGACTATTTTTCTTTTCGATATTTGTAAAAATGCAGCGCTTGAACAAAGGACAAGGGTAGACAGACACGTTAAACCAGAATTCATAGTCGTATACATTTCCTATGTCGTACCGAAGAGATAAATGGTTTTAATCAAGTATCGAATTGGATTGTAACGAAAAAAAACTTGTCACACTCATATCTCTAACTTGGAATGAATGATTCTAGGGTTTATTTGCACTGCGGAATTGGATTTTTTTTTGTTGGCCACTGCCGATTGCATGGTTACTTATGTCGCAATGGTAAAGTTAAATCTGGACATTAGGGAAGTTTATGAGATTTTGTAAAAACGTAAGAGAATTTATGTATAACTTAACCCTCACTGCATCAACGTTTTTTTGGCACCCTAATTACGTGAACCAGGGTCATTTTCGTCTTTGTGTTATCACACCCCCAATTATGAATGAAAAAGTCTGAAAACATTTATGATCAATCTTCAGACTGTTCTTTTAAAGCGAGAAGAGATTTTTTTTCTTATTTTTAATTTTTTTTTTCATCAAGTGTCAAGCAATGTACAAAGAAAACGTTCTTTTTTTTTTCAAAAAATACAGCGCGAGTAAAAATCATGGGAAACAAATTTTACAAACGGATATTTAAAGTAAAAAGGTCGTTATTTAAGGAAAAATATATTGTGCTGTTGTAGGAATAAACCAGATATCCAATTCAGCTCCGGGAACATAGATATATTTTTGGTAGGTTGGAACGAGTTGTCTAATAATAAGAGAAAAACGCTCAATGTCAAAGATAATTTGTATTTTTTAAATTTATGTTATCAAACTACAAATAACATTAGCTAATATTAAGGGGAACTTGAATTTCGTTTAAAAAGTGTATTTTTCATTTTTACATACAATCGGAGCAATAAATCTCTTCAGCGCTTCTGACTGCCATAATAATATTCTAAACTCAAATACGTAAGTTAAAATTTTTTTCTTACAGTTTGCAATGCCAAAATATGTACAATAAAAAATATATACTTTTCTTGATCGGTCACTATTTCGAATTACATTAACTGCCACAGTTGATCTAGTTGTTCATGAATTGTAAAAAAGTTGAAATTTTTTTGTAGTACCACTCGAGTGGCGCTAGAGTCGCCAAGAAAGTTCAAGAAATTTCTTCTCGGCATTTTGGGTCGCACGGAAACGAGCCCGGTTCATGGGTTGATGGTTAAAATAGACATTCGGAGGTCAAACGAAGGGCGACGAACTATGCTCTAATAGGTCGATTCAATGCGTAGTGTATTGATCATTCGAGTCGCGTTTCGTAACTTTAATATCTTTGATGTCCAAACAACCGTACCAGGGAGAAATAGTAAATTCAAACAATTCTCGATTGTTATCTGATCTGTCGAGCAATCAAACGAATTCAATGTTTCAAGGAAGTGAGGATAAATGTCATATTTTACAACCAGGAAATTTCAGCCTCGCCATTATCTAATATGTTAGAAGGCTCTCACAAGAAATCGATAATTCTCCATTGTCTCGAAGTGCGTAGAAAAGTAAGATAATGATAGCAGGAAGAGAGGTTTCCGTAACGTCAGTCAACGTCGAGCGGAGCGAGGGTTACATAGGTGTCGAAGACAAAAACGATGGCGGAAAAAGAATCAGAGATGTCACAGATATTCTCGAATGATAAATCGTAATGAAGCAACCAAGAATTTCACCCTCGTGGTTCGAATAGAAAGGTAAGTGGACGAGGGGGACTTTTTCAAGCGATGAAGAGAAATAGAATATTTTGGAGCGTGCTTCGACCATCCGTTTATTGATACTGAAATTACACAGACTTAAAATAAATATTCGCGTCGTTATACGGTTTGTCGATTATTCAATGTTATCGACTTTCTATCAACTCTAGCAATCGAACTATCAAGCTAAAGGAAATATTCCATTTTTGCAGTCAACGGGTTTTTGTTGTTCAATCAACATGATTTATTCTTGTTTTATGTTGCAAAGGTAGAAAAAACGACTAATAAATCTGCAAATAAGCTGAGATCGAGTCAACGCTGTTGATAAAAGAGTAAAACAGCGAGTAAAGAAATATTATTGTACGCTAGCTCCGGCTCTCGATATTCTCGAGCCAGCTGGCTTTTACCGTATTTTCTCTCGGTTGGAATATCAAGGAAGATTCTGAATTCGTAGGATATCCTTTTGTTTCTAAGAGAATAAGTCGACTGAGAATGCGATAGAACGGAGAAGCAATGGTCGTGGCGCTTGAAAATGTTTCTCAAGATGTCTCTCCGTTTTCCTCCGGTTTTTTCTTGGAAGTGCCGAGAAGAAAGAGGGGATGAACGTAAGGGGTTGAACAACGTAGAATATGCAGGTCTGAAACGAGTTGTTAGCAATTTTTTTAGTGTGCGATGCAAAAACATTCCGGTATTAAAAGGTACGAAATAAAAAAAGAACGAAGCATATGAGAGGAAGGAAAACGAGAAACTCGTAACGGTGGAATTCACACGTGCTTCGACAATGGGGCTTTACGTGATAAAACCGCGACGTTAGAAATTGAAGATATTCAGAGGGTGACTATTCTAGTACTCTCTCTCTCTCTCTTTCTCTCTCTCTCTCTCTCTCTCTCTCTCTCTCTCTCTCTCTCTCTCTCTCTCTCTCTCTTTCTCTTGTCTCGCTTTCGATAGATTCTGCATTTCGATCGAACATACAGTGGCAGTCAAAAAAATAGAGCCACCTAGCGTTCGAGAATGAAAGGTATCTATTATCAGTTATCACCAATAGCCGGAGGCCTCATTCAATATTCATCGCTCGTGGATTAAGTATAGACTACAGTGGTAATAGTGAAAACAGTTTAACAAGCTCTTGTGAAGTGTTCAAGTCTAAAAAGTATTGAAAGGTAAGATTAAGCTCGTCCAAAATAATAGAGCCACTTATCATGTCTATACATTTATTAAAATTCTTACGATTCTATGAAATATCATTCGAGTTATTCGTGAACACGAAATGTGAAAGTGACCGTCGACAATAATATTTACGTTTTCATTCGCGGCAAATGGACCGTTCAAAGCATACAACCGATAGCGAGCGTCACGAAATGTTTCGAATGTGGCAGAGAGGTATTTCGATGAATAATATTGCAAAAGAATTGAGGATTTCACGGAAACGCGTACAAAATGTAATAAAAAAAAACAAAGCGAGCAACTCCCGTAGTTGAAAATAGAGGAAGACCTCGAAAATCGTCGGTGCGTATAGATCGATCAATTTGTCAACGCGTTAAGAAAGACCCTTTCTTAACTGTACTGCGTTTGAAATGCCAGATATCAGATGAATATGGCGTTCAATTATCCATGTCGACGGTACGAAGGAGGCTGACCGAAGCAAAATTACATGGGCGCATTGCAAGAAAGAAACCGCACGTATCCAAAAAGAACACATTGAAAAGATTGTCGTTTGCTAGGAGTCACAAAGATAAAGACCTGGTGATACAATGTGCTATGGTCAGACGAATCCAAGTTTAATTGGTTTTCGTCGGATGGAAAAGTAGATGTGAGACGTCCACCAAACCAAGAAAACAATCCTAGATACATCGTGAAAACTGTAAAACATGGTGGTGGCTGTGTAATGGTCTGGGGATGTTTTTCTTGGTATGGGGTCGGTCCAATATTCCGGATTGAGGGAACTATGAACGCTGTGGAATCTACAAAAACATCCTTCGGAAGGTCATGCTACCTTACGCGAGAAGAGAGATGCCACTAATATGGACATTCATGCAGGACAACGATCCTAAACATACTGCCAAGGTTGTAAAGCAGTTTCTCGAGAAGGAAAAAATTACTCTTTTGGAATGGCCAGCACAATCTCCCGACCTCAATCCCATTGAGAATTTATGGGACACCGTAGATAAGTAAATTGATCGCTCAAAAGCAACAAATCATGACAATCTCTGGCAAGAAATTCAAAAAGCGTGGTACTATATTTCAGAAGACGACTGTAAACGATTGGTGAATTCCATGGGCAGGAGATGTCGAGCGGTTTTGAAAAATAAAGGTTATCCGACTAAATATTAATTCTTAGACCAAAATTTAACCGTTTTTGTTAAGTTTTTCTGATTATATTTGATTCTTTAATTTAGTAGCTCTATTATTTTGACTGCCGAAAAGAAGGATGGTTTGGAATTTATTTTGTTCATAAGACAACCGTTAAGTTTTTGTTCATGTAATGTGTCTCAACATATAGAAGGTTCTCTTGTACACTTATCTATGGACCAATCATCGATAAAAATGTGTTCAATACTCAGACACTTCCTTGTTGGCACATTTAGTATAGGTGGCTCTATTCTTTTGACTGCCATTGTACATTTCCCGCTGTCGGACTTTTATTATTTGCTTCACGTTATCCTCTTTCGTTATTCGGTCTTCTATCCATAGCAACTCTTTCATTCGGTCATCCGCACATTCAACCACTTTCGTTCACTCGTCTTCTTTCCCATATAATTTTATCTCACGGATACGACAAGTGCAGCTACTGTTTTTTCCTTCCCTCCTGATTCATTCGAATTCGAAAACATTTTTTAACCTTTTCATTATTAACTTCATTATATCTTACAAGTGTATACGTTATTCTTGTTTTTTTTTAAATGGATTCTCAAATTACAACTCGGCAGAGGGTACAAAAAACGAGCATAACAATACCTCATAATATATACATCGGGAGAAATATGTGGTTAAAAAATGTTAACGGTAAAATCCTAAATCTTTAATGAAACACTGAAAATAGTTGCGAGGGTATAAACGACATATCTTGATACGAGGGACAGTAACGTATACGAGTATACCTCGTATCTTCGCCGAGTAAAACATGGGGCTAAAAGATGATAACAATAAATTATGAAATGTTAATGAAATGGTGGGGATAGCTGGAAAGGGTGATTTATTCATATTTTGAAGCGTGGACTTGTGATATAGGGGAATTGTGATATAGGGGTAGTTAGAGCCACGCAAGGAAAAGTTAAAAAGAAAGTAAATTATTGTTGTAATTATTTATTTGTTCGTCTACTAATCAGTCTTTTGGACGATAATCCTTTGTTTTAATAAAATAAAAACTTAATAAAAATAATCTCGTGACGAGGAGTTATAGTGTATACTTACTTTCCCTAGTTTTATCGTCACCGGAGTTATCTCTATGGGAAAGTTACCCTCATTACTTCGTCTCGATTCCAAAGCTAGTACGTGCACGTATATACAGACTCTTCTTCCTCAATTGTCTGAACCGACTGGACCCGATACCATAAAATGAAACGAGCTTCCAAGGGAATACGAGAGTCGTGTTTTTCACGTGGTGATGACAATGTCGTAAATTGGCAGTTTCTTTCGTCGCGCTTTTATAGATACTATAGCTGTATTTCTGGTTCTACTGTCCGGTGCGCACTCGATCATATACGAGGGCCAAAGAGTCGACGCTTTGGTGCAGAGCGAACCGAGTTTCCTGCTGCGTCAGAGAAAGTGATTCTCTGATGTACACCCTTGCTGTCCCGACAGACTCGTCTGTAAGCAGAGTAGACACTGGTTTCTTCTCCGGGGACGACGATGCTGCATAAAACGAAAACTTGACGAAAACCACGAAAGACCGAAAAGAAATTTGCTCGAAGCTACGACCGTTTGAGAACATATACGGAAAATCGAGCACTTCTACGTATATATACGGATATATGCATCTCCCTCTTTATAGTAAGTATGTATGTATATGTACGCTGGCTCGCGAGTATTCAAACGAGCATCTTGAGTGAGCATCCACTATATTCCCACATGTTTGTGCTCTTTGTCCATCTTACGCATATTTCACCGGTTTTTATATTTTTCAAATTGTTTACCTATGGATATATACAATATATATATGTCTATAAATAAAATGGACAATAGTTTTGATCGTTTGTTTCATTGAAATCCTAATAATATCGCTTTTTGATGAAACTTTTACCTCGAGTGTATTTTTGTGACGTTCAACCTTTTGATTGCTGTTTCATTAAATTATACGTGATGTATCGTCACTTTTCATTAGCTGAGTTTTAACAATCGACATATTGGCATTCATGAAAACAAACCTTTTTATCAATTTCGGTGATTTTCAAAATAACGTCACTGGTATATAGATAGATATATTGAGATTAATCATGGAGTATTTTCCAATGCTACCAACCGGATATCGAGAATGAAAAATCTGTCCAAATTAATTCAATTTCAGGGAAGTTGCAGTCTCTTGAATGTTAACAATTTTTGGATTTTTTACATACTGTGTTTTCGTGGTATCTCATGTTGTACGGCTATCACCAAGTCCTTTGTAAGTATTCTTAGTCCTTTGTTACTTGGCACCAAGTGCATATAAATATTTTTAGAGGAAATAACATCGCGTATTATTTGTAAGTAATGCAAAAAGAGAGAGAGAGAGAGAGAGAGAGAGAGAGAGAGAGAGAGAGAGAGAGAGAGAGAGGGAGAGAGAGAGAGAGAGAGAGAAAGAGATAGAGACAGAAAATAAAAATAATGTGCTTGTGTAAAGTGTGACACATAATTTTTTTTAATAACGTTGAATGCTCATACTATAATCGACGAGTCAAGATCAATTATCTGACGGCAGCGTAGTCAAGCGATGAATATAGGAGACGAGTGAGGATTTGCAGTAAAAAGGACAACGCCCATAATATAGCAAAGGCAATGGAATATATCTACGTATAGCTCAGTGCTAGGTTTAGCGTCATCGTTGTTTGAGCCACGAAGCGTAAAAACGAGAAGGTACATACAAGGTTCGGCTCATCCGCAGGCATCGGAATCATTGATCGGGCCCTGTATAAACCATGAGAGCACTCTAGGCCTCGCAAAAGAACGATTAAAACGAGAAAAAAAACGAACATTGGGGAGTTGAAGGGAGAGCGGGGCATGTACAAACAGTTGGTAGCGGCTGAAAATAAAACGGTGAAAATATTTTCACTGTGAAAGGGTTTAGCGGAGAGAAGCGGCTCGATAAGTTTTTTTTGGTCCATCTGTTCGAGGATCGAAGACCTTTTTTTGAATTTTTCTACCATCAGGTTTGGCAATATAGCTGACCCACGGTAACCCGCGGGCGCCTGCTTGGATATAAAAAAGTTTTGCATTTCGTTATTTTCGAACCAGTTGAGGAGCAACGAAGAATGGCAAGACCGATGCCGTTTTGGCAATGTTTTTCAAGAATTCACCCATTATTGCGCATTCATTTTTTCAAAAAGTTACGAAACCATTATCGATCTCATAAATAAATCGTTATCATTCAAGGGCTTGGTTTTAATCGATGTATTTTTTAGTTGCTTCTGATAATCCGGTTGTCCATTGGGACCGTTACTTTTTTATTAATAATAACTAAAAGAAACAAATCGCCACTCGATGTGGATGCGGTCCGTTGGCTATCGAGGCTTTAGTACATTTTTATTCTTGACAAGTTTTGGGTGCCAGTCGATTTATCCGATTCCGACAAATAGAGAAAGTGCCGAGAGGGGACTAAATTGCAGGAAAAATGAAAACTTCAGTAACTTGCGGAAATAAGTAAATTTATTTTTTACTCGCGTTTCTGACAATTTTAATGTTACCAAGATGAGCAAGTTCGTGGAGGCCGTCACATCAAGAATGGCAAGAGGCAAGCATCGTCGCTAAAAAATCACAACTACTGCCTTCTAAGGACGACACGCTAATATTGCTCTTCTCTCTTTGCCACGTTCGTGAAAATCGATCGATGGAGGTGTTTGAGCTGACTTCACGTTCTCAAACATTCCGTCGGAGAGCCGTCTGACGACCAATTTATAATATCTCGTCGAATACAGTGTTGATGTCGGAAACGATTTTCCGGATACACCTTTAATTGGCAAATATCCTGGGTTCACATTTTATGCAGTCATCGAAGCGACTTGACGTGACAGGAATTGTTGATTGTTTTGGTTATGCAAAGTGTGTAAGATCTAATTAGATTTTATGCACGAAGGGTCGGCAACGGCAGATGGCGGGCATGTAGTCAGACTTATTTGAAACTGTGAAGACCGAGGATCTAGGCGATAACAACAGCGATAACGAACGATGCATATGCATCTCTGGGTATAACGTGTTTGCGTAGCTTCGACGGGTCCTTTCCTTTCCCAGAGAACCCGTTTGCCAAAGACCCTTGATCCAACTGCTAGCGAGGGCTTATGTAACTAATTGTAAGTCCACCGTTGCCAATTTCACACCTAAGACAGGTTGTGTCACGGTCATTTTTTAATAACTCCATTAATTTTGAAAATGTCCACTAGTAGAGATACGAAAATAGTGAAATAGAAAAATTGCTAAGAAATGTTTTTTCAACCATTAGAAAAAAATCGTTATCCATATAAAGACAATGAATATGTTGGCAAGCTAGCATGAATGTTTCTCCAATTTCTATGATGTTATTGAGCTTGGCATATTTCTGGTAATTGCAAGAAACCAAAACCAATAGCTCTCCGATGTGGCGTAGATGAATAAGTGATGGCAAGGATCACTCCCGTCGATTTAATTAAAAAACATTCGTCGTACGAGAGGATCGCTTGTAACGAGTATGAACAAATATGGCACGCTCGATTTGGCTCCGTGCTATGATCGATATGGACGTTTCTGCCTCGGGCGTAAAGCGAGGGTGGATGTGGAAAAGAAATTAATTATTCATTGGGTATGAAGGTGATGTACATATTTCACGTTTTATATCACATATGTAGCTTGGTCCAGTTTAACTCTGAATATTTTGAGAGCAAGCGTAACGCGTAAGATTTTCGAATAGTTGGGAATGCAACATTGAGCGGCAAAGAGCACACGTGTTAAGGCCTCGAGCAAAAGGGCGAGAGACCGGGAGGGTGGCAGGGCCAAGACTCGTTTGTGTGACGATCCTGTCGTTTGGAAAGCGGGGATCAACTCGTCGGCGTCATCACTTCCGTCCGGTGGGATCCCCGCAGGAAATTGGCATTATCTCTTGATCCCGGTAAGAGTTTACCCATCGTCGTTCACCTTGAACTAAAACCGTATAGAGTGACCATCGCGGAATATCCTTCCTTTCTCCTCTCTCTGCTTTCTCGTGTCGTTCTCTCATCCTCTCGTTCATCATCGACAAGCACTTGGTGTGGATTATCCAGAATCCACAGGCCACAAAAGGGCGACGAGCTCCTAACCCATCGATGTACATATGCCTCACCAATCTTGGCTGTTTCTACGCTGAGCCGTTACTTGGCATATTCTTGCTGCTCACCTTCCAAACTCTCATCACCATCTTCATCACTGATTCATTCTTGAACTAATATTGCCAAGGATTTGAACTTCGAGCTCTTCCTCTCCCGCTTCCCAAAACTCGAGCTCTCTTTGCCGAATTTCGAAATCTCTTTGTCTTTTAGGTCGACATAAACTTTATACGAGCCTTATATTTCTGTTTTACCTGTATGATCATAATTGACAATGTGCACAGATATAAAATTGCAAACGATGCGCCATAATTTTAATTCAGATATATCCGGTTAATTCCGGTCAAAACGTTGGGTACACGGTTAATCTTATTCTATTTGTTACCTATACAGGTATATCGTACAGTCCCGATTACATCGTGAGTTCCAAACAATCATAAATTGGGCATTATCGGTTGAGGTCGGTAGCGTGGGAGGCTCATAAATTATGGAGAATAGAGGATGACTATGAAGTACCGCAGGTGAAGGCACCTGGGTCTTTGTCTCATTGCACAACTATCCTCGGTTTGGTCCGGTGGGTCGTGGGTTAGCCCATTACATGGGTCGAATACAACACATCTCCGGCAATGGTATTGACGTTGGTTCAGAGCGAGAACTGGGATTTTGCTTTTCGCCGTTCAACTCTGTCTCCCTTCCCTATAACTCCCGCCTAGCCGCGCGTGTCTCCCACCCGCAAAGTCAGGAGTTAATTATTCGCATAGTAATTTCAGACCATTGTTATAAGGTTAATGGGTGTTCACGTTTAATAACGACATTTTGTCCTGATTCCACTCATTCCCGTTCCCTCTTTTCCCCTCGCAACCGTTCTCTCTTATTGTCACAATTTCCATGCCTCTCCGTCAAACCCATTAAGGCATTGCTGCACTCGTTGGCAATTTCAAACTCGACGTTCAGTGCATTTTCGACCCTTCATGCCAGCTTTCCCGTGACTCGTTGCACCATTCTCACTGCAGTATATCGCACTTGCTCTCTTTTTTCCCCATTGTGAATGCAATCAGCGAGGTCGCAAGTTCTCAGGAAGTGGACTATCGCGAACATCTTTCCACATCAATTATTAGAGTGTGTTCACAACGGATATTTTTCGTTGATGATCGGTAATTTCGTATTGGAAAATATTGGAAACCAAATTAGGTGCTCTCTCGTTCTTCACTCACCTCAAAAAGGCAGGTGACATATTTTCACAGGACTGACGCCGGTACTAAAAAAACACTTCTCAAGTTGAACTTTCGTATAAGGAGGAATCTGTAATATACGTTTTATTTGCAATTATTGGTACTTACACTTCTACGTGGCGAATTACTGTTTCAGGAGTGTCACACTAATAAAAATGAGTCAAATCACGCCAAGATTGGGGCGATGAAATAAAAACGTCACGGAGAAAAAATTCTCGATAAAGTTTCTTGGATAAAGTTATGGTACGCCTTAAATGATTCATTCTCGTGTTATCTGACGCCAGCGATGTGCCAAATTGGTTATACACTTCTATAGTCGGATGTACGATGCTCACATTTGAACAGTGTGTGCATAAAGCTTGTGGTGTTATGCGCAATATGTCTCTCCCTTTCTCTCCTACACACATACGCTCTCACTGGTATAAACCGTCTCTCACAAAATTGATGTTCGTTTATATTCGTTGATTGAGAATGTCCGAGCCGATTGTATATTACGGATATTGCACGGGTATGAGTTTCCAAGCCGATAATACACGGCTGATCGTCGATTTCGAGCACCGCACCGCACCGTTGATGATAAATCTTCGCCAAGACGTTGACAGTGATGATGATGAACATTCCTGGAGTCTCGTGGATGTATAGACGCAAACAACGAAGCTGCATAGAAACGCGATAATATATCGAGATCGATGTTTGCACATAGGCTATAACGATCGATCGATTTTCCACTCGTTATATTGAACGTACCAAATCCTCCGAGTATGACCGATCTACAAACATCGACCCTGATCTTTTTGTATAGGTACTAGCGGCAATTTGTGCGTCGATGCGCTAATAAGCGAGAACCCAATGATGTCGTGTTGGCAGGCAAGTCAGCAAATGCGGGACAGCTTCCAAATGTTAAGTTATATCTTTGTGTTATGTATTACTATTTTTAATTCTTTGTCGCGTGTTCCAGTTTCATGCTTGTTCGGAGTTATAAGTGCGACATAGACATTATTTCAAATTACATAAGAGGTAGGCCCATTGCATGTTTTTGTAATCTGATGTTCAGTTAAGTTCTAGATGAAGTAAAAAAAAATCATAACTTTTTAACCTAATGATGCTTCGGGGCATATACAGTACTGATTGAAATCAAGTACGCACGTCCAGAAACTTTACAGTTTTTGAATATCATGCTTTATCGTACACTGTACCGAATTCTGGTCAGTTTTTGCTTATCTTTCTAACAGCGGCTTCACTTATTTCATATTTAAGCATCTAGTATTTCTCTGTTGGATAACTTCTTTTTCTGATTTTCAACAATTGATTTACAAATTTGGATGCAAATTCGTTTTTTATCCATTTAAAAATTTCAAAAGTCAATTACTTTTCTAAGCAGCGACTTGAAAACTAACAAAACAATAGAATCATTCTTATCTTCAATGCCTTACATGTTTTCAAGGATGCTACTGTGTTTCCAAAGTCAAAGCGAAATAAAGAAACTAGTTCGTACCTAGTGTCCATCAAAGATATGTTGGAGTCAACAGTAAAAGTCGTTATTAGAATACGTCGAATCGTTCATAAAAAGTGGAGTGAAAACTGAAAGTAGATGAAAAAACAAACTTTTTATCACAGTAGATTCATCACTTCGACATCATCAGTTTCATGGACTACGATCCGGAGGATCACATTTCAATAATGAAAAGATAAATTATTCAAAAATACCTAAATATTAATATAATAAAATAAATATTATAATTGGCGCTGAACGAGGGACACGATATCTTACGTAGCCGTGAAGAATTCATATGACAAAAACTAAAAATTCAGATTCACCATATAACGTACTTTATTGCGATGAGTATCTGTCAATGTCATTGTCGACCTTACAATTTCTCGTTCCTCGCAATTTGTACATATGATCAAAAGTTCATCTATGAACGAGAAATGTTTTCTACTTTTAGCTTCCTTATAGAGGGAGGTTTGTCAATGAGGAAAAATAACCAGAAACCTAAAAATGAGTTTTAGAAAAATTGCAAATCGAACAAATGATATCGTTTTTTTTTTCAATTTGACATAATTAGGCGATCATTTTCCCAAATCCTATTAAAAATCTCCTCTTAACTGTTCGCGGGAACAATTTTTTTTATATTTGCAAATTTACGGCAACTTTCTGGTCTTCCCTGCATCTCGATTCGAGTTGCAGTTTAAATGAGACACTTCGAGATGTATAGCTACACCATGAATATATACAAATAATATCAACAACTTATCCTAATTTAGGTGGAGAACCGATGAAGCAAACAATAGGAGCGATTTTATCCAACGGGATCGATTGATATTCGCGATCGCTGAACCGTGAGCTCGATGTGGATGCAAATTCTACAAGGCTGCTGCAATGCGGTTAGCTTGTTTCCCCATGGCAATGAGATACTCGAGTACACGAGCTGGAAATGGACCTTAATACACTCGTTCAAGGGTCCTCGCAATGTATTGTCCTCGATGGACAACCGGGACGTGCAACGATAATATGCCTATCCTGGAATCAGGGTCGCATATCGACTGTGTAGAATGACTGTGGTTTGCTCACTACGCGGCGTATAACGACGAACAGTATAGCGAAACGGACGTTTGAGATGAGCTTAATGGGAATGAATGATTCAACGTGGAATGAGAGATATTTACAGCGATTACATAGTAGTCACCGGTGGTAGATCCGCTCATCGCCACTTCAATGCGGAATTTGATGCAGCTCCGGAGGCCTCTTTACAGTTGAATCCGAATTCCGAACTTAATCATGTCAGTGCGTGGCGAACCTTCGCTACAAAATACATAAAGTACTTTCGGTACAAATATTGAAATACTATCATTTCCATATGATTTATAGAGATGTATTATATTGAGCGTTGATGGATATAGAATAACTTACGATAACACTAATTTCATTCGGTGAAAATATTTCACAGGCTAGAAAATTCAACCTCTACCCCATTTTTTATCACGAAACATGTGCACGGTGGAGGTATTTTTAATTTCTTTTAGTTAATGAGAATTTAGAGAACGCTTTAACGTACCTAACGGCTGCTAATGAAAGGAAAGCCTAGAGACGAATGGATAAAATCATTGATACAGATAATGACACAATAATGATCGTTGATCAAATGATAAAATGATTATCGAAAAATGATAACTATCTGCGACAGAAAATCGATAATTTGATACATTTTGCTGGAGCAAAATTTGATATTACCTTCCTTTCTAAATTCGTATGAACTGATACCTACTATGGAGAAGAATGCCAATCGCTTTTCCTCTCCCTTTCCTTTCTTTCCTGAAATCGTTGGTAAAGATCATGAGCTGAGAAGGACCATTCACGTTACTTGTCCAAGCATTGAAACGGGAGCCCCTTATCGGTGAGTATGTACCTCTCGGTTTTATATACCCTCGCCTGGACGAACGTCGAAAAGTGTTCTGTTCGCGTTCTCGCTCACCGGCTACGAGCACCATCTCGTAACATTTTTCACAAATACGTTTCGCTCGAGCACACGTGAGTTTAGTACGGAGCCCCGTATATGGGTTGCGTGTTTCTGATAGTAAAAAAAAAACGGTGAAAAAATCGAATGAGACCGCCAGCGGGAAAAATGGCTTCACGGTTGTGCTTGGTGCTCCTCAAACAAAGGCCAGGATTCGATAAATGTACCGATATGGAGTTCTCGAGTTACCTCGTAACTACCCCCGCGACCCTGTTCCCACCCTACCCCTCAATTCCTACTCGTAACGGTAATGTGACGGAAGAAAAATCGTAACGATAGAGTTTTCTATAATGGAATCAACCTGAGGAAATACATGTACGTATCTCACAGTCTCGTAAGCATCGCATGTGCGTTCTATCGACCGTATACTCGAAGTAAGGGTTACGGCCTAGGGTGCGATGGTACGAGGCAAATTTCACACTGGGACTATGAAAATTCACGAGATCAACAAGAAAATGCAAGGCTTATTAATTAGTGACAACGCGTGCGATAAAGATGGCAGTTTTGTTTTAGATCTTGCGACTGGTTTTTTAACGATTTATTTCATGTTGTAACTTTTACTCGAACTTGACGTTAGCTGTCTTCGCGAGGTGTAGTTTTATTCATAAATAAGCGAAGATTCTCTCTGCAGAACCACGCAACTAATATAAATACGATTTTTCTTGTATCTTCTTTGATCGTTCTTCTTTCTCTTCTCTATCTTGCCCCTTGCATCGAAGCCTTACGTAAAATGTCTTCCATAGTGGTCCCTCGAGTCTCTTACTATGCCAACAGGAAGTCTTTGGGTTGCTCATTTTATTCAGATAGTCCGTACATTCGTTTGCTTCGAGCCCGTTGGTTTCTTCGTCCTTTACAGAGCCGCTTGACGATTCAGGCAACGGCAAAAGATACACGATTTCGAAAATGTATCATGCCGGCAACTTTATTTCACTTTATCAGTCGGGTCGCCAGAGTGAGAAAAGGATAGTCGCAAAAAGCAGAAAAGAGGGTTGGTTGGCAAGAGCCTTGAGCAGCTATGCCTGATTCGTTTCCTAGCCGGAAAAGATTCTCTCGAGGATCTGCTCCGCCGATTCCTTCCTCTGTCTCCCTTCTATCTTTTCCCAAGATTTAGGTGTTCTATGCTTTTACTCTTCCCTCTACTATTTCCTGCCGAGTTCTCTCCTCTCCGGTCTCGTACGTTTTTTTTTCTTTCTCTCTGCTTCTTCTCTTCCCTTTCTCTCTTTTCCTCTTTTTCACACGAAGAGCAACTCGTTTTGCTCTCTGTGAACCGGCGCTATAAATCACGCCTTTAGAAGCGTTCCAGCTTGTACCGGGAGACACGATTTGCATATCTCGCTAACGGAATAATCGATACCAGTTAACGAATCCTTTATATATCACCGCTGGCTATTAGTCACACAAACAACAGTCGTACGGTACTATATGCATAAAATCTGCATGAATACCTAATATGATATATTAGTATTTTTGATATTCCATATTTATACCATCTCCTCGTTTTCTCAGTCCAACGCAGGCAATGAGAACCGACGAAGACCCTCCGAATTTTTCTGTCGTGCATCTCGCATGTTCTTTTACCTCGAATGATCAATCGAATTCCTTCGATTTCGGTACAAGAACGAAGTAATATACCAGCAAAGTAAAAATGGGGATCTCACCGGGTACGATATTAGAGGGAGACGACGTCTATGGATGATCGTCTACAGCAACTCTAATACGAAAGCCGACGTGCGACATCGCCGCAATGAATACGTGATCGACGCTGGACCAGCTTCACCAAGAGCCTGAAACTCGCTTGCATGAATTTAATTTTCAGGAAAATATCGTCCATACGTGCCTCCGCATCCCAAAACGGACGCGAGCTGAACAACTACCCAATCCACCCATCTCGTTGTAATAACCCCGATTCACCTCTTTACGTTTCATTTCACCCTCCATCCTCACCCCCTTTCTCTCTTTCTGTCGCTCCCTTTTGTCTAAATTCCACTGGAACGAGCTTCACTACTACATTCCTGCGTTCGATCACATTCGAGCACCCTCCAGATTCCTGCCGGTAGAGTTCTCGACACCGGGACAACGAAGCTTTAGTTTTGTTTTTTTTTTATCTAGAAATACCAATCTGTAGAAAGTGAAGTATATGGAACTCGCATTTCCATGAGATTGATACTCGTACGGATGTTTGTTCAGTCGACGATCCATTTTGTTGACTGCCTCTTTATGTCAATCATTTTCTCAATATGAAGCGATAATCAGGTACGCCCTAGTCATCCTCCGCTCGAAACCGCAGCTTGCATACTTTAATTTGCATCACGGGTTTCAGGTGATTTTCGCAATAACGCGCGTTAATAAATCCGCAAGCTCGAAAAATATTCTGTGATCGATCACCGCGAGGATGGCTTTGTTTCGATAACGCTTATTAATAAAGTATCATCGATATTGGACAACTAATAAATAACGAAAAATAAAAAAATAAGGACGTTATTAAATCATTCCGTCAATAACCAATTTTCAGAATGAAATTTCATGCTGGTTTATTTCGAGCAAAAGCTCGATATCCACTATTTTGTGGTAAGACTTCTATCGGAAAATGTAATGTGAAAAGTAACGTGTACAAAGTATCGCGTGTCACTTGGAAACATGAATAAAAAACGACTTTAAAAGACAGATAAAAGAAGGTGGGTGGAAGTGAGAGGAAGAGTAAAAGAGTCGGAGATTTCCGATGAAAATCGTTGAAAAGGCTTCTTCCGAAGTGATTTCCCTGGCGGATAGCGAGAGCACAAAGTGCGAGCGAGCGGGAGATCGAAATTTCGAACTTTTCCACTGTTTTGCTATATTTACCAAATAGTGCCGATAGTACCTGTGCCTATATGCAGTCAGTTCGATATCCAGCTTCTGGATAAAAGTAGGTCGATTGGTCGTTCTTAGGAACGTGTATCGAATTGTTTTTTTTTTCGTGACGTTGCTGCAGCGATTTTTGCCACAGATTCCTCGTAGCTGCGACGCGGAATTCGCGTGCAATTAGGGTGATAGGACCGCCAGTTTTTTTCAACGGCACGTCCTCTTCGTGAAAAGGGGGCCCTTGCGATGATGAAGAAGTAGAAGAACAAGAAGAAGAAGAAGAAGAAGAAGAAGAAGAAGAAGAAGGAATGATTGTTGATTAATCGATTGGTCGCAACGTGGAAAGGGAGACGTCGTTGGGGTTGGTACCTAAATTGTGATGAAAAATTGGAGGGAACGATGGCACGAAGAGCCGAGAGAGCGCGAGAAGGTTTACGTGCGCGTTCGATAAAATCGTTTATCATGCAACCCCATCTCTCGTATCATGGAAGTGGGGGTGAATATAATACGTACTTTCATCACACAGGTAAATGGAATTATGGCAGGTGGCACACGGTCGGGTATCGATCCGAAGTGTGAGAGAAAGGTGAAGCTACTCGTAAGACGCATTGTACGCTCGATTTCCTGATATCTGAGCAAATTCCTCGAATAATAATCTATGCACCGAGCCGCAACTAACATTGATCGCTTAAGAGGTAATCTTGGTTGGCTTTATCTCGTCGGTGGTCTTTGCACAACTCACGGAGAATGGATAGGAGAAGAGGGATAGTCGCTCGAGGATTCGGTGCGAGTTCGCAAAGTCAACCCGATTCTCTGGCCAATCTTCTAGGAATACCAGCGTTCCGTTGCTTGACACTGTTCGAGACAAAGACCACCGGGGACTTCGCGCCCTGAATACATATTCTCCCGTTACTGGAATAACGGGTGTATATCCGGTGCGACTACACACTATTCGTATTATAACCTTTCACTCGTAAAACGTGGCACAGAGATTCGTCACTACCCGCGGAGCAGATCAATAAGTCAATATCTCCAATCGTCTATCTTGGACTATGAGTTTTTATTATTATTGAAACTATGGTCGAGAAACGCGTGCTGGAGCGCAAGAACGCTCGCATGGCCACGATGCAATCTTCTAGTTCCGATATTATTGTTCGGATGGACAGTAAAGATAACAGATAATGTTATACAAATTACGAAATGGTGATGGTGGCTTTAGGCCTGAACTATTATTTTATTATTAAAATAAATTAAAAAAAAACATAGAATATGAGGATTAATTCGCATTATGACACATTAGGAGGGATACTCGATTTCAAAAGAAATATATTTTACAATAAAATAGTTACAGTTGATAGTAATAAAGAGATATATCGATTATTCGCCAGAATAAAGTAATCAAACACACAAGAGAAGTTTCTACAATTAGTAAAATAATAGAAAAAGCGTGCGATAGCAAACCAGAAATATGATTGACCACCAGTGTATATAACTACAAAGATAGCCTTAACTTTGTTTAGTGTATAACCTTACTCACCAAGTTTAGTTATAACTATTTCGAGACGCTTTAGCCTTTTACTGATGTGAGACTTTTTACATCATACTCTTCTTCCGATAAAGCGGATTAATTTTTTTCTCTTACCCATTCTTTTTCTATAATTGATAATTAGCAACAGATCGTTATTTTTAATTACTGTGATGTGACGGTATTGGTACAAAAAAGTAGAATGACAGTCGCAGCGGATGTCGAGTTAAAACTTCCATTTGACTTTGATGAATGTGATGATATGCACTGATGTCAACGAAGAGGTGCAAAATACAATTGACACGATTTCGCAATTTTTAACAGTATAACGAAAAAATTTTAGACTGGAAAAGTATTATATGAAATTAATATTCGGAAAATTGTCTATGCGATTATTATACAAACGGAGTATTGACACGATCATGACCGAAACTTCATAGGATTGGCAACTACTACATGTGGAAATAATACTCCCAATCTATGTGCAGTAATAATGAATAAATATGCACATTCGCACTACGTGCGTACGGAAATCAATTTCAAGATTCAAATCATGTTCCAATTTCTTCGTGTAACTTTGACTGACGTAAGAAAAGCATCTGGACAGTAGACGTCTGCTTCCCTGTCTCTTTCTTGCTTTTATTCTCTTGATGTCTCTTTTTCTCTGATTGCAAGGCTCATATAACCTTTACCTTTGGTTTGCGAGCTCTTATCGTACAAGTTCTCATCGTAAGATTTTCTAGGTCTAAAAGAGCGAGCCAAAGACATCGCATAGATTGTATTCTCTCAGAGTCAATAAATTACTCACCGGCCCTTTGAGGTTCATTTCCAACGCAAGGCTCCCTAGAGTACGCTTCTTCAGAGCAATGATAAAATAAAATAAAAGAAAGTCATGATTTCAGAAGTGAGAAGGACAAACATTCAACTCAACGTAGTGAGAAAAGACGACAAAATTGATCGATGTAGCACGTAGGCTGGGATACCACCAACGGGATGTTGAGGCTACATAATAAAGCAATTTTATAATTGAGACTTATATTTACGTTGCTTTTTAATGCTGCGAGACTCTTATTTATTTACAGTGATGTTTATAACGGTGTGATTAACCTTTCGTGATTAACTCGATATGTACAAAGTAAAAGCTGTATATCGGCCATTCGAGGTGATATCGATACAGCCTCTGAATTCCATATTTTCCGAGATGTTTCGAATATCCATATAGGGGGAAGTCCCGTAAGCCCAGACGGCTCCTAAAGCTGGACAGGATTTGAATCGGTGCAAGAAAGCGTGCCAATTTGTTAATTATGTCGCGGTTAGTAACTTCCGCGACAAGTGAGGGGAAGGGGGGGGGGGGGTGCTGGTGCTCGCAAGTCAGTGCCGTTTCGTTAGTCGTGGAGATTAGTGCAAATTTTGAGGTTAACAAAAATTTCGTTCGAAGTAATTTTGTTGAGTCTGTAAATAGTAATTGAAAGAAAATACGATATTGATTAGTGTTGATAATTATTATTATATTATTAATCTGTGATAATTCACATGATTTTTTTATGATTCATAACATACACTGTGAATAAGGATTGTCCTTGTATGTGCTTATAGGTCCCTAAGAGCGGACACTCTAAAAGTCCCCTAGTGGCGGATAGTTTTGCATGTAAATTTTTATTATTGTAATAATTAATTTCGTTTTTTGTTTCTTATTGTTAAATTTAATATGGGTACTCCCAAATTTGAAATATGGAAAAAAGCCATCGATAAGGTCATGTCATAAAAATGGTCTAAGGAAATCATCCGAAGCCTACAATGTACTAAAAAGTACCCTGCTCGACTACATTAAAAATGAAAGCAAGGAGAAGAAACAAAAATGATATTCAAGAAAGGCCGATTTGCCTTAACCTTTACCTAGGAATACAAAGAAGCTTTAATAGCGCACGTGGTGAATATGTCAAATTGAAACATGCCTTTGACTATAAAGGAATTTTTAAAATTGGCGTTCGATCGCATTGATAAATAAAAATCGAACCATCGATTTAACAGGGCAAAATAATCTGCTGGAAAGCATTTTTATTGTGATTTTATCAAACGCCATCCTGAACTCAACTTAAGAAGGCCAGAGTCAACGAGTCTGATGAGGGCCGTTGGTTTTAATAGGCCTCAAGTTGATCGTTTCTTTGACAGTTTGAAAGATACATGGGAAAAATATCTTTTTGGCCCATCAGACATCTACAACTATAATGAGACGGGGGTTAGCACTGTCCAGAAGCAGACTAAAGTAATGACCTTCAAAAGTAATCCCCAAATTGGAAAATTGACTTCTGCAGAGAGGTTTAATTTTCTTTATTCATGTTTGATTAGTTCCATTACCATAACATTTTTACGAATGTCCTGCGAAAATATATTTTAGATTCAAATAATAAAGAAAAAGTCGGCTGCCCGATATTAGGGGATTTTTTTCAAGCCTTATCTTAAACTATATGAGTTGTTACTTAGTAACTACTACATCCAAAGTAAGATTTGAGATTGATTACATATCTATGTTGATTAAATATATAATAGAGAGTTATTTTAACACCAATAAACAAATTACACTATCACAAGTTTTTTGTTATCGTTAAGATTTCTTAAGCGTCCGGTACTGGGGGACTTCCTCCTAATCGATAATTTTGTATGTTTATTCATTGGCGATGATTTTTTGAAATATACAAGGTGAGGCATCGAAAGTGACCAGAGCGTTTCCAAAAAATACCACGATTTTATACAAAATATCTCATAACCTAACAATTTTAGGACATTAGTGTAGTGGTACTTTTATATCCGAAATTAAACACTCTTTCGATTTCCGGCAAAAAAAGTTGACCATCCTATTTGAAAAAGCAAAGTTGACCACCAAATAACCTTAATGCGTGCATTTAGAGGAGAATTCATTTACGTCATCTTTTGTCCCCCTCGATATCCTACTTTGCCTGAAACAATTTTCGATATCTCGCTTTGTTTCCATATGAAACGCCCCGGTCACTTTCGATGCCTCACTCTGTATAGACCTCATTTGTCGTTTTATAACTGTGGTACGATGTTGGACCACGAATTTCTTCATACCGATGTCACGTCGTGGAAAATTTTCCTAAACTGGCAAATATTAACCACTCCCTTCACTTCAAATGTTCTTGCATCAGAATAATTCTCATTCGTAGGTAAAAGCCAGGTGTATATTACAGGTACTAGTTAGAAACTAAAGTTATCATGTTGCATTAACTCTATACACTAATATAATTACTCTAAAGCAATTTAGATTATTAAGAAATTGCACAGCTAAAATATAGTAATGCGGTAAACATACTCACATAGGTAGTTTGGAGGGCTGCTAATAATCACCTATTTTTAGTTTATTGCATAACACGAACTGTACGTATCTAATAATTAGAAATGTAACTCACGCTATGGTTTTACCACCCTCTCGGTAATTTTGGATATTAAGGTCGTTTTTACCCTCAAAATTCTTTATTTAGTTTCTATAAAAAGTAAACGAAACAATGCTGATCTGGTCCCAACGGGTCATATTATATATTCGTCGACACTTTTTCGCGTTGTTTATTTTTGTTCCTCGCAGCAACATTTTTGTTAGCAAACGCGGAGCGCGAAAATCGGGTTGATTGCGCGACAACCATCAACCGTTTTCCAGGTTATCGCCGAGCCGTAACAGTACATTTCGTGTCCAAAGCTCCGTGCACACAAACGGTCACTCGTTAACTTGACGTGCAGTTAATTGATCGAGTTTTTATTGTAGTCAGCGCCATGAAAGAGAAAAATCGTTTGTCTCGCGTGGACTGAGCTTCATGTCCTCCGAGACCGTCGGCATAAAAAATGACATCGTTATCCGCACTTCGTAACTATACATCTGTGACGTGAACGAACTTTGAAAACTTCTAACTATCCTCGTACCGAAACAAAATATTTAACGGCAAGTTTTACGCAAATCATATATACATAGTGCAAATGTTATGATCGTTATTGAGTGTATTAAGTGGGAAAGGTCGAGTTGGCAAACTTACGGCGAGTCAAAAACGTTGGAACTATGAATACAACTGGCGTTAGCGCTTTAATTTTTGTGGCTATGTAATTAAAACATTTCAAATTCGAACTTCTATTCTAGAAGTTTTCATATTGCTTCCAATTTTGTTTTCGTTTAAAGCCAATTGTACGCCAAATCCTCTTTTATAATCAACCCTTTCACCGAAAGGGTATTGAAAAGTCGAGCACAGTTGGATTCCATCGACACATTCCATTATCAAGTTCAACATATTTTTCTATCTCTTTCTCTCCTCTCTTAAACTTCGAAATCATAGAATGTATTTTATAAGAGACCTCTATAAACGGGAGCAGGGAAAGAGAGAGAGAGAGAGAGAGAGAGAGAGAGAGAGAGAGAGAGAGAGAGAGAGAAAGAGGAAGGAAGGGTGGCTAGCTACTAAACGGGAAGACCACCCCGTGGGACCAACATTGCCTTATACCTAGTCGCCTAGTCGCTGAAGCTTGACGGAGTCGTGGGACCAATTTTGCAATTTGCAATTACCGGCA
This sequence comes from Netelia fuscicornis, assembly GCA_946811545.1. NCBI lineage: Eukaryota > Metazoa > Arthropoda > Insecta > Hymenoptera > Ichneumonidae > Netelia > Netelia fuscicornis. Next base: position 22,963,179 of record OX328011.1, on the reverse strand, counting down.
CTAACGAGCTATACGCAGTTCACCGGGTCGACAGGAACCCGGCCAGAGGTCGAGAGACCAAGCTTTCTTCCTGTAGCTCATACACATATACACGCACACATCCGCACATATACACAAACACACGCGAACCCGGATTTCTTTCGAAATCCAGTGTGCACTGTAAATTCTCAGAATTGTCCTTGTCCGAGAAAAATATCGCGATGGAAGGTCAGCAACGTCCGCTCGGCCGAATCAAGAAAGTGGTCGTCGGGCAGAAACAAAATTCCAACCGAAGGATGATGCGTGTATGCCTAAGGGTCTCACTAAGGAATGAAATGTGGCGTGATGAAGACAAGAGAAATAAAAGTGAAGAAAAAAGGGAGGTTCCCAGAGGGTGAAAGAAGAAAGGCGAGTTATAAATGAAAGGGTGAAAGGGTCAGTGACATGGGTTGGCTGAAAAGGGGGTGAAGTGCGTCGGCGGCGAAACGGAAAGATAAAGGGCACACTTTATAATAAGCAGCACTTGGTGGCAACTCGAGCCTCAACGAGCGAAAGCGTCCTTCTCGAGACGGTATAGAGGAGGGTCGAAAAGAGGATGAGAAAGTAAAGCATTAGCTTGGCTTTGGTTCCCGTCTGGCTTGTTCGGTTCCATCTAATTAAATGCAGAGATATTCTGCGTTGAGAATTAAAGCCGTACACGGGAGTAACTGGGGCGAAAGTTTTTCCTTTCATTCCAATTATATTGCGTTCTAGACCGCTGTTCGTGTCACGCTTTCTCTTGGAATTTGTTGTGCATATCTCGATTTTAACCGGTGTTGAATGCGGGCATGCGCGTTCAATTTTGCATATCATATTTCCATTCTCGTAATTCTCATTCTAGGTGGCTAATACCAACTAGGTGCTTTCAGCAGAATATTTGTTTCACTGATTCTCGTGGCAGATAGATTTATCCTCGACTTTTACCATTCGTCCCAATCCTCTTATCTTCCTCTTCGTATAAGCATGTATACGTGTTTGACTCGCTCGCGTTAAAAAAATCCCTCGACTATCTTGAGCAAAGCATGAATGGCCAAGTTTCGAACTTCCAATTCCCAAGTTTAACAGCCTTTCTCTCAGCTCTCTGCCTCTCATAAGGGTGCACATTGCAAAAGCAAAGAGCGGGCATAGAAAAAAGGGGATTTCTAAAACACCGTCATATTTCAAAGACTGTGACGTCACGCGGTGTCTCACGAGACACGACCGAGAATATCGTCATTTACATAGAAAAGAAAGAAGAAAGTATGGCAAGAGATGGATGATAACCAAAGATAAAATAAATTCAGTGGGAATCTTGTAAACGCGAACTGACGAAGACAACCTATTGAGAGCATATTTGCTAATCATCATTGTCATTGCTAAGGCCTTCCAAAAATATCTTACAAACACTTTTTTCTAAGGGTCGATGTAACCACGTGATACTCAAACTCGTCGTTAACTCGAAATTCCCAAACGGTGGCTACGACCGATACTCGTGGTTATCTTATTTCCCGTTAAAAATAGGCTTCACCGGTCTTGAGAGGTAGTGACGTCATTATTTCATCTTTATCTGTGGTCTTCATTAATAGCTAAGGTGTTCCCAGAATTTTCTTGTTTAAAAATGATTTACGTCGGGGTAATAAAACCACCATAACAAGGTTTACTGGTAACATTCACGGTGTCTGCACTTACGTCTACAACTATTAGTATATCAGTAACCTTAAATGCGAATTTAGCTATCTTCTACTTTGGATTGACATTTAACGTCAACATCACGAGTATATATATACAATAGTAAAGGTACTATTTCTACTGAACATATATTAATTATTGAAGCTTTGGTATATCAATATTTCGTGTCGCAATGTGCTATTATTATACGTACATTGTATATACAGGGTGTTAGGCAACTATGCAAATGCAGCAAATACCCAGGCAGTTTACGTCGATATCTACGAGCAAAACGATTTTTTAAAATTGTGTTGCAATGAAAATTGGGAAAAATATTAATACGCAACGTTTAAATATTTGAACAATTCCAACGAGCTCCCTACAGATGGGCGATAACAAAATTATTTTCCCTGATCGCGTCGACCCGTCGTTAGTTTATTAATAGTTATTTTGTCAAAATGTAAAAAAAAAATAATCTGTGAACATAGCCTTGACCGGGATTCGAACTCGTAATCCTGGATTCATGAAGATGGTGTTTGGTGGCAATGTTAGCTTAAGCTCAAATTTTCAGACGTTGAGAATTGATATTAGATTTAAAAATATCGTTTTGGTTGTATTTACGTGAACTGCCTAGGTATTTTCTGTATCTAGATAGTTATCTGACACCCTGTATATGAAAAAGGACCAGGGTTGACATTTGAAACGAGTGCTCATATAAATATATTGACGTGACGAAAAAGGAATACCATTTCTGATAAATGAACGTACACGGTCATTGCCATCTATAAAAAAAAAGCAACTATTTTTTGGCAATTCTATTATATTGTGTAAATAAAATGGATTGGAATTGAAACGTTTCCTGGCCACCAGGTTGGATTTTGTTCCAATTCCAATATGTTATATCGTTGCCGTTGGCATTTCTAAAGCCACTGCGAAGCCCCGTCGGATTTTGTTTTATAATATAACACAACCTAGAGATTTCGGTCCGAACAATTTTCATCTATCGCGGAATTTATCATCGATACTAAAATAAATGTAGATACTTTCGTTGCGAACCCCATGTGCTAAATTATAAACATGATTATAAAGGTTAATCATCCACCACATCAAAATCCGCCATTGTATCCATTTTAAAATGTTTTCGCTCAAAGCTTTAACATTTTACCGTATGTCGAATGCTTTAATCGAAATCCACAGATAATCCACTGATTATAAAAATTATCATCACAGACTGTGCAGCATTGGCAGTTTGAAAAAAAAATCTGAAATCGTCTCCGGTTAATGATTCGATTTCATCCATATCTATTTATATTTGCACTCAACGTGAATGTGAAACGCTGCTCTTTAACGCTCTTTCGTTTTGGGAAACGCATGGTAGAGTACAATAATGGACCACATATTTATCTCTTGACATCTGATATCATGCGGCTATGATCGCACCCTGAATACCTACTCGATCAGAACGAGAGAGCTTTATCGACATTCTCAGTGACATTCATTAGTGGTAACTCGATCATGGTAACGTAGCTGGTTAAAAGAGATCGTGCGAACATCCGGGTATAGTCGATGAGTCTCGAGACATCATAGATGAATATTTGTGAAAATGTATGTGTTTCGGTCTTCTCATCACATCTTTTTGTTAAAAAGTGTAGACACGTGTAACACACCAAGGGAATCTCTATACCCTAGTGGACGGCAATTTTTTCTCTCCGTCCTCGTTCACAGCATGAGAGTGAGTTGTGTGCAAAAATTCTATCTTCAAAGGTCGTATATGAAAATTAATGCGGGAAAGGCCACTACGCCGGAGAAGATGAAAAAATGCACTATAGATGCACAGAGTGGCAGTTCGTAAGCGTCAAAGGGAAAAATCTTTCTAGACGAACTACCCTCGGTCTGGATGTTTCTAGATACAGTCCCTTTTCCTCCCTTTGTGTACGTTTCCTCGTTTATTGTCCTTCTCAATCGCCAGTACTCTCATTCGGTTCACCAAGCCAGCGTCAAATAACATTTTTCTCGCTTTTGTTTGAATAGGTAACGTTCCTACTCAATTGCAACCTTTTACACACATGGAAGAAAAATGCAACACATGTTCCTAGTCAGGAATTTATTTTATTACGATTTTTTAATCAAATTTGTCATTTTGTTACTGGCCTCTTTTATATCCGGCAATTATAAAACGAGTTGCATTCGCTGGCGAAATTTGTACTAACGATACTCGAAATGAACACAATAAAATGTATTTATAATGCATCTGATTATGTAGTAACGTAATTAAAAGTAGAGTAATTAGAGTAACTAGAGTAATTAACGGCAATATTACATATAGAGATAAATGTGAAATACTTTAGTAAGTTGATAGTTTCGGAAGATTTTTCATTTCACTTGTCGGATTTATAAAGCTGTGATGAACATAAATCATATATAAATACATCATCTCGAACAAAAATACGATTGAATCTACTTAATACATCTCAATCGGAAGAAACTGACCACGATAATTTATAAAGTACTTACTGACTGTCCAAATATTACATTGACTTTGAACAAATCTAGGCCATTAATTTAGGATTTTATATAAGAACAATCGGGTGTTTCAACAAACATACAAAACTTTATTATTTACAGTGAATGTAGTACTATAAGGCCCCAATATGCAGTTATTGGAATATTAACAATAGTATCATAATATAATGCCGCTTACTAATCTCACGCCGGCACATTGGTAGACCCAAAAATGTGAGATACTTTTAACATGTCTAGTATGCACGAGTGTTACGTCGAGGTATACGTGAAAAATAGGTTGCACGCCGCAATAACCTATTTTTTAATGGTGCGATGATGACTAGTTTTGGCGCCACGAAAGAGTTAATTAGAGATTTATGAATCCAAGCAACAATTTTGATATTTGTAATTCGAGTTAAATTCACTTTTACATATTTTGAGAAACTGTAAAAGTTATTTTTTTAGTTGGTAAAATAGAGGCGGGTCAGGTGATGATGTGATAACCCGAAAATTGTTCAGAGTTGGTTTGCTAGAAACAGATTTAGTGAAATTTTACAGCTAAATTTTCTCCGATTTCAAAATCGAACTAATATGAAAATCGAAACGAATATGAAATCGAACAAAATCGAAATAATTATTTTTTCTAGCTAATTGCGAATTAAATGGAAGAGGCGACAAAAACGAATACCTACGTAAACAAACGTATGCGGAAAGTTTTTTTTGTCAGATTAGTCGCACTAAGAGATTGCGTTCGAGTTTGAAAATGTAATAGAGCCAAGCCGTAGGTACAGGCCTAAGTGTGGAACAAAAAGAGGGAAATGGTGGTATAGGGAAGGTGGGGGATGGGGAAAGAGACAGAAACCTTGCGACTGTAGCTTTCGTGGCTGAGCTATGCGGCTGGGCTCGGTTACGCCTCTCCAAGTTCTCCACTAAATTTCGAAAGTTTAACCGTGCAATTTACTCTCAGCGCCGCAGGGGTCGGTTCAAGAAGTTGGAGAAAGGGCAAGAGCGACTTGAGAATGAGAAGAAGGGGCGAGCGCCACAGTAAGAGAGAGAGAGCGAGAGGGAGAAAGAGAGAGACACGTCTGTGTGTGTGTGTGTGTGTGTGTGTGTGTGTGTGTGTGTGTGTGTGTGTGTGTGTGTGTGTGTGTGTGTGTGTGTGTGTGTGTGTGTGTGTGTGTGTGTGTGTGTGCGCGCGCGCGCGTGTGTGTGTGTGTGTGTGTGTGTGTGTGTGTGAGAGAGAGAGAGAGGAGAGAGAGAGAGGGGCGAGGGAGAAATGGAGACAGGCACACAGCAGCGACAGGGGTCCATGTGACTACAAAAAGAAACTTGAAGGAATGGTCCAACGAGAGAAAGGGTCTGTGAAATAAGGCTTATATAATCTGCGAAAATTGTACTCACCTATGTTTGGCCTGTAAACAAGTGCAAGTGGCTGACTGGAAAGCTGGGTAAAATGGCTTTTGACCTGTACTACGGGTCGTTAGATGTACCACGAGAAACGTAATCTTTACCGGAAGCTCGATATACGACTGTTGTGTGTGCCCTTATTTTACATCCCTGCCGCCATCGTCCATTATTTCACCAACCCCCTTGGTTGTTCCTTAATACGCATTTACTGTCTCGTTTTTTATCCCAGTGATATTTCTGCCCACCTTGTGGTTTCCGTACAGGGATAAAACTTCACGGCGATAAAATAAAGAGAACATTTCTCTAGAAAGAAAGAAAAAAAAATAACAAAAATAGGCAAAGGGAAATCGCTTGCTTGATATTATCTTGTATTCTTTATTGGTTCGAAAACGCCAGAGATCGGATTAACTCCATTCCATCTGCCATTGGACTCTGGCTAGCTAACTCACTGCCTCTCGCGGTTCGCGTTACTTTCCATTCGATGTCACACACTCTCACACGCACAAGAACAAATACACGCTCACGTATGTCGGTGCTGGCCCTCGCGACGTTCACTCGAATCATCCGAGAGTACACCGCACTTGTTTGGTCTGGAAGAAGAGAAGTAAGTCCCTATATAGGGTATACATAGATCGTATCCTAGCCAAAGCCCGCGGATAACCGGCTTGGCCGCTACCCAAAATTTAGCCGAAGGGATCTGCGTTTCGTACCACGAAACGGGTAACCGCTATGCACCAGCCAACGTTTCTGAGATGAACGTATTTTATCTATGTATATGATATATAGATGGAAACATAAGGCGAAAGACGATAATGAATGGTGGAAAAACGATGTATCGAAATTATATTCAACCTCCGCTCACTTTTCGGGTGATATCTTCCCTCTATTTGTTCAAATTTGATGCCAACATTGGTATTTGAATAAGGATGTACGATGTATTCGATACGATGTAATAATTTCGCCCGATCACTTACCCCGACCATTAATTTCGCCCTCAACCATGCCTGTGGGGTATCAACACATTTCACAATAGCGATACGTGCGGGTGTATGTGTGAGTGTATGTCTATCTCAGTGAGACCGTATTAAAAGCTATAAGCCTCAATTGGGTTGAGTGGAACAGGATGCATTGTTTTAGGTGGTCGGTCCGCAGCGGAGGTGAGAGGCAACCAGCGTTCTCTACATGCTCCTGTCTACCCCAACCCGCTCCATTGCGAATGAATGGATTTCAGCGCGAATTGCTAAAAGCTTTTTTTCGAGATGTACCAACCCGAGTACCTGCATGGAATAGCACAAGTGCCCCCGTTTGCCTGCAGCCTCATCCGGATCCTACGGTTTTTTTCTACCTCCGTCAACTCCATCTACCGTCACGGTAGCTAGGTGCTTGCGGCGTAAGAGAGGGAGAGGGAGGAGAGCGAGCGAGCGAGAGAGAGAGAGAGAGAGAGAGAGAGAGAGAGACAGACAGAGAGAGAGAGAGAGAGAGAGAGAGAGAGAGAGAGAGAGAGAGAGAGAGAGAGAGAGAGACGAGGAAGACATTAGGAGGAAATATTTATGCATGTATGCTCATCCATGTTCATTGTTTGCGTCTACATCATTTTCAGTTGAGAGCATGAGAGAGTAAGAAGGGGCAAAAGTTGGATATGATGCCTGCATTTAAACAATAGCAGATAAACGGAGAAAATAACACTGAACAATCGTATTACATAAAATTACAATGTTACGCCCTACGACCATTCCATGACCTATCGTCATTCATATGCATAACCATTTTCCGCTTGACACTAAAATTGAGCCAACGCGTTTTCTCCCTATCACCGCACGCATCGTAATGGGTTGGACTGTTCGTTCTTTAGGACACCCGAATTCTCTTGTCCCGGTATTCTCTCCCTCTGGCTGCTTGATGTGACCACAAAGAGCCTCTGGTGGCTCACCATCACCAACGACGCCCGCCGATTATATTCCCCGGTGGAAATTAGCCAAAGCGTTTCACCAATCGTCTGTTGGAATTGAGAATTCAGACAGACCAGAAATGGTTGTGGGTAATTAGAACGAAATAAGAAGAGAAACGGGAGCGTAATTGTGAAAGAACGGTTGAAGAGTGCACGCACGTTCGACCATTACCGCGAAAAGGTTGCAGGTTTCTCTGCTGATAGGGTGGATTTTAATGTAATTTAAGCGTATATATCGATAGTACTCGGATTCTTCGCATTTCTTCCTTTCCCTTTCCCATTTTTCGAACCGTATTACCATTGGGGACACGAATAGAAAACGAAAGAGGTCGAAGCATCTGAAATCTTGGGAATCTGTTCCCGCAGCCTCCTTCTTGCTCGATCCACATCCGTAATCTTTGCTATCGGAGAAACTCGCGATGAACCGCACCAAGCAATGGTGAATGGTGTGAAAACGTAAAACGAAGAAAAAATAATTGAGAAAAAAATGGAACGAAAGAAAGAAAGACGTGGGTGAAGCATCGTGAGTTGGCGAATGGCCATTTCTTTTCTCTTTTCTTCTTGTTTCAATCGATAGAGCCACAGGAGGAAAGAGAGAATCATGATTTCCCTTAAAGAAATCGAATTCTTTCCCTCTCTCGCGTTGTAACTGTTCCTCGCGACGACGACGTGCAACGCGAGAATCGCCCTCGGCTCGTCTTACGACGAGAAGGACAGTTTTCACCCTCTCCCCAACCACCTTCTTTCTTTCCCTTTCTGTTTTATTCTTGTTCTTTTTCCATCGTTTTCTTCAGTGCCGCGATCTGGTTAACCATCGTGGCCGGTCTTCTTCACCTCGTCGAAGGGATATTTTCTCGATCTATCATCCAGTTCTTTTTCCCAGCTTTATTGCCTTTCCTCCGCGTCATCAGACGCATCCCTCTCGTTTTTCAACGATAGCGAGGACTTCGATTCGGTACTTTCCAATGTGGGGACACATGCTACTATTACATATAGATATCGGGAATTTTGTTCACTGATACCGATGGTAGCCATGATGTTTTTTTACTTACAAAATCGTGATTTTTTTTCTATTACGCCTCCTTGTCGCAAAAATCTTGAACGACAAAATGTTCCGAACGTGCGAAAAGACAAATGGCACGTGGGTGAAAAATGATGCATCCCTTAGAATCGATGGTGTACGGTCGTATCATCTTTTCTTTCATCTGCGTCACTCGTACTCGTTCGTTTCCCTTTTGCCAACTATTTAGCAACTCTGAAGTTTCGACTCTTGTTCTTACCCCCGTCCTTTCCTGCCTTCGTCTCGCGACGGTGAAAAGTCAATTTTAACTTTATCCCGTGCAGTCCGAAGGAGGCTCTATCTCTTTCCTTCTCGCACACGCTTTCACTAACCGTTACCATTCCAACTTTTTCGTCTTCATCTCGTGCTTTCTTCTTTCAGCCTTCTTCATCTCGATCATACCGCAATCTTTATATCGATACATATCTCCCTCTCTCTCTCTCTCTCTCTCTCTCTCTCTCTCTCTCTCTCTCTCTCTCTACCCCTCCCTCTTTCTCTCTCTCGCTCTCCCTTTTTCTATACACACATATATATGTATACATTTGGGGGGAGACCCCCCCCCCCCCATATATATATATATATGGGGGGAGGGGGGTACCTTGGCCGGATGAAGACGTAACATCAGTATTGCGGTATGTTTTACGAGTTTCGCAAACTGATATCGTCAATCTCGAGAAAACTAGTTAGCTGTGCGAAGGGGGGTTGAAATTTTCTTCTTCGATTTCCTTTTAAAACGTTAATAAGCTTTAGTCTCGAGGACGTATTTTAATGACACTTTATCGGTATCGAACATTGATTATATAATGATAATACCCAAGCGTAAGAAATATGAGTTGGAGAAATATGGAAGGACTCTCGGATGATGTAAATACCTCATGAATTAACAGGGAAACATTAATATCGTTAGAATATCTCATTTTTTTGGATCCTGAGAATACTTTGTTGCCGTCGTACCTACTTGAAAAAAGTAAGCTTGCTTATCGCTGCTTCGCTAGCACTTTTAGGTGGCTAGACACACTATATTTTTCTCCTGTATTTTTCTATTTTATCTTATTTCCTTTATTTAGCTCCGATTAAAGAACGGGATTAATGTGTTTCCTCGATAAAACAAAGACAGGTATTATTTATGTTTTTTCGTAGACCGGCAGAGAACATCCCACGAGTCAGAAGGTGGTCTCTGCTTGAACCAAATTGATAAATCCACGGAAAATATTATGTACAATAAGTTGTTCTTTATCAGAGACCAGTTCATAATGTTTTATATCGGTCCAGAGAGCTCCATTCTCGTGGAAGCTCGATACACTATTTTATCGTTAAGCTTTCAATGCGTTGCTCTCACGGCGGATTCTCCCGAGATCGATAAATCTGTACGTTTTTCCCCTCCTTCGTACTCGCTATACTTTCGTTATATACTCCAGGAATGTCGATAAGATGCTTCGCGATCGATGTTGTGCGTTGATGGATAAATCGATATCGATTTCTTTCGAATACGTTTCGTTTGACCGCAAGTGTTTGCTGTTGACATTGGTTTTGTTCGCCCCAACTAAAGAGTATACAAGGGGTGAAGGTTCGAAAATACCTACCAATCGTATCGTAAAATGTAAAGTTGGTCGATCAACGACAATGAGCGTGCGGCTATGGCTCAACGATCAGTTAACTCTCGAGTACGCTTCCTTTTTTTATGTTATTCTCCATTTAATTTATTTCGATAAATTAACGTCGCTGCATTCTAATGGAATGGAAAAGGCGGCTGCATCCTCTATTTAAAAACCGAGATCCTGGGGCAGGGGGTAAATGTCGTAAAATGAAAAAGTTTTATGCAGGACCAATCAAATAAAAAAAATGGTGTCAAACGACACATCAAAAACCTGAATGTAAATTGTTATAGACGTCGATCACTTGAAACAATATTTTGTAGGATACGGTACATAGCCCGGGATCGCACGATGATTTATTGCGCGTAATATCGGAACCAGGGTGTCAATATCACGGGGATGCAAGCGAAAAGCACAGCACCAACCGACGCCCTCGTTTTTCGTCTCTTCGTGCGAACGAGAAATTCCAATTGAAAGTTTGACGTTAAAGAATATCAATCGCGGTAACGCGTGTGTCATGAAGCTGAAGCCCTCGTCCTTTTTTCTGTACGTATATCACAGCCTCGGAAGCTTCGCGCCCTGGTAGATGAGTCGGCGTGTACGAGGAAACCCTTGAGACTGTCGGTGTGAGCGAGGCAGAGAAGAATGGTTGCGAGGGTGGCTGTGATTGCGGTGGGTTGATGCATCTTTTCATTATGGCGAAAGTCATTTTCTGACAATTACAAACATCACGAATACCACCTTGCTATAAGGGTAACGTCGAGAGTGTGCTGCGGGGTAGATACGTCCTATGGGAAAACTCCATTAAGGATGAACTTTAGCTTATTCCTTATTCCGACTTTGAACCTATTTGAGAAAAAGAGACGATGGGAATAAACTATTAAAACAATCTCAACAGGATTTCTAATGGGATTAATTTCATATATTCTACCAAACTTTGAGAACTCCGATACTTCGAGAAAAGACAAACTGGTTTAAGTTGAAACCACGTCGGGTTCGCATGAATCGTTGTCGTCGTTTTGAATCTCTTTTTGCAGTCTCATGATGTGAATTGTAATAAGAACGAGGAAAATATGAAATGTTGTAAGAATTTGAGATTAGTCAGAAACGGTTAAGGGAGCTTTCCAGTGTGACAGCCCGAAAAATCGCTGTTTTTCGCGATTTTTTTTTTTTAAGAAAAAATAATCTAATCGGTCTGGTTTTTTTTTGTATATTAATTGGGTATTGAAGAATACAAAACAATTTTTTAAAGATCGATTTATTTATTAATTAATATCTATAAAAATGATGAAACAATTGTTGCAGAAAATGCACTTGGATGTGGTGTCCACGTTGGGGGTCACAATTTTGATCTGAAACAAAAAACACAAAAAGATTATTGATCGGTATATAATTGGCTTTCGTGCTATGGAGGCTTTTTTTTTTTTTTTTGCAAAAATGGCGCCGGTTTGAACAAAAAGTATCGATTTTAGCATTTTTTTTGGCAGTTTTTTTTACAAAAAAATAGGAAGATGTCAAAAAAAAAGCTTCCATAGCACGATAAACAATGACGTTAAGAATATTGTGTAAAAAATTCAACTCGATAGCTTTAAAACTCTGCCCTCCAAGTTGGACACCGTTTTGAAAAATGCTGTTTCGAGAAAAACGCCTTCAAAGTTTCAAGTGAGGAAATTTTAGGTAAATCGTTTACTTACGGTCAATCAGCGATGCCAGGTCCATACAATATCCCTTCTGCTTCTTCGAAAAGAGTGTATACTATTCGATAAAGCAAAAAAAAAATCGATTTTTTGAAAATTTCACACTGGAAAGCTCCCTCAAGTCGAATCTATTTCTTTCGTCTTCATTATTTTTCATTTACATGGTTATTAGGTACATCTACATCGGATTTGACTATGTAGGTATGTATACGCGTAACCTATATACGAGTAATACGACAGCAGTCATCTCTATTTCCATCCGTTAGTTTTTCCTTGATAAACTCGGGCAAGTAGCCGCAAAATATATTCTCGGCACGAGATGGCATGAATTTTGGGTGTGAAAAGTAGGTACGATGGGCTTTCTAAAAATCTGCATCTCGAAATCCCAGGATCAAAGTACCAGTTCGCAAACAGGATCAGAGAATCTTGCTCGTCCTAGTCGCACGCTCTTCGTATTTTACATATCAGGGTTATCGCAGATTCGGCGAAGCTTCTTTGTGTCCTTCAATTCGAATTTCAGAGAGATTCTCGCGCGTAGAAGTGAGTGACACGAAAAGGGAGTCGGAGAGCCAGAAGAAGAGAAAGAGGAGAGGACAGAAGCCGCAGGATGCAGCGAAGCCTCGAGCGTAATGTAACAGCAACAGCGCGGGCAACAATGAAGAGCATTTTCCAATTTTCGTCTGGATATGGCATGGCAGTGAGGTCGTGGACCTTAGCTACCCTCTGTACGTGGTAGCTACACCGCAGAATTCGAAATGCCCTCGTACGTGATGGCTTTACCGATTGTGGGTATTTCGTTTCGTTCGTATATCGTCGAGCTAGAGAAAGGGGCGGGAGAGAAAGGGCGAGAGAGAGAGAGAGCGAGAGAGAGAGAGAGAGAGAGAGAGAGAGAGAGAAGGAGGGGGGGGGCGTCTAGGAGAGAGGGAGAGAGAAAGAAACCCTTCGTACCCCAAAAGCTTTTGCAGATGCTACTGTAGAGTTTTCTGATTTCTTGCTTGGTACAAGTACGAAATGATAACGATTCTCATGGGTGAGGCAGCATGCACGGAGTAACAAACGCCAAAAGTCTCAGAACTTTGGTCTATTTTCTATTTCACAAAAGAAATGTTCATTTTAGACATTAAAACTCTAACTATTATATTAAAAAATTATACTTTATTATTTAATTCTCAAAGTAATTCGAGGGATCATTTTATTTTAGGCCAACTGATTTTTCGTGAAATTGAGAAATTACATAATAATATACGCGTCTATACGTTTTCGACCCATCAATCTCTTTCTTCGAAGAGCGAGCGAAGTAGAAAGAGATGAATTGTAATGAAAAGGCTGGCAATTTCTTGATAATGTGAGAAAAAGAAGACGAGGGCAAGTCTGCAACTTTAATCTGCTATTTTCATTATTCGTGATGAAAATGCCTCGAAGCGTTATCTTTTTAGCATTCACCTGGAAACACTTAATGCCGTTTAAATTGCTCCCTCTAAGTTTTTGTTCACAGAATATGACGGAGATGAAGATCGACGCAGCTTTTGCAATATAGAGAATGATTTTTTGTTCTTGAAAAAAAAGAAATCTTTGTTTTCACGCGCATATATAGATATATATATATTTCAATTGGGTGGACGAACAATACGACTTTTTTCGATCACGCGTCAGCTGCAAGGGTTGCGTTCATGGCAGTCCGATCGCGTGTTGGAACGCTTGACTTATTTGAGAAAGCGAGAAAGAGAGAGGTAGAGAAACAACGGGAAGTTTGCTGATTGAACTTTTTTTTACTGCACTAACAATAAGCACCATGCATATGAGCAACAAAACTTGACAAAGAGTGAACTTGAATTATATGTTTATGTATTTTCAATGGGAAAAAATCATTTTTGTTTTATAAATATTCAAAATTTGGTCACGCTCGAAAGTTTCAAGTATTTGTAATTTTTTCGAGGCTGTTTCTTCAAGAAATTGTTTAATTATTCTGAACAAAGCTTTTCAAAGAGTCAAGTTGAGTTATTATATATTTATGTAGTTTCAATGGGAAAACATTATTTTTGTTTTATACATATTCAAAATTTGTTGAGACTCGAGAATTGAAAAAATGTGTAGTTTTTTCGGGACTGTTTCTTCAAGAATTTTTTTAGTTATTCTAAACAAAGCCTTTCAAAGAGTCAAGTTGAGTTATATATTTATGTATTTTCAATGGGAAATAATCATTGTTGTTTTATACAGATTCAAAATTTATTCAAGCACGAAAATTTGAAAAAATTGTAATTTTTTCGGGACTGTTTCTTCAAGAAGTTTTTTAATTCTTCTGCATTTTAGTTTTTCTCAACGATATTCATTTATTTTTCCTGTAGTAGGTAATAAAACTCATCGCCCAAGTAAAATCGCACTTTATGAACGGTCACCCCGACATAGAGTTTGCACGCGCGGTTCCTCGTCGCGTCGCGATGTGACAATTACGCGTTGGCTGCGGATGGACCAGGTCCTCGCATGGTCTGGATTGCTGACCAACCGCGCGTAGTCGCCACAAACTTCCCCACTTTAAGCCCGGATGCTCTTACGCTCTGTCTGATGCAGAGGGAGAGAAAACGAGAGATAAACCACGAATAGCGAGTAAGCGAGATTTTACAACCCGTTCAATTTCAGCCTTTCTCTCTGTCTGCCTGTCTATCTGCCTCTCTATCTGCCTCTCTCTCTCTCTCTCTCTCTCTCTCTGTCTCTCTTTCTCTCTCTCTCTCTCTCTCTCTCTCTCTTTCTCTCTCTCTCTCTCTCTCTCTCTCTCTCTCTCTCTCTCTCTCTCTCCCTCTCACCTTTACTCACGTCCACATATGTACATCTTGGTTTGGAAATTTTTCAACCCTTGCACGAATTCTTCTCAAGTTCCAACCTTCTGATTTTCTCACCGTAGCGACCATCATAAATAAGTTAGAATTTCGATTTCGCTAGGAAAATTGAGATATTTGATTACAGTTTTCCTTGAGGATATGGCAATTATATTATGTATTTGGACACTAAAAGCTGAAAGTGCCGAAACAATTATTTTATTAACTATTGTGTTTTGAATTAAGCAAATTGTGCTAAATATCGATTCACGACTGAAAGGGATAAATAAGAAGACTACTTTCTTTTTATCAAGACGATTGATACCAGACGACATGTGTTTTTTGTAGCCAGTATACTTGTCGTCCCGACTTGAACTGGGAACATAACAGCGGTCTATACGTTCGATAGACAGACAAAAAATCTGAACCACTCGATTGTCGTGCAAACACGCGAATAAGTTTGTTTTGGTATGTCTGCACCATGCGTTCGATTCTCAGGGTTCTCGCCCTTTTTTCCCTCTGCCTCTTTCCCTTTTCTCATCTCTTCTTATTCCTTTCACCGACATTGATTCATCACACGAGCAGTTTGACTCTGACAAGCGATTTAGCTTCCCCAACCCGTTCGTTCGCGGTGCTAAACAAATCGTCTTATGTGGTGAATCGAATGCCGATGTCTATATCCCCTCACCTCACCCATATCGAAGCTTGAAGTTTATCGACGATGGACCTTCGTCAAGGTTGAGTTGGATGCGCGGCTGATCCTTCGAGACGAAGATGGGATCAAGTTGTTCGAACAACTAATATTTTATTTATTCTCTCTCCCTCTCTCTGTTTCTTTGCCACCCCTTGCTTTCTTTCTCTCTCTCGCGCCTTCTCACTATCTCTCGCGTATTTTACACTTAGACAGTGGAAGAGAAAATATGTAAAACGGAAAACAGAACATAATACACGCGAGCCTCCTACGCTTTGTGATAAGTTTATAATGAAAAAAACGAGATCAGCAGGATGAAGGAGAGATCGTCAAAACTTTGTTTTACGAGTACAAATTTAATAACTCTTCGAGCTCTCGTCCCCCTTCACTCGTAACAAAATTGGCTATTCGTACTGTATTATACCGAGTACACGAGAAGTTTTCGAGAGACGAGCAGGCGAAAAAAAGATCACGCTGAGACGAAGATAGATTATATATGTGTATACGCTTGTGCGAGTGGGGATGATGGGGGTGTGTATATAAAAGATAGGGGGCTCAATCCAAGTCGGTGGCTCGATCCATTTTTTAGTCTCACTATAAGACAAGTTCACGGCACTGGAAAACAGAGTAATAATATTTGAAAAAGCACCCACGATAAAACATACATTCGCACTTAGCCCGCGGTAAGTCTAGACTGGAAAATATAGATCGGTCTGAGATGACAAGTCCCTCGGATTCGAAATACATAAATGAATAATGAAAGCACAAGTTGAAAATTGAATCGAATCGATTAGACGACCATAGCCACAATCCATTAGCGTTTTCGAACACAATCTTCGCAATGTTGACTCGTTTTTTCAGTCTATTGTCATTTGGGCGGATAAATATTTTCGTCTCGAAAACTTCGGCACTGATGATTGAAGCTGTCGACTACGTTCGATGAAATCAACGCTGAATAATTGTACATTTTACAATCGATGTGCCCTGCTAGAAAATAGAGAGTTAACAAATTTTTGTAAAAAGAGCAAATGTAAGAAAAAGGGAAATTCTCCTTATTCTCAGTCCATGTAATAGTGGGAAAATTCAATTTAACCTTAGGGGCGGATCTTATGTGTCGCATTCAATAAGTCTTCTCTCTCTCTCGTTTACTTCATGGCTGTTCCGCAATGAAATTCAAGGGTTTCCGCTAGCCCTCTTGCTGGGATTTTCGGAATTTTCAGTTCCTCCCTTTGGGGACATTCTCGTCCTTGAAGCCATAGCATAATCGCAGACCGAGAGGGAGAGAGAGCGAGAGAGATTTAATTTTGCTGGCAAGACCTATTTCGAAATATAGAAAAAAATATATGCAGGTCAGATCGGAGGATCTCAAAAAATATATAGAGCGATCTCGAATCATTTACCCCGAAAGATGAAATACAGAAACAAATCCTTCCGGTATTTCGAATTATTATTATTTCTTATTTTGTTACTCGTGCAAGAAGAATGCTCGGCAAAATTTCGATGGTGGGCATATTAAAAAATGAAAATAAAAAAAGATAATCATGGCGTCGAACTCGCGTCGATGCGACGGCGAGACGAACCAGGCGAGTTCTTCGGGTCACGACCCCAGCGGGTGTATTATAATGGTCCTCGAGAAATTCAGTGGAGCTCGTGGGGGTGGTAAAGAGATCGCGGATGGTACGAGCCGGGGTGGCAGTGGCAGTGCGACGTGAATTTTCAACGTCGAGTTACAAGAATGAGGACGCTGACTCGACGAGGCGAGAACGAGAGGGGGCGCTTGTCGAAAAGGGAGGAGGGTGTGGTGGTTGAAGAAATCTGCGGAGGAAGATGAAAGGGAGCGAGGGAGGAAAAAGTGAAAGAGCGAGAGAGAGAGAGAGAGATACAGAGAAGGCAAGAGGGACGGATAGACAGACGGAGGGTTTGCGAGAGAGAGAGAGAGAAGGAAATATAAGAAAATGTGATGTGCAGAGGGATGCAAGCTCGACGAAAGTTCCGATCACGGGTCGAAAGTTAACGCGACCACGAAAAATTGGATCATCTCGAGCTTGCCTATGATCTCGTATACGCAGTCAGTTGGCAATCTATAGGAGAGTAACAAAACTTGTCGTACGCTGCTTTTACGAATTTTCATCCCCCGTCAAAATATACCCCTAAAGTATGCGTCGATGATCTAAACGACTAAATTCATAAACTGCTCAGGACGAACGAAAAAAAAGGAAGGTTGTCTGAAAAATACAGGACTATTATTTTTGCCATAATTACCGTGGTTTAAATGTTGCAGGGAAATGACGAAAGCGGAGATTCGATCAAATCTCTAAGGTAGATAATCAATTCATGGAAGATGTTAAGATTACGACTGTGTAGTGTCATTTCCCTAAAAAAAAAAGTGATTTGATCAAAACCCTGAACTGTTTTAGTGGAAAGATGAAATAAACAAGTCAGGACTCGCACATCTCTTTATTTTGCTTGGTACCACTCCCTTTTATTTCACCGGTTTATATTTAATGCATGAATTACTAAATACATTCTTTAAAAATCGAAACAATTTTTAATATGTAAACAACAATAAACAGCAACAAACAAAAAGATGTGCCTGTAAAAAAAGCAACGTACTTTGTAACTCGAGATGCCACAAGTCAACAGCGTGTTTTAATGAAAATGAATACACATTATTATTTAATACCAATGTTCATTAATAATTATTTACTAAAAATGTTTCAAATTTTATCAAAAATATCCTTTTTGCTTTTATAAATATCAGCTTAAGTATTTTTTTCTTTTGTTAATTGGTTTCGAATAAATAATTTGTGTATCAATACGTATGGTCGTATTACCTACTCTACAATTAATAATGCATGTGTTACTAAATAAATACTTTTAATATCCAAACAATATTATTTCACATTTTCACTAAAACAGTTAAGAGATTTGATAACAAGCCAAAGATAGAGCAGTGCGAGTTCCGACTCGTTTATTTCATCTTTTCACTAAAACAGTTCATGCATTTCATCAGATAATCAATTTCTTTCTTTGGGGAAATGACCCCATAGAGTTGTGATTTGAACATCTTCCGAGAATCGATCATCTACCTTAAGGACTTGATTAAATCTGCGTTTTCATCATTTCCCTGCGACATATACATATACAGGGTTAATCCATGAGTGGATGTTGCGTAATTGTATTAGAGTTCAATGGAATATTCGACAATTGTTTTACTTCGACGTTCCGATTGCGTATACTCGATGATAACGTATCGAAACGGTCATTCCAACCCCTGCGTATGTCAACGCGAGTATATGCGCGCTCGAGCTGTTTCTGATATAAATCATTGCGAGTCCGTGTGGACGAATAATAATTATTGAAACGGGCATTCGTGATGAAGGCTCCAACGGCACGCATTCGTGTTTTCTCATTCGATGATAACGATCCATGCGTGAGGTGTGGCATTCGCGGATTTTTTTATATTATTTGGTAACCTATATATATATATATATAGTTATACACATATATACATATATTCCTATTGCGAAATCGCGCCGTTATCGAAAAGCGTGGTGGGAATAACTGTGAGATGCTGTAATTTGGAATCGTCACGTGAATTCGAATCTCTCTATATATACGACTATTTGTACCTGTCTATTTCCGCACAGTATTCACAATGAATTTTGCCGCATTATTGCCAGTTATCAATATTATGATTATCGGGTAAATAATTATGTTAACATTTTCGAGCGTTGTACAAACGAAGTGAATATTTTAATTGATAGAGAATCGCAGAGAATTATTCATCGCACTTTGTCGAATAGTTTCGTATCCATTTGAAAAAGACCATTCGAATTTATTGATTCGTTTTGAAGATATATAGATGTACCTACGAATTCTCTGGTCGCCCATCCTCATCCATAAACTATCCCATTTGAAGGCTATATCCGATGGAAAAAAGGTAATCTGTCCTGTCGCCGCGTGAGTTCAGCGAGTAATCCACGACCGTGATCATCATTCCGTACTTTCTGTCAATGCGTTTGGAATTATGTAGCCGAGAGAAAATATACGCATGTATGAATATCATTCGTATCGTTACGCAGTCAACGCTGAAGCTGCATTTCCTGTCTTGCATAAATGTTCCGTAACCTCTCATAAGCGTCTTGCATACGCAGTGTGCATTCTCTCTGCGTTAGCATTGTTCCGGTTTATCGAAGCTCGACCGAAAAGTGTATACCTCGTAACTACGATAATATTCAACGAGATACGAGATATTTTTCAAAGCTGGTAATGAAGTTTTCAAACGCGAACAGACGATAAAACGGTCGAATTTCTATTTTCAACCATGTGCTGTCATTTATTGCTTGTCTGTTAAAATTGATTACAGCTTTGAAAAAAAATAAACGTTCTTTAGTCATTGTGTATATTTGAAAAAAATGGGAATTTTCACTACGGATCGTTCGTACACAAATTGGTACGACGTTTTTCGATTGCATGCACGAAGAGATCCGAGCACGAGACATTTACTCGTCAGCATTCATCGGTAATCGTCACGGTGGATATACGCGCTGGAAACTCAAGCATTTTTTAATTCGATTTTTCATCCTCTCATTTTCCGTCCTTCGCGTCCACGATTTTTCTCGTTAACCGGATGCACGTTTCCCATTGGCTTTCCTCTTTTCCCTCTACTCCCTCCTTCGTTCTCTTGTGATGAAACTATTGTTTGTCTCGTGCTATTTCGGTTGGTTTGCGGCGAGGATCGCTGGTAACAATCGTCACGGCTATATGGCACTGTCGTAAAAGTATCGTGTGTAGCAAACACACACGTAGAACATGATGCGCAATGTCGGAACGCAACAACAAAAAACCGCGTTTTCTTGCCTCTGGGTGCATTTCCGTACGATTTTTTTAACCATATATTTGTTTTTTTCTTTCCGAAGTACTAGATTGTAATTTCGTAATTTTGCCACTGCGTGTGGAAATATAAAACAGGTGTCTATATATCTATATCTATATCTTGTTTGTAGATACATATACATATGTATATAGATCCCATTGTCCCGCATCAAGCACTTTTACGTTACCAACTGTGTTCAGGCAATACTCGAACTGGAAACGAGGCACATGTCATACGGTCATCTACCTCGTTGGCCCCTTTCTATCTTTCTCTCTAGATGGTCCTCGGTTCTCCGGTCGCTTTGGCGAAATTGCGATGATCCCACTAGCAATAATAATTGGAGCGATAACGTTGAGCCTTGCCGTAACTGGTACGATCGCGACTCACGTTTGCTGTAACGTATACGTATTATACGTACACGTACTATACATACGGAAAGCTCGCCGAGTTAATACCGCTGCGAATTCCCTCGTCGTACAAACTGTAATACCAACTAAACCTGCCATGAACTAGTCGTTTCTTGGCTCAAGGACAATACGATCAATGGCATACAACGGGATGTAATGCCAAATGTATTTAAGCGATCGGTTCTTGCACTGATTATAAGTTGAATTAAGAAGTTTCGTAAATTTATTGAGGTTTCGAAAATAAAACAATTGATTTTCAGGCGTTTTGAATCATTTTAGGAAAATACTTTGTACAATCTGGAATCCTAGCTTGGTCTTTATTACTATTTGGTTTATTACTATTTGTATCAATGGGGAAGAAATAATTTTGTATCAATTTTACAATTTGTTGAAATAGGAAATTCGTGAAGATTTATCGTCGTTCTGTTTCTTTGATTTTTTTAGATTTTCGTAAGAAGATTGCAGTCTGTTTGGTTATATTTGAAAAATCGAGGCGAAACATCGAGATGGTTGTTCGATAACTCGGGCCATGAAAACTATATTTATATTGATGCATGTGTGTACATATGTGTATTAAGTAAATAATTTCTTTTCAACATTGACATATACACGGTACGATTAACGCTCGAGGAGCATGACGCGAAAGTGAATGTATACATCGTGTCTATAGCGACCGGAAAAGAGCATAAGGGAGGGTTGAAGGCATGAGTTCTATACGTTTCAGGCTGCATCATATAGCAGCAACATCCAGTACGAAATACATTATGTATGCAACATCGCAATTTGCGACGGCCCCGTATCACTGTATGCTAGTGGCGGTGGCGATGGTGGCGGCGAGTGGGGGTGGGGGGTTGGAAGAGGGCTGACTCGGGGTTGCGCGGTTCAGTCGCGCTTGGCTAGCTCTCGCGTAGACGGGGACGTAAAAGGGGGTTCGCCGCTGCGGCGAATGTTGGTTGCACATAGAGAGAAAGCGAGAGAGAGGTAGAGAGGGAGAGAGAGAGAGAGAGAGAGAGAGAGATAGCGAGAGATAGAGAGAGCGAGAGAGAGAGAGAGGGGTTGGTTTTCGGTTGCTCTCTCGGAACCGGATGGAGAAATCCGGAACGCGAGGCACAAGTAAGTGGATGAGGGACGAAGAGTGCATAGCGTGCATTAGGGCGGTGGTATGCGCGCCAAACCAAAGAGAGAGAGGGAAAGGGACAGAAAGATCCTGGCTGATGCTATAACGTTTTGTGTAAGCATTTGCATGTTCAATTCACCATATCTGTCATGGGAGAGAGAGACGGAGAGTCAGGGCGAAAAAGAAAAAAAGCGGCAAAGAGGGAGGACCACTCGTAATTTCAATCTGCCCTTTTTTCAAAGTGACGATAGTAGATCAAACAGAGAAATAGAGATTCGTTGCAATATTTAAAATAATGTTTTACTAAATTAATTAAACAAAATAGTTTATTAAGCTCGAAATATTTATCGAATAGGATGCTTTTTATCCACTCCTAACTTTCGTCACGTATCGACACACAATTTTTATTATCCAATTCCATTCCCACTTTGCGATGGAAATGATAGCGACTGCCATTTTAATTTTGTAACAATACATCAGGATGTAAACAAAGCGGGATCAAGTTCGAGAGAACCCACCACTTGCTTAGAAATGCAACAGCTTAATGGGAGAACCATTTTTATTTTCCCAACCGCTATTGTGCTGCTAAATTGTCCAAGTGCCACGAGTACAACCCTGTCGAGAGTTTGAAGTATTGCAAGCTCGCATCTCGTCCGTGCGAGTCGAAAAGCTAACGTTAAGTGGCTACGGAATAGAAAGGGACAGGGTGAGGGATGCAGATAATGTACCGCAAAGAGAGGGAGGACAGAAAAAAGCATACGATAGAGAGATCTACGAAGAGCAGACCACTTGAGTCGAGAGATTATTCAAATGAAGTACGGGGGAACTCATAAAATACTTTCCACCATGCAAAAATGAGAACTTCTTCATCAACGTATCTTCGCCTATTACCAGGGTCCTCTTTCCTTCGTCTGCACGCTGTTCGTTTAGTTCATTTTGTTCTATTTGTACATTCCACCGCTTTATTTCGATGCTTCCGGAAGCAGAGAAGAACAAGCGGTGGTAGAATAATAGTATGGTCGCAGATAGATTACGAATACTTTAGCTATAACAATCTTTTTCTAAACGATACTTCTTTAGTGCTTAATTGTCTTCGTGACCTTAAGCAATATTTTATAAGATTGGAAGACGGTGAGACGGTTTATATGAACGCTGATAATGCGAACAAGTCCTTTGCTTGTGAAAAGTGAAACCAACACAAAGAGAGAGAAAGAGAGAGAGAGAGAGCGCGAAAGAAAGGAATTGAGGAAGTTGGTAGCAGAGCATGGAACGAGGAGTGAACTAAGCACTCTGTTTAATCTACCGTGTTGCATAAATGCATAATCTGTGCTCTGGCCGATGCCTCCGGAGATACGAGTAAAGCTTTTGGGAAGGGCTGGGAGAGAAGAGAAGAAGAAGAGGAGGGAGAGAGAGAGGAAATGCAGGGGTGTCGCCATCTACCGACTATTTCTTGCCTCATTCTTGCAACAGGGGGTAGGAGGAGGGAAGGGCAGGTTTGAGTGGCTTCCGGTTCGAGGGTCGAGTATGCTCTGTACGAGTTGGTTCATCGACTAACGTGTTCTCGTCAACGACAACGAGAATGAGAGCAGAATGACGGCGATGCCCACTACCGGACAACATTGACTCAGGCAGCGTTGCCATGGGACATAACCCGCGGGACCTCGTCGGTCATTAAGACACGACTCTCGTCGTTCATGAAGCGTCCTCTGTGAAAACGGGAATTTGAGTACGTTGATGTAGCTTCTTCCTTTTCCCTCTCCCCGTTCTTGTTCTACTCGTTGGTTTTGCCTACTTCCTTTCACCAAAAGTTTCACCTTCACCATGGTTTACACAGCGGACCGTAGCACCGGATTACTTCAAATGTAACGAGAGAGCTCGAATATACGGTGGAACGTGGATAGAGAAACTGTACTGGTACAGGAGGGAGATACCGAGTTCATGTGTCGATCGCATCCCTTTTCTCTTTTAAAGGATCTATGGAAAGTGCGTGCACGGTCGAGGGAATGAGATCGAGACAAAAAAGTCTTTTACGTATTTCTGTGGTCTCGGATGAGCAAGTGAGTGAATGAAATTTTCCAAAAGTCTCTTTTATTCGAAACTACCCTTGCCTCTTGAGGTGTAGTTGAATGGAATGAAAAGGGACATGGCGCAAGGGTCAGAATCCGGATTCGGACCATACGCTATTTTCATTCTGTTATGCTTTTACTCACTTTAGGTCGAGACTCTTGCACGTCGCCTTTTTTCTCAGATTACGAATAAAGAGCGATGATGGTGCTCGAGAGTCTGGAGGGTCTCCTTCGGCCGCTCGTTCGTTGAAAGGGTAATTTTCCATTTCATCATTTGATCTTGGAATTGTAAAGAGATTGAACACGCGTTGGAATAATGATAAAAAGAGGGGAGAATCCGATGTTCATTTATTATTATCATCGAATATTCTTCACTTTGCTTCTTTCTATTACATTTGCACCCAATTTCATTTTTATCTCCGATAATTTTAATTCGAATGCACATGCTGCACTATCTATCACACGATAAATAATGCGCTATCTCGAAGTTCGAATAACGTATTTTTGCTGATTTCACGTTTTTGAAATAAACGACGATCGGTGTTCTACGCAAAAAGTGTTACATATTTAAACATCCGTCGATTCCCGCCGTTTCGGTTTATCTTTCGGAGGGTGAGCATTAAAGTCAATTTCCGTTTTATATACCAACGCTCACTTGCTTTTGACCTCGGGCGATCGAGAGAACCGAGAAACAAAAAGATCGAGAGTAAAAACGACGCGTAACACAAGAAGGAAGAAAAAAGAGAGCAACGCACTAAGCTGGAAACTCGCAGCTTATTTTGTGACATTTCCATTCTCACGGGGATTGAAAGCGCAACGGTTGGTTTTTTCATCCCCCTTTTTCGATTTAAAGAAGCATCTTTGCAATGGAACCGATTTTTTTTAATTCTTTGAGAGCAACAAATATAAAATCTTTGAGAGCGACGACCCGTCGTCTTTTATCATCACCTGCTGTGATTTAAACGTCGAACGAGGCAAGTAGCGGCTCATGTCGAACGACAAATACGACTGCAAAGACGTCACGCCATGTTACGTGACAAAAAATCGTCGTTAAAGTGCGCCCTTGACACTCACTCGATACCCCGGTCGAGGCTGCGTCGAAAGAAAATGTAGCGACGGAGTTATACACTTCGGTCGATGAATCCGACAACTCGTTGAATTCCTGCCGTGCATTTTCCTCGATATATTTTTCTATGATATGAAAAGTTGTTTTATGTTTTCATTCCTATGAAAAATATTGCTGATTTGTTTTGAGATTTTGTGCTGGGATTATCATGTGTGAAAAGTCATGAAAATATTTGGTATTTGTCAAGGGTTTGTATATTACGGTTAACTTATAAGTATGAAATAAGTGAAGCAAGTTCGTAAATGTGGTTAAACTGTGGAGTCAGGTCGAGAAGCCAAGAAGGGGTGGAAAATTGAAGAATACGTGGCTAGTCCGCGGTTTCAACTTTTATCCCGTTTTCGATAGCTCAACCGAAAAGTATGAACGGCAGAGAGAAAAGGATGGGAGACAAAACTCTCCGAGCTTCCACGCGAGGCGAGAGTAACCTCGAGGAAATAAAGAAAAGAATGAATGCCTTCGATAATACGTAATTTATGGTAACAGTTATTTTCGTTGGACGACATATAGTATCGGGCACCCACGTGACCCGAATCTCAAAGGGGTTGTTACTCTTCTTCTTTTGCGTCTTTGTGTTCAGTCTCTTTTTTTTTGTTCTATGCTGCTTTAAAATGTGTAGCATTATATTTTGTTTTATATTGTATACAATATGGCATGTGATGCGAAAAGTGATACCTCGCATTTTGACATGCGAGGGTATGCGATCTTTTCTGCTGGAAAAAGATCCAATTTTACATCAATATTGCGGCTACATACAAAACTCCTTGTAAAGGCATGATGCTTCGAGTAGACTTTCTGCTGGTGCGCTTACTCTGGCATAAAGGAAGCTATCTATGTGCGTGATTGAGTACCTATTCATGGTTTCGCAGAAAATTGTCTTTTCTCGTTGATTAATTCGAAAATGTATATAAGAAATATTAAGCGTGCTTTTTTGTTAAAAAATATAATTTGATTGTCAGTTCATGGTTTGTTTAATTTAGTGAATTAAATATTATATAAGTCGACTTGATCATGAAAATATTGGCAAAATATTATCACATATTTAACCCTCAATAGTCACACTGGGTTCACGGGATCTAGGTTCTTTTTTGACCTGGAATACTGCTCACTAAAATCCATCAATTAGGTTTGAGGCACCATTTAACGATAGTTTGGATCTTTAATTTCAGTACCGAGAAGATAAATTTTAAATTGGACCGTTAGTCGGATTTCCGTTTCATTCTTTTCTTCTAAATCGCACCTGCGTTGGATGAAACAAATATACTTTTTGAAAAGTCCACAGAAACCGCCATATCTATTTAAAAATACATTATTTCCAAATTATAAAACCATTTTTGTCCATAATTACAAGGGATACAGAAATTTTTGTAAAAAAAAGTCATTTTTCACGAGTTTTTTGTTTGCATAATTTTCGTTGCATATTCAAAATTCAATTTTTTATTTCTATCCAATAATCGTGTATTAAATAAGGTTCAAATTACACCTCACTATTTTTTTTTCATATCGCCCAATGCATTATTTCATTAGTTATAAAAATTTGAAAATGCCTGGGTCCCATGGACCCAGTATGACTATAACGTGATTCTAGTAGATAAGTGTGACTAATAAGGGTTAATGACAATTTGGAAAAATTAAAACAAACTTGAGATATGATTACCATGAATTTAATAAGTATTTATTTTTCTATTTCACAACAAAGCTACCCTTCAGATTAATGTTGTAGCGAGTCTCTAATGAATTAATGTCGACCGTTGATAACCTTGACAAAATTGATGCAAGAGCTGTTTATTTATATTTGGTGAAAAGGTGAATTTAATGAAAAAAATGGATTAAAGGATCTCTAAAGAAGCAAATTAATATGAAAAGAATAATGATTAACACTAAACTGCTTTGCTCGTGCTTTTGATTATTTTTTTTGGCAATAATGTTGCTAACTGCTGTGGGTTTTCGATTGTGAAATTATGCAATACGTGTCATCGGTATATTTGAATGAGCTGTACATAACTGTATTGCTCTCGTATTCGTCTACTTGTATTTTAGGACGTTGGTCTCTTATGAAACATCTACTTTTGGCTAGCTTCTCTTATTTCCATGATAGCTCACTTTCTTCATTGTGTGAACGCAAAGCTCGTCCACAGTTTCCACATGTTGATGGTCTCATCGTGGAAAAAAAGGAATGATCTTCTGTCACTGGTTGTACAAGCTTGGGAAAAAAGGTCACGGTGATTTCTCCTCGGAGAAGATGGAAGAGATGAAAAACAAGATAAAACTGTCAGTTTTATTCGGTTCATCCACAGACGGCGCGCACCCGGCCCCACCGTATCTCATTATTGTCCGGACTTACCTTTTTAAGGCGGTGTTCTCCTTGGTCAGGTCAAAAAGGTCGATGATTTTTAAATTTTTCGCAAGTTTAAGGTTTCAGAATATCTGGTATAATGTTCATATAAAAATATTGAAAATTACCAGAGTTACAAGTTCCCGCTGATAACAAATATCACGGTTGCTTTCCTCATGCGCGAGAGTTGATAGAAGAAATCTCGCATATCAATTTCCGAGTATCAAAGAAATGACCATGATTTTCATGATGTGCATGACATTTCCGGTAAAAGTAAGCGCCTTTAAAATTAGATCGGGCATGGATTTTTTCGGATTGAAAAATCGTGATTTTCCAACCTTCGCCATGGCTACAAAAATTGAGCTGTATGGACAATCCGTATTCATTCTTCAGGTCTTAGCAATCCCTTTAAAAACATCCTCATTGAATTTCCTATCAGACAAACGAGAACAGAGATACAGCATCATAAAACATCGATTTGTCGAGATTTCTCGATCCCCATCGCAGTTGCAAACTGACCACATTCTTATTCGAATGAAGTAGGTACCCACATCGACTTTGACGGTGCACCATTCAGAAAAAAATGTTCATTCGGTTTGTATTCTAGTTCACATTGTGCCATCACCTCCATACAGTGATAATGTAGTCGAACTTTGTTTAACAATTTTTTTAGAAAACGTTTCAATAAAATTGATTTCAGACATACAACCATGGGTATAATACATATCTCGGGAATACAAAAATTACAAATATAATTTATATTGTTTAAATAAATATACAGTAATGCCCCTTCAATATTTTTTGCCCTTTCTTTAAGAGTTTTAATTTTAATAAAATATCCCAAACAATTCACCAGAAGTTGTCTCATTCCATCCCGTACTATCAAAACAAATTTTCCACAGATTCTTCGATCCACATCCTTCATTGCCTTCAATAAGTTTCTTCACTATATCCCTTTGTAGAAATCCGTTTTCCTTATCGACAGATCGCAATGCTCGACCAGCCCCTGTTTATGCGATACGACATATCTAGCTTTTCTTTTTTCAATATCAGTTTGTTCGCCTCAAGGACGTTTGTTGGTATATTTTCAACCCTTGTTTTTCCTTCCGGCTCCCCGATTCCATTCTCTATCGCGATTGACTTTGCAAACGATTCTAACTTGGTCACAATCTCGAGATCGTTTTTCCGCAAAAAAACATCCGCATTTTCATGCATTCGACATTTACATGTGGGGTCTTCTCGAATTTGTCGTCATCGTTTTATTCCTCGTAGATTGGAGATAAGTATTATTGTTCTCTTTCTTTCTACGTGACGTTTCCTCCCCCTATCTCTCCCTATCTTTCGCTCTGTCTCTCTATCGCAGTCTCTCTTTCTCACTCTCTCCCTCTCCCTCCTTCACACACACATACACACACATACACACACACACACACACACACGCATCTCGTTCGATCTTCATTTCCTTATTCGAGAGAACTCTCGAATATATTCACGCAAAATCCGTTTCTCGATTTTTCCTTCTCTGCTGAGGGCACGTTTCTAGGATGGTACGTGTGTGTTATCCGAAATATCGCGCTGTATTCAAAGTATATGTCCATATAAATAACTACTTTACAATATACGTATAACATATATGAAGCATATATATACGAAAAATTTAATGAATAGCACACATTCTGGTACGAAAAATTATTCGCGCTGTACATCTCACCTCTTCGGCAAAATTTCCATTGTAAACAGTAAATATGGGTAAAGTTTTGCATACTTGACGAACCAGGCAAATCAAGGCATATATAGCGGTTATATTTTCACTGCAGATGGAATGTAGAACGAAGTGTTTCATATCCATCTGTTCTCCATCCCCTCACCCCTTCGCTCACTCGCTCTTTCTCTCTCTCTCTCTCCCTCTCTTGATCATTCCCTTACTTTATCTCGTCCTACATCCACATTTTTCATTTTAGTGGCGAGGTTGATTAAAGCGAATAAGTTCAGCAGACCGAATTCAATTTCCATTTACGTACGGGAGCTTCCGTTTTTTTTTCGTCGCAGCTACGAAACGTCCTTCATTTTATGCTAATCTGGAATTAAACCCCGAAAAAAGTGGTATTGAAGAGGTAGTAAAGTCTAGTCGAGAATGATCGATGCTAATGGAGGATGACAGGAGGGAAATAGCGCACTAAAAATTGCACTCTCTAATACGAATACGGTTTTCTACATTTTTCTTTTTGAATCAAAAGGGATAGTGGTGTCTACCTAAATGTTTTAACAGGTTTTTACCCCGGCGATAACGATCGGTCGCTCAAACGAAGGATATCTACCACCACATGAAGACAAACAGTTGGACTTCCTGTAGTGGCCTTCACGGTGGATATATGTCTCGCAATGTAATCTATGGGGCGTGGCGCGATAGTTTTCGATTTCTTGGTTCTCACAGGAAACACAGGGACGGTTGGCACGGAGCTCACCAAGAATTTACGACGACCTGGGGTTAACTTTGAGAGTTTTTCCTCTTCTTTTAGGTACGAGTGTGGACTACAGGATAGAATAAAAACTTACGATTGGTCCAGGGGACAGATGCACGCCATCCTGATTTTCTGAAGATAAAACGAAATAACAAATTGTGAGAAATTGCTCCAATCACATGATTCGAAAATAAGACACATCTATTGAAAAATACTATTTTTATGTCGTAGCGAATGAAATGATAACTTTACACCTTAATAAAATTCATTGCGCCCTTATTTCATTTGTTGGTTGAAAAGAATGAATATTTGTCACAGCTGTTTTTAGACTATTCTTTTTTAGGATGTTGATTTTTCTGCTCCATGACCCAATTCAAGTGAAATATCTGAATGATAATGCTTCGTTTCACAGAAGTAAATTTCTTTTAGAGAAATAAACTTCATTTTTATTTGTGTGCGTACTCGTTTTGGTTTTTGATTTTTATCGTTAATTTTGGATAAATATAAACATAGATTCATTTGACGATTGTATTTTTATAATATTATGAAAACAAGACTTGAAGAAACTTGCGGATCGTAAATTATTATCGATGGGCCAAAAAATGAGTAAAACACCTACTTAAGGGTATAAATAACACGATACACTTGCATATGCATATCAGAGAGATCGAATGTAGATGAAGCATCGATACGAGCGAATCATGTAGTCGTACATGTCGTTTAATATTACAAAATAATCTTTCAGCCCTTGCCACTATAATTTATGTATGTGTTTATATAATGTATGTGCCAAAATTGTTATATCGATTGGTTACATCTCATCATAATCGTCAATTATCGTCAATTCCTTATCATACAAATCTATTATGAAAACATGTTGGTGGTCCTTCAATCGTCCGCCTGAATTGGATCGCGATTGAAAATATCAAATTTTCATAAAGCACAGAAGTGGCAACGTTAAGAATGTGCAAATATACTTATGCACATATGTTTATATGAATTATCTATTTACCTAATGAGTGCAGTTTAACAAAAAGCTTTCTGCACCCTCATCATAAGTATGTAACATCGTATAAAATATAGGCTTAATGCCGCAACTTTACACAAAACCAGAAAACGAAATATGCACACTGAACAACGAGAGCTCTGCTCAGAGCCATTTGTTTATTAAACTAATTATATATTGCCAGACTTTTTCTTTGATTATGGCTTAAATAGATAGAACATTTTTCTCTTATTTAAATTATTTAAAGTAGAATAACGTATCAAGATTTTAATACGTCCCTTTGAGTAAGAGCTGATGATGAGTATCCAACATTGCCACATGAGAGAAGCTTCAGCGACCTTTCACTCGTGATATACCTTCGTGTAATCTCGATGTGTCAATCAGCATCATGACCTCGTGTCCTATCTTTATCGGAATGTACGTGTAGTACCCAAAATTTCCCTACACGGAGGGAGGTTGAAAATAAATAGCTGCCCTCACGATTTCGGTACATTTATTTTCCGAGATTTTAATTTTTCCGATACGGAATCGAATTCAATTGCAGCCGCTTGTCTATGGATCAATTTAAATGAAATCTCAGTAACTGGACAACCGAATAGTTCCACATAGCTACGGTATCGTCGCGATATATCAAATTGACTCTTCCTTTCTCTCATTGACAGTATGCCAGTGGATAGAAGGGTAGTTACAGATAAAGGATACAACAGGGTGGCATGCCTGTGGATGAACTGGCTTGTATATTCGGTTAGAGCAGAGTGCTGGCGATGTAGTTTCTGTTGCCTCTGGTGGTGGTTGTGTGGGACTATTCGCCGAGGGTGCTGGAGCGATGGTGACCGTGTGCGCACTCCGCACAGCGGAGCGCCAGGGTCGAATGGATAAAAGTCTCGAATTGAGAAGCCTCGTCTCGTCGGTGGTGTTGAACGGGAAGGCGGGGTTCGAATAGAGAATAGGAGAGAGATCGAGAGAGCTACGGTAAAGGAGCTTTGGCACGAGTGCAACGAAGAAAGGACGAAGAGGAGAGAAGACAGAAGATGGGAGATGGAAGAGGGGCAACGTCTGGCCCTGGGCCAATGTTTGTTGACTGGAAATTTAGCGGCTGGCGATTGTTTTGGCCACGTGCCTATTATTTCCGTGAGAGAGATTTAGCTGCAGGTCGATGAGTCGAGACGAAGACCGAAGAAGAGAAGAAGCAAAGGGATAAATAAGAGGGACATACAAGGAATGATGAGGCAGTAAGAGAGAGAAAAGTGGAGGAATATGGAGTGAAATTGCATTACTATCCGGACTGCAACCCGTTATTCATTAACGTTACGATCTTTGAGCACCCTCCGAAATAAATGGAGGGCGAGCGAGCCACCGACCCTTCTTCCCGTCGGTTTTAGTCGCATGCGAAAATCCCGCCTTCTTTAATTTATCTCTTAATTCAGGGCCATGATTCTTCGTTGTTTTTCTGCACGTTGATATAAAACTAGTCTGACCTGTAACCCGTGCTTCCCGAAACTGTATGGATTATACGTAGTCGGGGATGTCACTCTTCCTCCGCTTCTCAGATCTTTCTCTCTCTCTCTCTCTCTCTCTCTCCACATCGTCTGCGTTGCCCACCACATTTATCGCCGTAACATATCCTCGGCTTGTGGAATTACTATCATATTTCTTTCTGCCGGCAAAGTCCTGTGATATATCCCACATGACGGGGGCGAATTGCGGCGTAAATATTGGAGATACCCTTGTCCTCCTATACTCCAGCTGCTACTACTGCTTTTGCTACTGCCCTCGCTTTCGCCGTTTTTACGCTACGGAGGACGTAACGGGAGTCCACAATCCAATGTCTAATCCACACGGGTACATTCGCTGAATGAAATGACTTTCAATTCAAATGGTGACGGCTTTGAAATATTGTTTATATGGGTTACATCGACTCGATGAGGGGGCCGAGACAAGAAATTATAGTACACGCATATAGGACTCGCAATAAGGTGACAATTATGTCGATTTAATATGCCACGTCAGACGTTAAGGATTTTCATACTAATGCCACGTATGTGCTGACGCATATATCAAAGTTGGGAACGTTGAAGAGCCTCCCGTGAGTCGAACTAACATATGCACAGCGTCCTGTAATTTTTTAATCATTCGCCAGGACCTATTGTTGGATGGAAAGCATGGCAACGGGGGGGTTTAAATGTAAGCTTCTTCTCGAAACGCGACGTTCTTAATTAAAAAAATAATCGTTTCACTGTAGAAGACAATCAAAAAGCTCGATTTACGGCAGAATTTTTAAACCACGTATCAAAAACCGCAAGAGAATTTATTGAGCGCATTATTAAACTATCATTATATCAATGATATCAATTAGTAATTATGTCAAATAGATGTAACAGAATGCATCCGGTATCACATGTGCAATCTGAGATATCATATTTGTTGTCTAAAAAGTTATTGATTATTTATGCAATATAGCCATTTCCTTAATTAATTAAGTTTGGAGCTACCCTCGTCTGTGAACATAACCATCCTTTAGTGACACGATCATTTATACGGTCCCATGTTAGCTGCTATCACATACATCACTACAACAAGTGGTGGTACGAATTTCTGGTAGCCAAGTTGGATCGTCCCTCATTCCATGTGCTTAACTTAATGGAATAAAAGAAGAGGAAGAGGATTTTGGTACAGGCATAGGTCGAGGTAGTTACTGGCGTTTCACAAAGTCCGCCATTGTGCGCTCTTTCTTGCCATACGGACTTCATCGCTTCACCGCTCAGTCATGGCCTAGGGGAAGTTGGTGTACACAATCTCAACTCCACCATTTCTTCTGCTCTATTCCCCAAGATCGCTTCAACGACCTTATGACTGATAAAGAATTTTCCATGATTAATCGTGGATGAATTTCCCGTGAGATGAAGTCCAACGACTATCTACCAGCCCGTACGGTTAACCCTCGTTCTCTCCATCCCCGGCTTCTGAATTATATAATATTGGACTACATAGCACCATGACCCCCCACTGGCTTTCCACACGGGATATTTTCCTAGCTGATACTGAGAGGAATTAGCAGAATTTCAAGCCAACGTAGCTATGTTTTACGAATGATGCACGATCATTCGTAGGCTAAGGAATTGCAATGGGATTTTCCAGCCCCTGGCACGAAATAGTGCCAACATTGCAAGTTTTATTAAAGCTTCGCAACTATCCAATCTAAATAATTCCAGTACGTTATACAATGATTTACCAAGTAGTACATCGTGCTCAAACGTTTCAAGAAAAGCGCTTTGATTCAAATTTTAAACGTTTCGATCCAATTTAAAACCTGCGATGGAAAATGGAGGGTCAAAGAATCCACCGTGCCTCGGGTTGTTTCTGAATACCTTCGGTGTACAAAATTAATGGTACCGATTCACTCGTTATCCTTTGTTACAGCGTCTACATTGAAAGAACCGAGCTTGTACAAAATAAATTCTCCATTTATTTCCTCGATGCTTTATTAAGAATGGAACATTAGTCTCTGCCAAGGCAGACAACTGGTTGCAACGAGAGATGGAACTACGAGGCGGTAGCTAAAATTGACACTCAGGAAATCGGAAATGGATATTGTAGGAAAAACTGGTAGAATTTTCGACGATAGACGATAATTGACTTTCGGATGTGCATTTCTACATATCTTTATAGTTTAATGAGAGTTTAAACGTATAACCGCGCTAGGAACCGAAAACGTAATAGATCCCAGCCTGTGTTGCTCATATACCTGCATTTATTTCGTAAGGTTAATAAGATATGAGTGATGGCGAAAATTCCGTTAAGCCCTTCTCCGCTTTGATCAGGATATTGGACACACTCTGGAGAAAGTTTCCATTCGAGGTATTTCAAGTAGATTGACACGTATCCTTCGGTAAAATTAACGATCCTCAAGCAAGATATACGCAATCGAATAAAAGCATACACGTGTTATGAAGAGCCATATGCATGAAATCGACACTAATTTAAAGTGGAAGCTTACGTATATATGAGGCATTTCGCATGAAGTCATCCAGCCTAAAACATAAAAGTTTTTTAATCGTCTTGAAATTTTTATGGTCGATAGTCCTATTGATAGTGAAGCTTCAGCAAAAATTTTAAGGCTCTAGCTGAAATAGTTGCCTAGCAATAGGGGCTCAAATTTGTACCATATTGGCCGTCGCGGCAACATTCCCAGGTTTGTATCTTCCCGAAAAATCTAGCGATTTTAAAAAGTCAGGAGTGATTTTTAAAGCATTTTCTGCGTACTTTAAGAATATATTTTTTATTTTTAATAAAATTAATAAGTTCATAACAATTTTTTAAGGTTAATGTTAAAAATGACTTTTTCTCAAAGATCGACATCTTCGATTTTTATAAAAAAAAACTCGTATATTAAACGTATACTGAAATGAGAACGCCCAAATGGGACTGATTTTATGTTCTAATTTCAGTTGTAATATTTTATTTTAGAGTTGCTTTAAGTTTATTTACTGGTGTCGATCGGTCTTCCATTAGTTTGAGGCCGTAAAATTATTTTTTTTTAATGGGCCGCTGTAATTTAAATTTGATGGCAATGAGACCCGTAAACTCTTGGATTATGTAAATAATTGTTACAAGTATGATAATTATAATGATTGTGGGGGACACCAGACAATGTATGACGGGAATATTGATGAGAAACACATATATAGATTCACGTATTTGTGGGCAGGCACTCTGATCATTTTATTAAGTATAATATGAAACAGTTTCTTAGAACAACTTATCTTAATTCTTTTGTTGTGGAGGTAACACGAGATCAGACCTGGGATGAGTTATTCAGATAAGGTGAGGAACCGGTCGCACGAATCGATCGACTCCCACCATCGTATCACACTCTGAATAGACATACACCTAACGGCAGTATTATAAGAATTTCATCACACAGTATACATTAAAATTATTCCTGTGCAGTTGCACTTTACTT
Organism: Netelia fuscicornis; assembly: GCA_946811545.1. NCBI lineage: Eukaryota > Metazoa > Arthropoda > Insecta > Hymenoptera > Ichneumonidae > Netelia > Netelia fuscicornis. The sequence continues at coordinate 22,927,443 of OX328011.1, read as the reverse complement.
TAGACCTATTCATATGGTCTTCATTATATATCCTGCCGTCTTGGGCTCTCCTTCAATATATTTTTCGATATATATATCGATTGACACGCTTCATCGATAATCTCGATATCAGTCATCGATCGAAGGAGAGTCCAAGACGGCGGGAGATTTCAACTGAAGCAAATCCACGCACGGAATGCCCATTGCAATAATGAAAATAATTTTCGATATAAGGCTACCAGTGATTATATAGTACTATACATATAATAAAACATTAAAATTAAGAATTCATTAAGTAAAGGCAACAGGGCCACCACATTAAAAGAGTCAATTAAATAAATTACGTTCGATACACACAAAAATTACGTTTCAAGTCACTCACCCCCACCACACAACCTTCCAACATAGTAGGAGTTTCGAGCAACACAAAATGAAAAATATTGCCGCCAAATATTTTGTGTCCGCCGTTTCAATATATATATATTGAAACGGCAAATATATGTCTATATATATATATATTGTGACGAATTATTTTTCCGACAACCTGGGAAACACCTTCCACAATCGTTACCTTCGTCTGTCGGTGCCGCGCTCGCGCGTCCGCAAGTGCCGACTTGGGCGCCAGTCGAGTTTTGTTTCGCCGGTCTCAACAACCGGCGCAGAACCGGCGATCGCGGGGGGAACTGACCGCGATCGCACAAACTGGTCATCGGCCAACACGTCATCTCACCGAAGATGACGACACAACAAAACCGGCCGATGACCGAAGGGGCTGCTTTTTGCTTCGCCGGAAGCAACGAAACCGGGCTAACCTGGACGCGTTGGCGGGGACACGACGGTTTGCAAGGTTTGGCAGAGAGGGTCGGGGTCGGCGGACAATGGATGCGAGAACTTCAACTCGCGCGAGTCATCGGCTCAAGCGCGTCACAGAACACGAGAAACGGAACCACAACTAAATCTGGATTTTATTATTATTCGGGAACGACACGAGATCGAAAGCACTCTGAATTGGTACGGAATTATTCTCCGGGAACAACACGAGAACGCAACTTGGCGTCGGACAAGTAAACGTCGAACGACTTACCGAGCTGCCGAAGACCTTGGCTCACCTTCATCGCAGATCCCTCCGACGTAGCTTACCTCGCTCGGACAGAGCGTTGCCCAGGGGTATCCGATGAGGCCGAGACACGAAAACACGAAGGCAGTGCGATCGCTGGCACGACACTCGAGGATACACTGTACGGAAATTATTTTATTTCCTTCGTATAATACGAGAACCCAGGTCTTGGGAGACGAACGCGACGTAAACAATACGAGTCGAGATCGGGCCTGTCACTCTAGAGAAGGACGACCGAGAGACAACACTAGAACTCGCGTACGGAGAGAGAGAACGACTCAACTCCGACGCGTAACGCGAGAGCGAGTGAGACACCGAGTGTCCGACACCGAGCGTATGCGAGGACTTATTATTGTCTCGATCGCGACGCTTCGACGACTCGCGGTAAACTGATTGATTCCCAATCTTCGAAATCGCAAACACCCATCAATATGAGGCCAAATTTTCATTGCCGGTAACTACTGCTCTCTCCCTTCGGTCGAAAGAGAGGCTAACTATAACGAGAGTGATACCTTGTGACCGTGATTTACCAGGACTCAGAAAATCACGTCATAATATATATATTGAAACGGCAGAACGTTTCAATATATTTTTATTTTCTGTTGCTCGAAACTCCTACTATGTTGGAAGGTTGTGTGGTGGGGGTGAGTGACTTGAAACGTAATTGTTGTGTGTATCGAACGTAATTTATTTAATTGACTCTTTTAATGTGGTGGCCCTGTTGCCTTTATTTAATGAATTCTTAATTTTAATGTTCTATTATATGTGTAATACTATGGTCACTGGTAGCCTTATATCGAAAATTATTTCCTTATTACAATGGGCATTCTGTGCGTGGATTTGCTTCAGTTGAAATCTCCTGCCGTCTTGGACTCTCCTTCGATCGATGATTGATATCGAGATTATCGATGAAGCGTGTCAATCGATATCGCTCGGTCGCCTTCCCCTTTCCGGTTAGTGCGCGGTCGACGGTGAGGCGAGATGCTCGTCCGTCGCGTGTGTTTCGGATAAAGTTCGGTGATACTGTGGTGGTGATCGTTTTTGTGGTGACCCGTGACCCCTACGTCCAGTGCATCGGAATGATTGGCGTCCGAGATTTTATATTTCCTTTATTTTCCCGTGTTTTTAATTGTTGTGACATTAGGGATTGTCTTTCCTTAGCCGTTCGTGCGTAGTACCGTTAACACTAGATTTACCAGCTATTTGCATATACCTGTTTCTATCTAAATATATTTGTTACAAATATATATAAAGTCGTATTGAGTTCATTAAATATATGTTCTACTTACAGCTACAGAAGTCATGACGTCATTTCAGAAAACAAATGTTACATGCAGTAGGAATTTTTAATTAAAAATTGCACGACCAGTCAAAATGACTGGTCTGGTAAATCTAGTATTAAGTGGTCGTCTCTCCCCCCTCCGTGCGTCTGTCGTCTCCTCGTTTCACGCTCGTGACTCCTCTCTCCCCGTCCCCGCGGTGACTGATACTAATATTTATATCTGCCTTTCAGATTCTCGATGATAGTAAGATATCCGATCATCGAGGGAATTTCTTCTCGACGGTTCTTATTCAGAACCTTCTTCAGAGTCTCTGACTATCACCGGTATTAACTCTTATTCAGAGTGCCCTTCTCGGTGAGTAACCAGTTAATTACTGCCTGTTGATGGATTTTCTCGTCCTTTTATACTGTTTCTTTTCCCAGACGGGTTTTCCGGCGTTGCCGAGTCATATTGATGGGTTTTGCACACTTACACTTCACCTGGCGCGGTCAGGGTCCTTTGACTGCCAGGGCTCTAAATATTAATTTTTCATAAATTGTTGGGCGCCGGATAGTTCAGTGAAAGAACCAGCAATTAATTTAATTTCGTTAATGAAAATTGAAACAATCCTCAGGGTGGGAACACGTTGGGACCCGAAAGAGAGAAATTTAGCAGGAAGATTTCATAAAACAAAGACTCCCATGTACTTGCGTGAAATCTGCTTTATTCCCCTTTATTTGACAACTTTTGTATTCTCTCACTTCCTTGAACCACTATGGTTGACTTGGATATACTCGGCCTAACTAATTGACAAATTAAACAACCAAGCGATGCTACTGAGGTAAATTACAATACAGAAGAAGTTTCCTTAATTGTCTAGGTTTTCGACACGGCCTGTCTCTAAGAGTGTGACGATTGAACTCTTGTATTATTATTAGTACTTATTTGGACACGACCCGTCCGTTTAGCGGTTCAGATCGAACTCTCGTATTAATGTTTGTTATAATTTGGACACGGCCTGTCCGTTCAACGGTTCAGATCGAACTCTTCGAGTGTATCGGCAATTCGCGACACCTCGCTCTCTAACATGTTGATGGCTACCCGAACGCTACCGAGTCTATCAATCGGGGGCCAATCCGCAACTTTGACAATTGCGGCCCTTATCTTAATGCGCCATCTCTTTTCTAATGACTTACGTTCACACGATTAATACGTTCGAGTGACGATGGCAAGGGTTTCGTCAAATTCCTGTCACAATATATACGACGAGCGTTTTTCGCTTACCGATGATTAAGATTCAGATATGACCTCCAAACTAAAAAAATGTAAATGCGGTTATAGGACGAGGAAATATAAAATAAATGAATCGCAGATCGAATCAAATACAATAACTATGTATAAGAACAATGCATATAGATTCCCTTTACGACTCTGGAGAACCCTGTAAAGTAGATCAGTTGTAAAATATAGAATCGCGGGTTCATTAATTTCCCTATAATGTTACATCCCCTAGATTGCAATTTTCGATTACATTTTTTTAAATAACGTCATGCCACTTGGTTGACAAAGATTCGGAAATTAAATACGATAAGCCATCGACGTAATAATCCACTTTCGATACAATGGAGGGATACCTATAGTTTGGAACGAGTCATGTTGGCAAGGCTTTTAAGATATACGATGTGCCTACTGCTGCTGTTGAAACCAGAAACGACGTACGAAAAGCGCAAACGGACTAATTGTGTCACGCCCGGCGCTCGGATGATGGATGCGCGCGACGAGGTGTGTGAGGGCCGAGGAGAGGAGAGGGAGGCAGATTCAACAGAACCTCCGACGTTCATTTTCACTATACACCCTTTTCGCATCTAACCCCCGTACGTCGACAAAACGACGTTGGAACGGTAAAAGCAATGTTTCGAGACACGTCGAGCATTTGTCAAAAGTTTAAGCGCGCCAGTTGAATTACAAACCAAGGGGTAAGTATTGGAACGGCTAATATCCGGACTCTACACTCGAAATTCAACTGTCCGCATTCCGTTTCGATAATTACATCTATTTTTTATTTGTTTTAATTTTCGTCGAATCTAAACTCTAGAAGGCAAAATGGAATTATACCGTTTCCAATTGAGCTCCTTTCACGCTTCGCGTGTTTTCCTCTCGTACGAATAATTTTGCTCGTTCTTTTTCTCTTCCACGCCGCTTTTATATTTCTCTCAGAACGTTTCTGCTTGCGACTGGAGAAAAAGAAAGAATATTGTGGGAAAATCTTTCGGTTTTCTCCACGCACAAACCCTCCGGCCGATAATTCAGATCGACAAATAATTAAAGCCTTGCCTCGGTCCTGGCGCCAACGCTTCAACAGCCCGCAGTAACGAACGAGGGAACTTTTCTCATCGGGATAAAACTCTTGGCGCAAAAGTTAACAGCGAGTGGTTGTTCGTGAAGTGGCGAGCGATGTTGAAGCTTGTAGGGTGGGTCTCTTCCCGCTTTACCCACAAAATCGGACGTGGAAATCTCCGGACAGCTAGCTTGTCAGCTAGGCACGCTTCTGCTTTTCAATAAAAAATATGCAATATCGTTTGTTTTTTATTCATTAAATAAACAATCATATACATTATCAAATTGTATTTATCATTTCCCATTTATAAAATTATCGCTGCATAATTGCATAGCGATAATAACAATAACCATTATTATTATTGTTACAATGATAATTAATAAAATTAAATAATGGATGAGATGCGATCAGTCCTTCAAGATTCGACGATCTATTTTATCAGGGACTTAATTAATCGAGAGGTGTGACGATCGATAAAGAAGTGATATGATTCGCGAGAGCGACATTCAACCCTCGATAAAACAATCGAATATTTTTACAGTCACTTGAACGATACAGAAATATTGGTTTGTCCAGCCGAGAAGAAAGTGTTTCGTATCGTGTACACGGTCGTGTATACGCGTCACTAGGAAAAATATCATAATTCACGAGAAGTCTGCGAACGCACGCGATAAAAAAGAGCGCTAGGCAAACGTTACGTGGGAGGGAGGAACGAGGCAAACTCGCCCGCTCCCAGTAGCGGATATTGAATATTATTCATTTTCCATCGGGAGTCGTAACGGCAACGGGAACAAACCCAAGTTCATACCGTCGGGCACATAGGCATCTGTTTTTTGTTGCCGTACTTCCGGATCCAAGAGTAATTTGCATTGTGACTCTCGTCGCCTCTTTCGTCTTTCTTTCTCGCCCTCTCTTTCTCCCCCTTTGATTCTCAACGGGAAAACCTTCTCCATGTATGAACGAACTGGATTGGATTATTAATCACAGTGATACTGGCTTCGAGCCAGTGCTACTCTGCTAGTCGGGTCTCTCGCGAAAAAATATATGTCTCAATGAAAAATTGTCGTGCGTTTGCGAAAAGAGCAAATACTTTGGAGAGCTATCCCTCTGGTGGCGGATAAAAAAAAAGAAAGTACAAATTGAAACGTGCACATTGCACTTCTCGTAATTTTACCCCATTCATAAAGTTTGCCTCTGTGAGCAGTGAGCTTTCTCGCGAAAGAAGCTTTGTGAATGGACGGAAATTACGAAGGGGCAGTACGTGGAAGTTTGCATTTAAACTTTTTTTCAGCTGAAATTTTTTATTATTTTTACAATAATATTAAAGTTATATAACTCACGATTAGCTTCGTCGATCATTTTTCTCAAATTCAGCTTCGATTATTTTCTAACACATCCCTTTATTAATACCGATAACTTATATCAATATTCGAAAAATTGAATTAGTATTGCAAATAATTCGTTTTTTCCAAGGGAAAAATAAAATATTTTTCCGTGACCGAATTCAAATTACCTGAAGCGAGTTGAGCATAGATACTCGATCCACATTTCTGTGTGACACGATTGTCGCTGCAAAACCAACAACATCCACGATCAAATGGACGCATAAATTTATAATGGTACGACATGTCGAGAGATCGTAGTATGAGTACCAATGAACAAACAATTTAATTTTCCACTCTGAACAATACATGAGGTATTGATAAAACGGAGGGGAGAGAGGAGAGAACGAGGGGAAACTCCTGTTAAATGGTCCAATTTTCGTTGGATACGAAAGTTTGACACGTGACGTGTATAAAGGTTACTTTGCATTCTCATCAGGCGCTGTTCAAACGGCAATAAACGAAACGATGTTAACAAATGACGATTTAAAGGAAAATCCATGTATTCCAGGATAAAAATCAGTTGGCACGAGAGTGACGAAAGCCCTCGGGGATAATTGAACAAACCGGTCGTTAAAAAGCTTGTCCTGCGTAGCACATGTTTTTCAACCGTCTACATTGGACCTCGATTATCGCTAATCTACGAATCCGTGATTTACGACACTTGTACATCGTAGTCGACAATTTCTAACATTTTATTCGTACAATATATTTCCTGTAGCCTTAGTAGCGTTTCCAATTGACAAGGTCGCGTTAATGCCAGGTTAATAAATACGAACTTGACAAATTATGACGAATGTTTGTTGTTTGTCCTTGAACCAAAATTGATTTGAGAGAAAATCTCCGACGGAGGACTGTTAGCTAGTTAATTGAGAAAACCGGTGGATGGACTTATTACAGTTGCTTTTCGCTCTAAATGAAGCAATTAAATTCGCTAAACCGATCAATATAACGGACCGGCCCGTTTTTACTTTTATCGTTCATTACTGCTTGATGATATCAAATTGCACTTGATATCAAATAAGTAATTATTAGATAGATAGATAGTAATTTAGTACATAGTTTTTAGAACCCGGTTGTATGCACAAATTGTAATGTACCTACGGTGGCGTACTTCGCCTTTTTACATCCCTTCTTCTTCTCATACACACCTCCAGCCTCGATTTCACCATCAACCGCTCCTATGGACTTACAGTTTTTGTTAGGTGGGTTCCGAACTACCGAGAGCACAGAAAAAAAGGACAGAAAAATTCCTTTGATGCCGGTGGGAATCGAATCCTGGATCTGCCTATCCAAATTAAAGTCAAGATTATTGTCAACAAAATATCCCAAAATTCTCATTTCTTAATAATTCAGTTTTTCATTCGATCGATTGAATTACATCCATTTCAGCTTTATTAATACTATTGCTACTTGTTGATTGTCAACAAATATTATCCAGCTTCTCTATATTGTATTTATTTTTGGCTGCACATTATACGGCCATGTACGTCCCTATGTCCTAATATATTTGTATCTCTATCGCAGCTCTCCCCGTCTTCGATTGCAATATCGCGCGAGTAGGGTCCATTCGAAATTTTCTCGCGAAATGAAAGCTTTTGCGAAGCAACGGTAACGGGGGTCTCGACGGTACGTTTGAGAAAACGACGTCTTGTGCGAGAGAGCGCAAACTCTTCGTCTTAGTCCTTAATCCTGATAAACTCCATGAAACTAGGGAAAGGGCTGGGAGAAGGGGAGAGGAGAAAAGGACTGCGAGCAATGGGAGGCCGGATGACACAAACCGTTCGAGGAAGACAAAGGAAGAAGGAGTAACACCGAAGGACGAGAGAGTTACTCGGAGGAAAATGAGCGGGAAGAGAAGGGTGAACAGAGGGCGAAGGTTTGGCAGAGTGACGAAGATGTAGAGGACCCTTAGTTATTTTTCGCCTAGATGCTGTCAAGCCCTTAATAAATTTGTGTTCACCGTGTCCGGTTTTCTCTACTTCTCCCTAGCACCGTTGCTTCTTTCTCTTTAAACAATAGAATTTGTTCGTGGACTTTTACCGACGTTATAACCGAAGGGAGGATAAGAATTCTGGACAATTTTCTTCATCGTTATTCTTCTTTAGCTTTCTTGTTTAGTTTTTTTTTCACTCGAAGGTTTCGAAAAATTCCTAAGGATTTCCCCAAATAATCACGTTTCCTTCCCATTCTCAGTTTCTCGTTTTTTTTCTGACTCCCCTCTCCCCATGCGCCGCTCCCTTCTTTCTGTTGTTAAAGCAAAAGCGATAGGGGATCATTCGTCCTCGTTTCACTCTCCACGACATTCGACGAGAGCGACAACAGTGACGAGCCTCTCGGCTGTCTTTTAGTCCCTTTCTCTTTTCTTATTCCTCCGCTCCTGTCGCCTCACCTAACGATACTAGATACCTACCGTATATATGTATATTTTATATACGAGAAAATGAGAGGTAAACTTCTCAAGTCCAGGCACGCATGCTTTCTACAGGGGTGGATCAAAATGTATCGCTCGTTTAAATAAGGAACCTTCCTCTTTCATTGATCGGGTAATAACGCTGAATAAAAAAGGAACAACGAGAATATATATACTTATGAGAGAAATAATATAGATGAACAGATAGGAGGACAGGGCAGATTTCCCGAATGCGGATTGAAAAGTTATCGCGATTACGACAGACGAAGATCTTCGATATTTATTCCCGTTCATCGAGGTTCAAGATATTGAAACACGTTTTCACTTACCTCTTCGTTTAATATTGCCACCTCGTGCTATCATTTCATTATTTTTCATTTGCTAATCGCAAGATTATGTTCGAAAATAGGAGATGCTGCTGAGAAAGTCAGGTTAATTTAAATATATCGTAGAGGTTCGAAAGTTTATCCGTTTAATCAGTTCGTTAGAGATGATCTTTTACTTCAGAAACGTGTACCATATTTTATTACTAAGGGTGAGATATGAAAAGAGAGGGGGGGGGGGGCGAGAGAGAGGGAGAGAGAGACTGAGAGAGTAGGTGAGAAACAACTTGCAGCCGAGATATTTCGCTGGATATCTCTATTCTTCTCTCTTAATTATTTCCGTCTTAGTTACCCCTTTCTCAGTACTTTCGTAACAGCAGGATTTTTCAATTATCCTTTAGCATATCAACCGGCGTAATCTTTTCTTTTATCTCTCCGTTCTTTCTCTCTCTCTCTCCCTCGCTTCCTCTGTCCCTCCGCTGCGTGACTCGAGTAAGAAATATTTCAACGATAGGTCACCGCCCACCCCCCTCCACCCTTCCGCGAACACCCCCTTTGCTCCCACCTACACGATTCATTTCTACGCGAACTTCATTTCCTTCCTTTTTTTTGTTTTCTCTTTTCCGAGAAAGCAGCTTCAATTCAAACATCTTTTTCTTTTCGTCGAACTTCTGATTCGCACAACGATTCGACGTGTATTTTTAAACTTTATGATTTTGCATCGATACGTCGACGCTTCGATTGTGTCGTCGACGAGCAATAGAACGAGAAGCTTGTCAATCAACGTTGGATTTTTATGGAAGAACAGCTTCACTGAATCGAGAAAATGTGTTCCTCCTGCTATGGTCGAGTCTAACGCACGAATGTAGTCGGTGTTGATAGTCGGTGGAGATTCGCGGGTGGTCTTGAGCGCGAAATAAAAAAAATGTCAAGTCGTATGTGCGCCCCGTGGTCCGGGGGTAAGTTCTTTGAGCCAGGGGACGATGCGAGGCGCGCGGGCGCGAGGCTTCCGGGGGTGCAAAGCCGCTCGGGGCTCCAGTCCCTCGCCAGCGTCTCGACGCGTCGCACGCGCGACAAATACGTTTTTCGCTCTAGAATACTCGATACTTCGCGGCGCTTTTATAAATCTTCTACCCCTTCGAGGATTTCGTAGATTAACCGAACTTTCGATATTAAACATCGATAAACGATTTTATTAATAAAAAATGAAAACAATAAACATTCCTAACGTGACGAAGGAAAAATATAACCAGTGCAAACTGTAATGGCGCTGAAATTTTATCGTGTATAAAAAATCGTCAATTTTACAAGCACTCCATTTTCTGATTGAATTACGTCTTTGATTCAACCCCGTTGATAGAAAGACTTTCGTGAAATTTTTCTCATTAAATTATCGGAAAATTGTTCGTACGAAATATAATTAGAGAATTCCCGTCGAGAATAATTTAGATCGATTAATTTATCTCAATACATAAATTAATATCGAGACAAGTTCGAACGAGCTTTCACCCCTTCGCTCTTTACTTATTTTTTTCTCTTTGTCGTATTATTATCCGCGCTGACGGACTGGTGCAACATCGCGTAAAAGTTCGGCTGCTATTTCCGAGTGTTCTTGTATTTCTCTTTCGTCTCGGTTGTTTAAAACTGTGTCTTTCGTACCGCGGGACATTCCGTCGCTCATCCTCTATCTGTACCACTCCGATACCGTCTCTGCTGTCTCGCGTGCACGGTACGAACGGTGAAAAGTTTGTTGTTTCTGCACCGCGCTTTTCTCCTACTTTGCCCCCACTGTCTACGTATTTCTCTCTGTCTCTGTCTCGGTCTCTCTCTCTCTCTCTCTCTATCTCGCGCGCACACGCATACACTACACACAAATACCCAGAGCCATAATACACAGACACACATACGCGCATCCAGAGACGCGTTGCCGACTCGTTGATGTAGTATCGGATAAACTACTGCAGTGAGAAACGCAGTGGAAGACCACCACTGCCGAACCAAAAGCCGGAGCGAGAGAGAAAGAGTGAGTGAGAGAGCGGTTTGAGTTTGCGGAGGAGGAAGTATAGCCAAGAGCTACATTAGCGTGATCAGTATACTTGTCCCGGATGACTGCGTAGAGTGGCTTGGAACTTCCTCGAGTGTACGAATTCCTATGAACAAAACAAGTGCAACGAAGATAAATTCGTAAGATCCTGTGACCGGAAAATAAGGATCGTCTCGGGGTGATTCGGCCAACAGGATTATTCGAATTGCGTGTAGATGGTGAGTTTACAAATTTGTTTCCAATAGGAATTACATAGAATTTTCTTCGAATAATCGAAAGGGGAGATTCGTAATCGTTATATAACGATAAATTATTTCTTTTCGATACTTTGGTATGTACTCGTTATCGCCAAGGGCGAGAAACGAGTTTTGTCTTAAATTAACCGCGTGATCGTTCCACGAAATGGTGTAATTAATCGTTTCCGTATCAGGTAGATTCGATAAATCGATAACCTGCTTCGCTCCGTTTGTCTAATACATCCATTATAGGATCGAAGCCGAGAGAAAGAGAGAGAGGGTGAGAAAGAGCGAGAGAGAAAGGGATGAGGAGGGAGAAAGAGACAGACAGCCAGAGAACGAGTGAGAGAGAGAGAGAGAGAGAGAGAGAGAGAGAGAGAGAGAGAGAAAAGAGAGGGTAGTTCCGTACGTACTATTAGTCCGTTACGTGCCGTAAGTAGAGTATACAGTGGATTCGGCGCGGCCGTATCGGTGCGCCGTTAATTGAATTTATAGACCTTACCACCACCCGGACCCCTGTAACGGGTAATAACCGGCTGGTAATCTCGGGGTTATCGGTCCACAGTCTCGATAATAATCAGTCGTCCTACTGCCCTCCATCTCCCCCGTGCGATCGCACAAATGAAATTAATATTGCAGGGTGTGACTTCGATCGCACCTAGCGCATACAGCTACGAATAGCTCTCACTGAATAATCTGAGCTATTACATTTGATATCTATCGAATTCTACTTTATATATACATATATATACATATGTGTGTGTGTGTATATATATATATATGACATGCGGTCTCGTAAATATAGCTAAACAGAGCTATCTTGCGACTGTACATGGATTATATATGGATTATAGATTACTAGGAAGGGTGGCTAACGCGATTGGAAATAATGAGGGGGATGAGAATTAACCCGGATATGAAAATAAGCCTATCTCTATTCGACGTTTGATTCACGTGGGTGAAATTAGTAATATACCTTTCTCGAAGTCTTCGGTTAAGTTTTATCGTTCTTTTTGTACTTACCCTCTATCACTCTAGAATTCTTTGTGACACGCTGCAGCTGAGAGCCCGAGGGTGAAAAGTTTAATTATTCAAGGGCCAAGGCAATTACTACGGGGCATTCGTATACCTTCTCTATCTTTCTCTCTCCCTCTCTCTCTCTCTCTCTTGCGCGCTTTTTCTCTTCCTTTTTCCCTAGAATCGCACGCGATATGGTTGCTATGCAGATATTTCAATTTTGCAGAATGGACGGTAACTCAAGTTCTGTATAATCATCTCTCCTAGGGTTGGCTACTGTCACAGGAAAATAAAAAATGGATGATATATATGAAAATAGATATATTAAATATAAAATGAACTTTTTATCAGAGGTTCGTGAGAGTATCAGAGTTAATGGCTAATACAATATTAATGGATGAATATATATCCGATATTATTATAAAGAAATATCTATTGAAATTGCGATATGGATTTTCGTTTCGATATTTTCACAGGAATTTAAATTACATACGAGAATTGCATAATTTTAAATGCATACGCGATATATTATATAAGGTCCCCTAACGGAACCCCTTAACCCTGGTGAGATTCTGGTATTACGCCAGAAATCTGCAGGGTCGTTTCAAGTATAACGTTTCCTCGAGGCGGGAAACGCTACGTAAAGTCTCCCATCTTAGCCTGCTTCGCTTATTCTTATTCCTAGCCACAACTACGGATCATGCACGCGAGTATTACCGCCAGTCATACTCTCAAAACTTTGCGAACGTGTCTCTCCCTTGACTAGGTAAACAGGTTGAGCCGACTGTCTGTGTCTAGAATACATTCTATCTGTTCTAATATAGAAACGTTATAATACACGTACAGCACGTTTATTTGACGAACATATTTAGGTTTTTATATAATCTTGAAACAGCTTAGATGAATATATATATACATATATGGTTATGGAGGTGGATGAAAAAAGGAACGAGGTTTTTGTCCTTTATTGGAATTTTTGTTACCTCTCCGAGAAAATAAGATGAAATATTTTCACCTATATTTCATTTTCACGTGGATTTTTCTCGATCCCGAATGTTTCAAAGGTTGTTTGGATTTTAAGAGCGTGAGAGTACCTACTCTGGAAATTTGTACTGAAATGAAAATTTTTTGAATTTTAGAAATTGTGTATGATAGTGAATTTCATAAATTTTCAACCTAAAATCGATTCTGGCGAAACTCTGTTTTGAAAATCCTGTTTCCTGGTCGATTTTTGAGGGTATGGACGAAGATTACCGAATTTTTATACGAAACGTGAGGTTCGGAGAAAAAAAAATCTCAATAAATTCGCGACTCTCTGAACCAAGTAGCATTCGAGATTTCTAACCAAGTTTTAAAAAATAATAATAATGTCAATTTGTTCAGGTGGATGATATTTCCAAATGCTTCTATCTATCGTAAAACTGTAAAATAAAAAAAAACGATTATTCTCCATGAAAATATTGTGAACATTCGTGGATATATTTCTCGTCGTTATTCACAAATTTATTATATTATAAATTTTATTAAAAATTCAAACATTTCAATTTACAAACTCTCTTTAAACATGAGTTTTTTTCTTCAGCCGAACGACTTTTTGTACCGCCTAATATATCATCCATCTCTTATACGAGGGGTATAAGACGTATATGCGAATATACGATGTCGCGGGGGACGCAAATAAAAAAAGCGGCGCTATACGTATATGAATACATTTTATTAGGTAACGTGTATATGTGTGTGCGTTGGCCGTCGTAACAGAAAAAGAAGGAATGTGGCTGCATCGCAAATATAACACCACAAGCCGACGAGAACAAGGGATAGCATGAAAGAGGCGGTTGCGCACAAAATTCAAACCTCAACAAATAAACCTTGTGTGGTTGGCCATATATGGAAATGGTTGATATTTATTGTATATATGTAGACAAAGAAAGAGAGGGAGAGAGAGAGAGAGAGAGAGAGAGAGAGAGAGACTGAGAGAGAAAGTCGTATGCATAAGACTACTTGTATAAAACGTGAGACAGTGGGTTCAGTTGCATATGAAAAACTAGAAACCAGTGGCCAACGAAAACAAGAAAGATACCGTGCGACAATAGTCTAGAAGAAAAAGTGGCTGAAAGAAAGAAAAGTAGAATGTGCGTGACAATGCAGAGAATGAAAAAGAACAGTGCTGGCTCTGAGAGTTTAAAATTTTCTCCAACTATCTCGGGTGGATGGAAAAATCAGAAGAATAGTCAAAACGACGGTCTTGGGTCATATAAAGCGAATGAAAAGTGCAGTGTCAGGTTGTGGCTCTGATGAATATTTCTATGTATAAGGAAGAATGAAAGAGACAAAATATAGAAGCGTTTTGTAGATGCGATTGGACTACTTTCTGTTTATAAATTTAATACTTAATGAACGACGGAAGTTTATCATCGTACTTTATTCTTTATTGCAACAGTCCTATATATTTTGATATCTGCAAGGTACGAAAGTAGAACGAAAGTGGAAGATATTACATATATACTTGACAATGTTATCCTTACCTTTGACCTTAGAACAAGACATTTGATCGCATTTGGGGCATTTAAAATACACATATCCCGTTCTAAACTGAGTTCATTGAGACGTTATTCTCATATTTATTTATATGATTATACATTAATTAACATCCAAACGTTTAAGTTATGTAAGATGTGATTATTTTACTTATATCGTTGGATGTTACTTACCAGCTGAACGAAAAGTCAAATTCAAATGAAATGTATAAGCAAAAGTCTAATTAATACATAGTATCTACTAAGTATTAAGCATAACAATAACTCAACGACTTGTTAAATAGTAGCAAAGAGCAAGTAAAACACAAAAATATATACTGAAGAATAGCGAACTGTCGAAGGGGTCCTGATAAATTGCTTCCTGAGCAAAGATAACTCCTTTTTTGATAAAAAATTTGTGTACGATTTTGAAAAAATCTATCACGACACATGATGTTTTTCCGACTTTCTTTTTGTTGCAACAAGAACAATTTTAAAACCTCTGAATATTTGTATATACGTTTTGTTTATATATTGCATTTGACATAATAAGAGAAAGGAAAAGGTAAGACTGATGGTTTAGACGGCTTATCATCGAATGTCCAGTATAATATAAATACATTTTTTTTGTCACTGAATGCTTCACCTATATATAGATATAATAAAACAACTTTACGATCGAACAGGATAGAAAGCCTAAAATCATGAGAGATCGAATTCGGTTTTATGCATGGTGTATATCTGTATATATTTTTCATGCATAAGAGATTTTCCTTACTCATTCGTTTTTGCGGGCACCACGAGCATGGGGCGAAGATTCTGCAACGACGGCAGACGCAGCATGTTGCAGCGATATTTATTTCACCATTCCCCTCTTCGGCATCGATTTATTTTCACTCGTCATGAGCGTAAACAAGGGAGGGTATGTAAGACCGCGAGCATTCCAACCAACCACTCACCTCTAGAAACTTTGGAATAATTGACAGTATGGGAAAGTTACCACACGTCTCGAACTTTTACTGAATTCGTATTTGTTCACACGAACCACAGCCGTGAATCGTAATGGAAACGCGAACGTAATCGGTTGACGTATCGATTTCTGGAATATACTAGCGAATCGGTAAAGTCCTTTATTTTTTTAAACAATCAAGAGCGATTACGTTTGCAAAAAAAATTGCCGCCTCGATTGCAGTGACATTGTCCAATGTGTTATCGGTTGTGGTGTAATTGACCATACTCCAGGAATGTACGCCCTCATCCATGAGAGTTCGATGACCCCCCCGCCCCCGTTCACTAATTGGAGGAAAAGCCATCGATCATTGGTGGTGTCGTTAACTCGCGTCTGAACCACGATCTCATTTGGCCGTCTGAAAATTTGCAGCAGCTTTTTAATGGGGACAACCGCGAACGTCGACGTGTGCGCGAATGTGTATAGTGTACTATGAATCGTGGTATGATGAAACGCGCTGAAATCGAGCGCAGTTTCATTCGGTGTGATTCCATCATTCGCAACAACAACAGTCATATTCGCCAGAAACGGCGCCATTCGCGCTGGTATCATATTAAACAAGAGTTGCGTGTGACCGTGATATCACGATGCTCGTATTGTTGATCAAGAAATTTTCGGAGAATTTTCGATACGCGATTACCATCGCGTAATTATCAAACTTTTCGCGAACTGCCGGTTGATGATGCATTACGTAACATACATATATATATCGATAAGATGCCCGAATGGACATTTTTTGAGAAATCAAGAATAGGCGGCATCGAGCGGAGTTGTGATAATCGAGGCGAAGGTCCGACGTATGTTATACTAGACGGTATGTATGCAGCCCTCGTAGACCCTCCAAAATAGCAGAAACTTTACGTTTTGTTTGAGCGGAGGGTGCTGGAGGGTCCATGGACCCTCCTATAACTGCCTCGCCAGGCAGAGTTGGTATCGAGAGCGGGCTCACGGAGGGCGCTTTTTTCGAATTTGGCATCAAGAGCGGAGTCCTGAAGAGTCCGTGATGCCCCCGGATTTACACTGGAGGGCATTTTGGCATTGAGCGGAGGCTGGCGGCGTGTACTAGAAAGGAAATAGGCTCTAGGAGATTGAGACGAGCAGTAAACATTTCGACTCGGGTGGCTTATCCTTTGTCAATTTTCCGCTTAAGAAACTTTAAATAATAAAGTTGTCAGACTTGAGAACGCGGACGTTATCGCGATCTTGAACTTGAGTTTGAAATTGGCCTTTCAGGTCAATCCTAGGGCAACTGTCTTTTTGCAGATAATAACTCTTTTTTTTTTATTATGGATTTAAATTCCTTGTTGATAATTAAATATAATTCTTGTGATTTTTCTTCATCGAAACTCTTTCTTCTTAAAATAATTAAGTTAGAAAATATGGGTTTACAGAAATTTTTAATGAGATACCTTAAAAACGAAAAGTTTATGACAAAAGAATGACGAGATTAAAATATTCAAAGCTTTAATAAAAAAAAGTAGGAGCTCGTTTTTGAACAAATAAAGTTGACCCAAGTTTGACCTTCAATGCCAATTTCAAGGATAAATGCAAGATCATGGTAAAGTCTGTTTGTTCAAGTGTGAAAACTTTTGTTTCTAACATTTGTTCAGAAAATTCTTTTCCTAGGAGTTGTTCGACCATTCAGGTGCTTTTTGGATGCTGCACTTTTTCGCGGATCGTGCTGCGAGCCTAAAATGGCGTCAGACACTAGTTCTTATAACTATATTCCCGATGAGTTCCCTCAAATTCCATACTTCACCGACCTACTTTTACTCCGGATATGTAAATAAGAGACGAAGGACGGAGATGCTGCGATCACGTGTCAACAACGAGTTTGAGGAACTCGTATTTTACAACGACTTCGATGTTCCAAAAAACGCGATGTCCGTCGATATTCAAACATTGCACGAAAACACGTCTGTCCAGTCTTTTGCTTTCACACTCATCTATAATCGACTAACAAGGCGATTGACGATCACCTGATTCCTCCTTTCGCACTCATACATATCTTGACTTGCCTCAACAAGCAACATTCTTATGCAATGCACAGAGGCGACTGAATTTTTTGGCAAGATGTGTGTGTATTTGGGCGTGGATCTCAATACCGGTATTGAGTTTCGGTATTGCCGTCTAATATCGAGTTCCCGGTACTATTACCGAGTTTTTAAAACATGGGTGCCTGGGTGGTGATTTAATAAATTGCTTATCAAACAAAAAACAGCAGGAAGGATATATACACACAGAAAATAATAAAAAAAAACGATCGATATTATCCAAATAAAAACACTCCAACAGAAATTATAGCAGCTTTAATCACATCAATTCTAAGTTTAAACAATCAACGTTGATAAAAGGTAACATTTAGTTACGTGAGTAACGTTTTACTTTCCTCTGAGTCTTCGTCTTAATACTGCAAAGTTTTAATCAGGTTTTTTAGCATTGCTAAAGAATAAAATAATAATTACTTAGTTAAAAATTTACAAAACCTTTATGTTTCGTGTTTATATCCGAATACCTACAGTTCATATTTGAGATCGCTTAGGTTAAGCACTCAAATTCTCTAACAGTACTTATAATTATTAAAACTACAAGAAAATAACAACAAAATCAAGTCATGTCAGTAATTTTAAAGGTTAGTTTTTTAAACGCGTAGGTAAAAATTACGATTTGTTCCATACCGGGGTTCCTGTATTAGATTAGCCAATACTGGGTTTATAGGGGAGAACGGGGGAATTGGAGCCATGTAAGGAAAAGTTGAAAAAAAGTAATTTATTAATGGTATTATTTATTTGTTTCACTGTTGATCAGTCGTTTGGTTAATTAACTTTCATTGTTATGAAATAAAAACCTACTAATAACTGCTTAAGGTAGTGAAAAATTGAATTTTCAAAAATTTGTCTTTGGCTCTCATTACCCGACATGACAGCGGGTAATCGGAGCTATAAACTAACCATATGTGAAATCGGCGATGTCGCTACCTGACATGTTTAATAACTTTTTAAGTAAATCTTATTAATAATAAAGATGAACATTGAACACATGGCACACTAAGGAACATATATTTAACTGAATTACTTTTTAACGCACAAATGGAAGAAAAATTAATATATCTAATATTAAAACAGGTTTTTTTTCTTGGATCTGCTCGAAGCACAGAGCACATTGCATGCCCTATTTGTTCTGCGATGTTATTACATTCGCTTATTATAACCCCCATCGTACTCTCTCTCTCTCTCTCTCTCTCTCTCTCTCTCTCTCTCTCTCTCTCTCTCTCTCTCTGCGGTCTGGCAAACCGACGGAGAAATTTCTATAAACTATTTAAATGTATGTCCACTAACGTCGGGTTATTTGCCGATGCTCGGGTGCGTGGTTGCGCACGCATTTTCGCGCGACTTATTCAGTCGAGCCGTGGGGCAATATTTACTCATGGCGGCTGGAGGGGAGGGTCTCCATTTTGGGTTACATCGACCAAACTGTATCCTTCATAATATTATTGCTTCTTTATATTCGTCTAAAGCAGGGAAACGCAACTAAATTTTTTGGCGGGCCAAATGTAAAATTTAAAGTTATACCGCGGGCCGCAGCAACGAAATTTAGAACTCATATTTTTGCCTTCTTTGTATTACCCAGGAATCACCACGTGGAGGTGAGACAAATCAATTCCCTTTTTTAGTTTTTTGGGAGCTTTTATTTTTTTGTTTTTGTGTTTTTATTTTTTGTTTTTGTGTTTTATTTTTTGTGCCGAGCGTGGCCGAAGGCGCAGACAGGAAATTTCAACCACGTTCGGCTCCTTCCGACGATGCCCGAGCTTCGCTCGCTCACGGACCCGCGCTACTATGATTGTGTGATGCGCGCATAAGAGACTAGAGAGGGGGTAACTTTTACGCGCGATCTGGCAGCTCTGCTACAAAAGGCTGCGATTCCTACCACGCTCTCCTATTCCTCATGGATGGCGGATGACGCTGGGGCCCGGGCGTGAGGTATTTTTCATTGTTCCGTGGATTAAGCTTGAACGTCGCGGGCCGGACTGGAAAGCCTCGCGGGCCGGATCCGGCCCGCGGGCTGCCAGTTGCGTATGCCTGGTCTAAAGTAATGTAAAAACTATGCATGTAATACAGATTGGGATGGTTGGTCGGTTAGTCACCTAAAATGCCGGAAAACATGGTTAGCCCCGAATACTTTAATGAAAAAGTTAAAGAAAAAATCATTTATGGATAATTATGTGAGAATAGGAATTATGTTTTTCCGATATTTTAAGAGCTTGATCAATTTACTCCAGAGTAGGTATAAAATGAGTGCACAATTATGTTAGTTTGAAAGTAAATAGTATAAAAGTAATTCCAAGAAAATAGTTCTTGTCAATAATGAAACACAAGATAGAAACGCATTTGTATCTGTTAGATATTTGAATCTCTGTGGTAAGGAACTCTGACCTCGACCGACGTTGACGGCGTAACGACAGCTGCCCCGACACACTGCAAACGATGTTTGCCTGCTTCAAGCAGCGTCGCATGATTAATTAATCAGAACTATGCTATTCACCGTGGTCGGCTGCGCGGCTGCACGAGCAACTGTCAAGTCGCCAATCACCTTCCTGCGCTCGCCCATGCTACCGCGCGCATATGGTGCCATTCCTTCCTAATGTGATACGCAAAAGCGTTTTACGTTAAATTATTCACTTCAACGCAGCCCGCAGGGAATTGCGGGTGTAGAACGAACCGTAAGGCACTCCAGAGACTCGTGTATGAACGTGTTCCCAACTGACGGAATGCTAAAAGTGTTCCAAAAGCGACGAAGGTCATGGGACTCGAACAACGAGTGCTGTGGGAATAATACGACAAAAAACGAAAAGGGGGATGCTGCGAATGTACTCCCGCATCATGTAGCTAAAAGGGGTCTGTTGTAGGGTTATTTCACGACCGGTGTACCAGTTGAATTCCACAGTCGTCACCGCATCGCCCTCGAGTTCGTGACTCATCTTCTGCTTTGTCCTGATAAATTCGACCACCCGGTCTGTGTCCGTGCTAATTCGTTTTGGTTCCGTAAACTTGGTCGAAGGCGTTCGGAGTAGCAAGAGACAATTTATGCCCATTGTTATATTTCTTTCATTACACGAGGGAACGCAGCGTCTTTCATCTCCAATGTTTTGTTGATACCTTACGAAACAAGACCCTCCGTGTGACTCACCCTCATTCGCATCCCTTGGCTCGCTCTATTGTTAATTCGTTTCACCCCCTGTATTAGAAAGCTCGATAAAACCCCTGAAGAGGATACGAGTCCCTCTTTTTTCGCTACAACACACATGCCGGCATAATCATGGCGTGTTTGCGGTGACCGCTTAATCCCCGCATGAAGAACTACATATCGCCCGATGGCGGCTTTTTATACGGAACCCTGAAGAAAAAATGTCACCGCCCGGGGTTGGTGGGTTGTATAACGCGCTGATAAAATATACAAGTCTTGCACGCGTCGTCCACCACCCTCGGGGGTAAAAAGGGATAATCCTTTGGGGCACATCTGGGCTGATCGTGTACGGTGTGATATTAGCTGTAACAGCAAGTTTATATACATGCACGCCTAGTTTCATCAAGTATTTTCGCTAGCATTTATCTATAAACTCCATGGACACAGGTCTTTCGGAGCGGAGCTCTCGCGAGCCATTCGCTTCATCTATCTATTCACCACGTGGCAAATGGAGGTAGAAATCGACGCACGGTTGGTTTCGTGCGGCACTGAATGGGAAACCTAAACAGATTACTCGCTGATTGGCCTCACTGTAAGGACAGCTTGTAACGTGTTCCTCTTTCTCTTTCTCTCCGGGGATACGTGTCCTGCAGCGCGAAATAAATACCTCCCTTTCGTTATTTTCTCTCTCTCTCTCTCTCTCTCTCTCTCTCTCTCTCTCTCTCTCTCTCTCTCTCTCTCTCTCTCTCTCTCTCTCTCCCTCGCTCTTCAACGTTGCCACCCTCGCTTCCACGCGTCATCACACTCGCATCGGTGTAGCTTTCCTACGTATTTGTCGAAATAGCGACAGATGTGCCGATTAATTTCGTCGCTCACCCTACATTTCGTAATATCATCTCTTGAGAATTCTCCTCTCTTCAGTCTCTTAGTTTCGAACCCTCTGCCACGTTCCCTTCGATTTTTTTGGTTCCTCCATCCTCGCCTCCGCAATTGCAACGACCGCATTTTCCAGAGAACGGTATGCACTTAATGGCTAAAGCCCAACCGGGAGACCGTGCCGAATTCCTGATCACCGAACCCGGGGAGGGTGGATAGCTCAAGACCACACGGCGCATCCTCCACGATCCCTTAGAGCTAGTGCTGGGCGGCGAGAATGTATAAAGCATGGCAGCCGATGGAAGTACACGCGACGTTGCTTTTGCTTCGGTCGTTGATGGTATTTTAGGGATTATAGGTCTGTTACGAGTCTGCAATAATAATTATCATAATAATAAAAATGCAATATTCATGAAATAATAACAATTATAATAATGTCAATGAAGTATAGGATCGTTTAAAACGACTGGACAAATCTTTTAAGTTTTTTCGAAAGACGTAGGTATTGTTCAATTTCGACTGTACACCGCGTGAATTTTCACGAATACTTACGAGATTATAGAAGTATCTATCGGGATTCCAAAAACCCGTTCTTTCTCGCTTTCCCTAATAATCCGCCATTACAAAGAAAGCTTTTTTTCCTTTCTCTCCGTTCCTCACTTTTCCCTCTCACAGACCTTTCTCTCTGCACTTTCGACGAAACTAGGTGCATTATAAATTATTCCGTTTGACATCGTCGACGGCAAATTCTCCTTGCAGGACGTTAAATTATACTCCTCTACGTTTCTCGTCTCAGGTGTCCGGCGATCTCTACCTACAGAGATATCTGGAACGAAGCTCTAGGTAAAGCCTCGAACGAGTCGCGTTGAAACTAGATGAAAAAGGAGATAAAAAAGAGGGTAAAGAAGAAGCTTTTGGTCGTCTCATGACTTTTTCGAGGTTGAACGTCAAACGGTTCGGTAGCTGAGATTTTCGGTGGAATAAAATATTTTTTCTTCTCTTTATTCGCGACTAATCAGCTTACTTTTGATTTTCCATGAATATATCGTTACAAAATTCGCATGTACATTGTAAATTCTTCCATTCGCCGTACGTTTTTCGAGATTAAGTCGAAAACGAGTTTATTAAAAAATCAAACAATATTTAGCTTAACAAAATAATAATAACGATAAATAAATATTGATTTCGCCACTTCCAAATTGAGATTTATACCTGATTCGAAAATTCAGAGCCTTCGAAAGGACACATTTTTCTGGCATATATAAATTTATGTACCCACGAAAAGCACGAGGGTAGCTTTCGTGCAAGTATCGTACGTCGATGTGGCTCGAAACCCTACAGAGAGATGAGGCGATAGAACGTGTGACAGGCCTTGAGGGCAATTTATGCAATCGAACACGGCTCTGGCATCGTCACTCTCCTCCCCCAACTAAAAAACCACCAAGGGGATGCGGCGCTCGTATACCCCACGGGCCTACGTCTGATAACGTGTAATTACGATTTATCGATGCATCGCTCAAGTCAATCCACTCACAGACGTTCATATACATACATGTATAAATAGTCGTACGAAGTGAGTAATCGACTTATCGCTGGGATATGCAGTCCGTACGAAATTCTCAAAGTCGTCCTGTCGAGATAGCGTGCGTGCGATGTGATAAATGGGCTCGAGTCAGAAGAATAGAAAGAGCCATTTAGATAATATCGTAAACCATCAGCGTGTCCTTGGGTACAATACGAAAACCGTACGTGCTTTAATCTTTATTTATATTCCACTGTTATCGATACCTCGACAGATGTCAGAGCGAAGAATGGAAAATGATGAACGCCCGATGAGACGCGTCCGGATACGTGATTATAAATATTCATGAGATTTTCATTGACACCCATTCCGCTACGCTATTGATACAGCCGATTTTTTGGTAGTAACTTCCAATAGATATTCTGAATATATTGAACAAATCTTATTAAAACTGTAAATGGAGTTAAAAAAATTCAATCTGTATAAATTAAAAGAAAAAAGCCCTATTTTCCAGCTTTATCATGAAGAATTTTATATTTCTGAAAAAAAATAACAGCCACGGTTTATTTTCTACAATCGTACGAGTGAGGAGCTTGAAGGTAGTTCTATACTAACAATAAGCGACGTTATACTGA
The DNA here is from genome assembly GCA_946811545.1 of Netelia fuscicornis. NCBI lineage: Eukaryota > Metazoa > Arthropoda > Insecta > Hymenoptera > Ichneumonidae > Netelia > Netelia fuscicornis. Next base: position 22,903,590 of record OX328011.1, on the reverse strand, counting down.
CTGCAGTATTAATTTTCATTGGTTAGAATAGGACACAAGTGAAACGAGATATAGGTATAGGTGCCTAGTATAACAAATGCATAGCCAAAGGTGCTTGGGGGTTTCTTTCCCTGCGCGTGAAAAGAAGACGGAATGACGCTCGAAACGAGAGTGTGAAGGCAGAAAAGAAACGAAGGTAGACGAGGAGAACAAGAGGGAGGAAATGCAGAGAGCGAAAAAGAGGGAGCGAGAGGGCAAGGGAAAGAGATGGCAGAAAAGCTCGAGAAAGCGCCATCGATCTTCTAGTACTCGTCGTCAACTCGAGTCTTTTCCAATTTAAAAAAGAGGAACGCACTAGGGGAGATACTCGACGAAGCTGTGGCGTTTGTGTACACGAAAGCGTAAGAGGGCAGCAAGCAAATGCTCTGATGAATTCGTGCTTTTTTTCGACACTTTCTCTTCCTTTTGTTTATTATCCAACGAGCCGAGCGTATTCCTGCTGCGTCACGTTTTATCAATAGAACAAAAGTGCAAGAGTTGAGGGAGAACGAAGTTATATCAGGCTCGCTCCTTCTTCATACGATATCGGTGAATAATACGGCACGGTGTGATAATCGTTCATCGAGGAAATGGTATGGAGAAAGGATGAATGCCGTTACCTTGGATACCATGTGTATTGCCTGACAACAATACGTACGAATTAAGCGAACTTCGTTGACTTCGATGAAAACATCCTCGATTCATTATAACAAGTTGCATTAATGCGAATTTCTCGCCGAGACTTTCCCGTTTATTACTTTTCGTGTTTTTTTCTCTTTATTTTTTTAAACGAAAAGGATAATGTATCCGAGTATCTCTTTTTTACGGTTTAGCTCGGTCGCAAATTATTCCGGTCGTAATACTCACTCAAGAAGAGTTTAATATTCATTTGAAAAACGAAAAATAAGCAAGTGGCGGTATAGATAGCGGAGTGACAAAAACTCCGCAGATTAACTTTTTATGGGAGCTTGCTATCTTTGTTATCCTCTGTATATACCTGTCGAGCTCAGGTCTTCTGACAAGTGTCAGGTCGATTCATACGAGCTATCGCGGAGTATAAAAATATCAAGGGATATGAATGACGACGAGAGGGAGCCATCGAAGTAAGAGTGACGTTGGCACGCCTCGGGATGGTCGGGGGACGGGGCAGAGGGGGATGAACCCATCGATCAGATACTGGGATTAGTCTAATCCCATTTGACTTGGGGGAAGGAGAGATAGGCAGCTAGAGAGAGAGAGAGAGAGAGAGAGAGAGAGAAAAAGACCGCGGCGTTCTACGAAGTGGAAGGGGCTTATCTCAATTTTGTGCGGTTTCTCGCGCGGCACCAATAATCCGTGCCAGAATCCGGGACACGGAAAACTACGAACCATGAAAATTTGTGAGATACATGCGATAGTTAAAAAAATATCTAGACGTATAAATTCTTCCTGTTCTTTTAGTCTCGTCAGTGCATCGAGCTATTTAAATACATTATGAATGTTTTAAAAATTGCAAAATCCATTTACTAACGTAAGAATCAAATGTTGTCATTTCTCCTATGTTATTAAAACTTTTTAATAGAAAAAATTTTGTACTAAATGGAGAAAACTTATTTTTTAGATTCGCTGTAAAGGATTTTATATAGTTGAAAGAATCAATATCGCTCATTAATTAGAAACACGTAGTGTCAATTTATGGGCGATGAATTAAATTAGCTTATTCCACCATAAATAATATTAGGTCTGTATAAAAAAAACTTATGCCGGAAGCGTATCGTCGCTCACCCGTCATTTTCATCGACCACCGCTTTCACAATATGATTACAATCTATAAGGGCACGTCTATTACAAACATGATATGTTTAGCTTGTAATATGATTTCACATCGGATATACTTAATGTGAGTGCACACTATGAGTGTTCAATCTCTCTTTACATGAGATGAAAAAAGAAAAACTATGGTAATCGATGCGTGGCATTGACCATCCTCAAACGAGGGAGAATTTGCTGCTACATGAAGGTAGGAGGGACGATAAAGAAATAACGAAAGATATAACAACGTATATTTATATTAAAAAATTAAGTAGAGATTGTAAAATTTATAACTGGAATGATAAATATGTCACGTTTATAGAATATTGCTTATGTTTCATAGGCTAAAGTTGAAACTATTTAAATAAATTTGTATATTACGAAATTCATAGCATCCTATTTCCTTTAATTTAATTTCACTGTAAATATTATTTTGCTCGTGCTAATAATTATTTACATGTTGGAAACTTTTCATGAAGTAGAAATTGGTTGATACCGAGTCACGTCATCAGTTTGCACCTTCATATCGCATCCATATAGGCGCATATTATTTACATATTTGTCTATTTAGTTTTAGTCTTTAAATTGCTATATGCAAATAGCTATAAAAATTTCATACGAAATATAGAAACCGGTATACTACCCACAAAAAATCTATAACTCAAGCGTTTGCAGCGATTCTGAGACCGACTGTGTCACGAGTAATCAATAACTCTACAGCGTGACATAAAATATCTCTTCCATACAAAAAATATGTAAATGTGAACTGGAATCATTTATCCTGTTGTGCTCCGCTTCTGTTGTGCAATAAACGTCACGCTCGTGTATCTTTCGTCATTAATTGCGTCGTGCCGGAAGGGGTGAAGCTCTACGAGGCAGCGATATGAATCCTCTATACTAGTACAGAGGTCAGGGTTTTCAGCGTGCGTGTGTGTGTGTGTGTGTGCGTATGTGTATTCACCAGGCCGATGGGAGCCCTAAACAAAATATACGTGACGTTACCGATATTCCATCAGTGACATCCAACGAACAAAGCAGGAAGATGTCCTCGTCTATGTGTAATGGGCTCGTAAACTTTTATTTATTTATCCAATTTCTCCAGAGATATTACGATAATTAATCCATTCCACTTATTATTTCATTATCTAATAAGGCTTCAAATTGTCGAACGAAATTATTAATATTATTATTATATCATAGTCGAATGGACCGATCGCGATGAGATGCTCGAGAGTCAATAATAGGGAGGCGCAATCTTTCGGCTCGGTGCACAACGAGGTTGCACTTGTGCATCACACACGTTTCATGGCTGGGTGGTTCCAGCAGCTCGATATCAGAAAAGCCTCGTATATTGTGTGCATCTGATCATGAGAAAAACATGATGATACTCCATAACAGGCGTCTATGGGCTGTTTTATGCTGAATTTAGCAGCTTCATTTCCTTTGTTCTTTCCTTCAGTTTCGTGCAAATCGTAATTTTATCACTACGCATCTCCGTTTGACTGCTGTCTTCATGACATTTAGATAAACTCGTTTAGCTATGCAAGACGCACGAGGTATCGCAAAGAATTATGTCAGCGATGGACCTGGCTAGTAGTATATGTAATCGAAAAAAGTATTCCGAAATCAGCAAAGAACGTGTAAAGCGGACAAGTGGGAACGACAAGGCAGGGTGTTCTGACGTAGGAAACAAATGACAAGCTCGCGAGATTTTCAGTGACAAAGGATGCTACAAAAGAATTATGACGGTGAACAAGGCAGTGCAAACGATGTTTTTTTATCATCGTCGATAAACGACATGCATGGGTCTTCTTGCCTCGACGAGCAAATATATCTCCTTCAGATTTTTCAAACGGGTCGTTTGTTGGAACGATAAAATTGAAACAGTGAAAAGGAATTAATTCGTTACAAGGGAATAAATGCTGATACATTTTATGTTTTCAATTACAATCCATCGATGATACAAGAAATACAGAAAAAGGCAGTACAGGGAAGGCGAGACTAAAGTACTCTTTACAATCATATGATGTATCGGACGTTCGAGCAGGATAGATGATAATTATGAACATCAAGGACCAATGAACATGCAAACGCCCAACATAGATAACCCCACGTCCGCATACCCACGTATACATATCTCAGCTGACTTTTCGTTCGGTAAATATTAGTAACGGCGAATAACGCTTGTTCACGGCGTACAGAGCGAACGAGAAAGTGCAATTGTATACTACTGCGTTACAGCTCAAAGAGTCACGCTGCATTGAACTCAACTCTCTATTGTGGCATTAGCTTTTCATCAGATAGCCAATCGAACACTTTCTGTATCATGAAGGGCTCTTTACGATTTGTTAAACGATATCGACAGGGAATTTGGTAGAATCCATGATACATCGTGACGGTACCGTCACTTTTTAGGCTCGGAAAAAGTGTTGTATAACCTCAAGAACTTTTCCAACAGTCACTCTTTGTATTTTGACGGATCTTTGTATTGGAAATAAGTATGTATTAGATAGCTAGACGGTAAATACAAATCGTTTAATGTATTAAATCCGGGTGAACGCTCATCGCCATTGCGGCAAGGTTCAAAATTAGGTAAAATTGCCTCAGGAAATGGTTCGATGAGGAAGCCATAATTTGCAAGCAGTAAAGTATGTTGGTCTCACGTAGGAATCACGCAAAATTTATTTGCCTATTCTAATGAGAAGGTCCTTTTACTTAAATAGAGAAATGCATTTTCCTCAAATAATATTCGTAAGATTTTAACATCGGTGCTATTATTGCGTAATCATCTCTAGAAACGAATAAGTGTCCTAAAGTTTTGCCTCAACTCCGTATAAATGTTCGTCCTAATAATCCCTGTGAAGCCATATACATATAATAGTACGTATTACGATTCTGATTTTAATAATGCACCGAACCCAGTCTACTAACGTTTTACTGTTGAACCGAGATAATTAAGTTTGCTCGTATTCACAACTTAAATATTTGACATCCCTTGTATGCGTAAGTCTAAAAAGCCGTTTTCAAAACTCTCTCGAAACGACTATACAGAGTGAAGGTTTGAGATTATTGCGATTTTTCTCGAAAAATTGAATTATCAATTATTTTTTATACAAAAGTTGATACTCTTTTTATTAGCAAAAATTGAAATAAGCGAAAGTGTATTCGTAAGATCAATACAAGGATAATATAGCATGGAAATAACAAAAAATATCATTTCATTTTTGATCAAACAATCGTTACGTCCATCAGAACACCTTCGTGGTATAAGTTGTGTTCGATCAATACTTTGATTCTTCAGCTTCGAGACTTATCTGCTTTATTATCATGTAATCTGTTTCGGAGGTGAGTAATTCGTTACAATAATGTACACCTGAGCTAGCGTTGGTTTAATTGCGTCAGCAGTTAAAACTGACGTTCAGTAACGCTTGTCGACTATACACTTACGGCTTACACGTTAATGTTCGAACGGACAACTAGAAACGCTAATCATGTATTTGGCCAGTGGCTATACACTGAACGTAGCCGCCGCACCATCAGCGTCAGCAACGAAAGGCTTGTGAAGTACAGCTTTCCTCCCTTTCGCATCGGCCACCCCACCCCTTCAGCCCACATACAAACAGACCCACAGTCTCGCACACACTGGAAATTCTAACAAGTTAATGGCGCTACTTCGTCGATGAAATTTCCAGCCTCAGGGTCCACGCTATTGTGCGACGAATGCACATGGTCTCGTTCATTCCTGTTGTAGTATTCATCCTCGGGATAGATATCAATTCGAACTCGGCGTAGCGTACACATTGTTTCTCTCTATTCTCTTCCCTGTATTCGATTGTAGCTTTCTGCACGCACAGGATCCCCGACAATGTCTCTTTCTCTTTCTCTCTCTCGCACTGTCCCTCATTCCTTCCGAAACATACATACATCCAATTCCATGCTGCAACAGTTTCTAACTCTACAAAATTTGTTCTCATGTGCGAGATAATCTATTGAATTGCTATGCTGTACTTCTCCGTGTTCGGAGTTTTCGTCTCTAATTATTTCAAAATTTGTACTCGCTGGCAAACTAATTTTCTCTTTATAAAGAAGAACCGAGGTAATCTATTTCAGATTGATGTACGTGGGTTACTTCCCAGAGGCCAAGTTCTTTTGATACGATATGTTGTGAAAGGGGTGAACTTAAACTTTCAAATTTATCGAGAAAACAATTCTGAAGTTTTGGAAGAATAACGTCAGAATTTAGTTTCAGCGGCGACGATCACTTTGGATCACTGGAAATGGATACCATATCCGTTTAATAAGAAAATATGAAGTTGGGCCATGATGAAAATGTACGCAGGGCTTGAATTCCCAAATCAGAAGGCAACAATTATTTCATAATAAATCAAACAAAACGTCAAAGTAAAAATAAATTATAAACATGTTTCTTCGCGGGAAAGACAAGTGTTCAAATAAATGATTGCAGATTTCCTAGTAATGGTCGTAAAAAATAAGAATGTCAATGGAGATTCGAAATATATTAATCAAGTAAGCAGGATTTGTTCAAGGAGAATAAACCTCGACGAACATTATATCAAAGACTACAATGTGAACTGTCGAACAATGAGTATATTGTAAAGCAATGGGTCTCGTACTTCAAAATGAGAAATTTCCACGTACGGTTACACAGAGTGAGGAAGTTTTCGATTGCGCCGATGGGCATTCACACAGCGAGGAGTGAAATAACCGTCGAATATTCGAGTGACAAATTTTTTTAAATATTCCGGGGTGACCCGTTTTTGCTCTGAAACGGTGTGTGGATCTTCTAACACATCGCACATATGGGAAATCCTCGAATTTACCCTTTCTTGTATTACGGACCTTTTAAATATTTAATGTCTGTATTTTAAGCACGAAAATCTGGATATCTGAGGGGCTTAAAATTTTCCGTGACTGCGGACACACGGATGACCGCAGAGACGACGATATTATACATGGCACACGCTACTATGAACATATTAATAGGAAGGAAACGATACACCTACCAGATTAAACGAAGCTTTACGATCGGGGGTATTAACATTCGTCGTTGTGCATGCAAATGGTGAAAACCGCTCGTGAACTCTGCGCCGGCCTTAAACTAATAGAGAAAGTGGGCGGAGATCATGGGTCGCGATATCACATTAACTGTAAGATTATTTTATAGATAGAATGACTTAAACAATTTTATATAAGCTATAAATTATTTACATATACTGCTCGAAAAAGATAAACGATTTTTTAACCCTTCAATAAAATTGTCATTATTTGACAGGACGTAATATTGATTGTATTCGTTGTATGGCGATGAAAAAAATCAATATGTAGCCCGTATACAAGCTTTAAATTGGTTTTGTTTTACAATTTAATTCGGGACACGATTCTTTTATCTTTTAGAACAGTGTTTTATTAATTGCATTAAAAGGTTAACAAAATACATACTGCTCGAAAAAGATAAATGTATTCGTCGTATGGTGATGAAAAACCGCAATATGTAGCCTGAATACAAGCTTTCAATTGATTTTTTTTTACAATTTAATTGGGGAAACGATTCTTTTATTTTTTAAAACAGTATTTTATTATTTGCATCAAAAGACTAAATAATTATATACCGATCGAAAAAAACAATGGAATTTTTATTCCTTCAATATAATTTTCATTATTTGTCAGCGCATAACTTTGGTTGTATTGGTTGTATAGAGATGAAAAAAAGCAACATGTACCTTGTATAAAAACTTTAAATTGCTTTTTTACAATTAAATTGAGGGAAGAAATTTCTTTATCTTTTAGTACAGTGTTTTATTATTTGGATAGATTGACCAAACAATTATAATTATTGCACAATAATTAAGATATAATAGTATTATATTGTGATTACTTACTACTATAAAATATATAATTTTACGCGCGAGATATGACTTCACTTTCATCTCGAGTAAAGACATACCTAATATAACAAAAAGTTTAAGGGAGTATTCAAAATCGTCGTCGCACTGCCTGGTTTCGAGAAAATTAATTCAGGTTATTCCAGGTGTTTTTGACGAAGAGTTGTTTTTACATTTTTATGGATATTTACCAAAGTTTAAGCAATAACGTATTTTACAGCTCCGCGGGAAACATTTATGCCACGACAAGGACTATTTTTCTGTGGGTTATCTCGCAAAGTCGTAAAAGAAGAACACGACGAGAACGAGTAAAATTCTTGAAAAGAAAAGCCATCGTTGTATTTGACGGTTTGCGGTGACGGAAGTTGAAACAGGCATACGACGCCTCGTAGTTCTTTGGTGTGTTAAAGCTTTTAGGATACAGCACTGAAAAATTGATCGTGCCGTAAAGCGCGACTGGCAGTTTTGTACTTATTGAAGGAACAAAAAGTGCATTCTGAAATATTTCAGGTAGTTTGAACACCATGCAGAAACGTGCACCGTGAATTATTTAGAATCTTCTGAAAAAAAAAACAGAAGTAGAAACTGTTATAAAAGTTCACAGTTTGAACAATAGTTTGCTATACAATACATAAATTAATCGCAATTAAATTTTCAACGCGATTATTCGGTGTTTTCTACAAAACATCTCAAATGCGAATTAAAAGTCGTTTAAATACCTTTCTACCTTATTACTACTACTAGTAATTAATGAAAACTATAATCGGACGCAGAAAATAATAGATACAATGGACATCGTGATCGAACAACAAAACAGGGCACTTGTCGATGTGCAGAATAAGAAGAGGTATAGTCGGAACCAAAGTGTCGCAGGCTCGTATAACCGATCGAATTTGCATTGGCGTATTTTGCCAGACTTTCTGTGCTCTATTTTCGTACTGAGATTTCATTGTCAACTAATAATACATTAATAAGACAATAAGACTATAATAAGATGATAATTCTTACAATAACTTTGACAACCGTCTATGTATATTGTAGAACGACGGTGTGGTGTATCGATCACATTATCTACATACATACATGAGTAAGAAATAAGATCAGGTAGTGGGAAGAAAGAAAACGCGAGGGATCGGTTAACCGGTTTCGACAATTATTTAATAATATGAGGGGAAATGACTTTCTTCACGTTGATTAAATCGATCACTCTAATATCTGATGTTCAGCCTGTCAAAGAAATATAATCTCAGTGCGCCATATATCAATAACGCAATAACTTTTATGGAATTGTCCAATCGAATAAAATGGTATCGCTTCGAACAAAGAAAAGTTGTGAGTCATACATCATTTTTTTCGGACCCGAACCTTTTCGTCTATAATCATTTTCTATCATTTGATGCGAATATTTTTACTAATATTTGTCGTTGCATTGAAAAGGAGTAACTATAATGTGGGAAATCGCTACAGAATCTAAACTGTGCGAATGTTACTAACGCATTTTTATTTGTATTTTAGATAATGTATAACTGATGCATCTAACATTATTTTCGCAATGTACATATGTATGAGCGTAAACGTGTATAAAATTAAGTTTAATAATACCACGGATTTTGCTCCCTTTCGGGACATCAAATTGTCAGTATCTATTTTTTTACAGAACCCATGCACGTCCACATACAAATCCCGTTTGTAATTAGTTGAATTTTTATTGTCATTGAATATCATTTTTATATTAAAATTGGTTTTATAGCGAATGTCATTGAAAGAAGTTTTTAAAATTATGATTATTCAAGTGCCTCTGGATACGCAACGTTCTTTGTTCTACCGTCTTGTGCGTATTCGAATACGTTGGAAGGTTTTCCTATGCGTGATCAGACCACATATGTCCAGCTGTCCATGTGTAATGGATGGATTTTCCAAATTTAACCCCTACTCTTGTTGCGGCTGTCCCTATACTTTGTTAATGGTCAGCGCAGCTGCGAGTTCCACCGGAAATTGCAAAAGTTTGAATTCGAATGGCATATCTGTTAATATCATTGGGACCCGTGGTAATAATACATTTTCTAAAATGCCACTAGAAAGAAGATCTTGTACCATAAAATTTGACAACAAACACGTGGGAAAGCAGCCTATCAAGTTGACACTCGAAATCCGGCCTCCACCACTCGCCTAATTCTTACAATACAGCATTTTTGCAACGACTAAAAGTTTACGTTTTGTAAGCTGCTAATTTTAACCGCCAGTCAGCCTCGAGCCAGCCTTCACAGACGAGTCCTAACTCCGAAGTCTCAATCCATATTCCAAATTAATAACTGTATCACGAATAGTCTCGGGAATCCATCGTGCAACCTTTGATATTCTTAAGAAAGTAATCTAGTTGTGTTTGATTTTAAACAAGAAAGTGCATTTTGCATATTGTACTCACACCACGAATTCCTCTCCTTGCACACTCTCGTCTCGCCCGAACGAGCAACGAGAATCGGGCGATACCGCGCGATGACCACAGGGGGTGCGTAGCGTGTCGGAATTGTCCATGTCTGGCCTGGTATTACGTTTCGTTTTCTATCTACAGTGGTGATCGCCATTAGCCGCTAACCACCGTTGCCCAGTTATTCCCTCGATTCTACCGAAATAAAATAACCAGAGCCCTGTCCGACGATGGATCACGCCTGCAGCAGGTGAAATGTAGTTCGTTAAAAACTCGTCTCTCAATGTCCAATAATTCAACTTGCACTGCTAACAACTTTTGAATATTGATGAATATTAAACAACTAATTATGAATTCTGTTAACATGCAACGAGTTACAAGCATTCAATATGGCTACTTGAAGTAAACGTAAAATACGCTCAGAACAATCAATTTTAACAATGTTATACATTGCACGTTTTATGAAACGTTGCTGGCAATAATGAAATAAAATTCATAAATTTTTTTTACTTCGATAGAACGATATATCAACCTTTATGTACACATCGTAACTTTAACTTTTTTCCTACTCGAATAATGGTCGAACTATGGTCAAAAAGTGGAGCAACGACGAAAAATCGAGTGCACACGAACGACGTTAAATCAATTTATAGCTGTGGGGGTCCTGGCACGCGTCTCCTGGCAGCGGTTTCGGGGAGTGTGAAGGGCGGAGGGGCTCGTAATGTGAACGATAAAAGATTGATAATTACGGGTCTCCGTGGGTCAGAGGTTGGTCACGCGCGGTGCGTGCTCGGCCCAAAAGTGAGAAGGAACTGTGAACGATTTTTCACCCTCGTCGTTCCAGTCTACGTTACGAGAATATAACTCAATCATATTTATTGGATGCGGAAGGTCGCGGTGTTATCGCAACCCCGTGGTATCGCGCTGGTGGATATATAGGTATGTATGGTGTGTGGGAAATGAGAACGGAAGGCACATAAAGCGTTTTCTCGGCTGAGTGGTAACACGTACATTATATATATATATGTAGCGCTGTATTTTGTATATGTATATATATAGCGATCTGGTGACAAATTGATGGCTGGTTAGACTGCCCTAGATAGAAATTTCATTAGAACAGATCTCCTTTCTTTTCTAAAACTTTGATAGTCGAGGGCCATGCGTAGTTCAAAAAACGAAGTCATGAAGTATTTAGTTTTCTAACATGTTTCTGCGTATTCCCCGACTGCAGAAAGGTAGAGGGGATCAGCACGGCGATCGAGGCATTCACGGTGGCAAAAAAGTTTCGAGGTGAAGTATAGAAGCGTCTGCTATTATTGTGAATATCTGTGTAGTAAAGTGATACAAATATTCAATATTATTGTTTATTTTTGCAATGGTTAATGGCCAACTATTGTGTATCTAATTGTAAACATTCACTTAAAAATAGCAAGGGTGAATTTTACAAATTTCCTACAGTTGCTTACCAAGTTGATCAAAAGAAAAAGTGAATAGCTGCTGTACAGAGAGTTTAGTAAAATACGCTAACCTAACATTTGGTCACTGTCGATATTGTCAATGCATTATACTTGTGTATTTACATTAAAATTATGAAACTATAAAAACATTAATATAAGTATCGGTTAAGTTTTCATTTGATAAGTATATGTTATCACATGGTCTAATGTTTACATTTTCATAACTAAAAATGACACCGTGAAATTTAATAAGTATAGAAGAAAACTGTACTTACCTTCAGTTTTGTACTTCCTTCGTATTTACAAATAATTTTGTTTTTTTTAACGAATAATACTTTTATTTTTATAAACTTTTATTTCAAGTCTCTTAAAAGCTGACGTTTTGCAAATGTCATATGCCCTTCGCCTCGAACCGCTTTCACCACGAGATGCGCTATATGTTCTTCTGTCATAAGCCAATACCTACCAGTAAAAAAGAATAACAGTGTAGAGGGATAACGGTTGTTCGATAACGTTCCCTATTTGTGCTTTTGTTCTTCACCGTAGCCCATTTTGTTTTTAAGCCACCGAATGAACGGTTCGGCTCATACAATATCTATGCCAGTTGAGCCTAAATGCACGTTTAACCCCTTACTGCATACAAAGTCATATATGGCTGCTAAGTTTATTTTTCTTTTTTAGTATGTTAACGAGGTTCCACATATTTGAGACTCAAAAAGGACAATTTTTTAATTTTTTTTTTCTGAAATAACACATCTTTTTCGATATGTGATTCAAATTTCATGAAATTCTGAACAGTGAAAGTATGTTGAATAATTTTTTGGAGTTAGCGTTTGAATTCATTAGAAATTCAAACTTTCTCACAAAATCGTGTCTCCTGAAAAGTTATGTTTTTCACATGCAATGTACCTTTTCTCGGAAACCTACTCATCGTATCGGCATACTTCTTTTTCAACGTAACAAATACACCCAAATGAAGGATGTGTCGAGCCATTTTTTTGAAAAAACGCTTCAGACCAGAGAAAAATATATTCGAAGGTAAGAAAACGTGGTCAAAAATTTTAACAAAATTTCAAAACGATGTCAAAATATTCTGAAACAAGATATCGAAAAAATGGCTCGACACATTATTTATAACACTTTAAGATACACACACAACAAAAATGGTCAAAATCGAACATACGGTTCCTGAAAAAAAGTGCATTGAAAATAGGCATTTTTTGAGCCAATGTTTTTCGACTTTCAATTCGTCCCAACAAATTTTTGTTTCGAATATGTTCTAAAACCCGACATAGAATTATCAATAAAGTCTTTTTGTACAAACCTAAAAGAAAGTCGTCGAAAAATGTTGAATTGTTTTGAAAATTTGAGAAATTGAGAAAGAATTTGCTTTGCAAGACAAAATACGTTCCGTTGTATAAATAGATATATAATTACGATACAAAGTTGGTTTTGAAAAAAAAAACAATCTTTTTTCAGTGTGTTAAAACCTTGTAGGCGCTTAGGAAGACAAATAAAAGAGGGTTTCACTAAAAAAGTAATATTTACTCCATCTCTTTCATAATTCATGCAATGAGGGGTTAAATAATTTGTATTTATCAATAGACGTCCCGGGGACCAAAGAGACGTCAGGTTCTTCGTAAGGAGAGAAAGACTAGAGTGCTGTTTGTTATTAATTTTGTGTGGGTGCGTTATTATCACACTGTATTAACTCTCCATATCAATAAACTTCTTATTTTTACTTTTATTCGATAATTATAACATTGCAATGCTAAAATGGTGTTCAGTCATACTGACAAATATCAACCAACGAGCCCAAGTTTCTACTATGGATTTGCAGTACCTAAATACCTCAGCACCATTTCCCTCTAGATTAAGGATGGCTGAAACTTATTGTTAATACCTTATATAAATGTTACTGATTCGTAGCATCCTGGCAAATGTTGCACGCTATTCTCCAACAGGACTTTGCTCGTCCATAAAAAGCTGGATCGTTTCCCTATAATTAAGCAGATATGACAAACCTTTGTCAGAAACTTTTGATAGAAACATGTATTTTATGAAGGATATGTTATGGATCTTTTAATTTATGCCCTCATTATATGTTCGAGCGATCAAATTCTGTGCAGTGAAATATATATTGTTCTGTGCAGTGAAATATATATTGTAGGAGCGATCAAATTCTGTGCAGTGAAAGCGCAGAAGAGCCGTTACACTATCTTCGTCTAGTGACGTTAATTCGTATAAAAAATATAAAATTGTCTATGTAAAAGAGGATGTACTATAGGCCGTCTGCTCCGTTCTACCTGGGTGACCTGAAATGCCTCCATTCTATCCTTATCACGCTGAAAAATCGAAACAATGCTAATACAGCACGCAGATATGAGTTGTCGAATTTCGAATTTGGCAACATTATTATTTTCATATTCACGACTATACTGTACTGATATATAGAATCTACCGGTACCACAATTAAGAATGTATCGCCAGTGTCCTAATTGGAGTAATGAAGACGGACTTGTCTGGTCTCTCTCTCTCTCTCTCTCCCAAATTTTGGGAAGCCCAATTTAGTTGGGAGAAACGATCTCAGTATATCTGAATATGTCTGAGCGAGCCCATTTATTAATCATTCACTAAATACAGCATCTAAATAACCGAAATATGCTAATATTTAATTCTTTCATCATATAAAATTAAATAGCCGAACCATATGGACAACAAAATAATAATATAGTTAAAAGAAAAAGACAAAAATAATAAAATGATTACAATACTATAACCCTATTGATATAATATAAATTCCCACGTATCTCATGTATTTACTCAAGATTTTTGTATCCATTTGGCTATGCGAATCTCATGAACCTTGCAAAAAAATAAAATTTTACTACTGTATCTCGTGTGTATACCTAGCTCCCTTTACATACATGTATACATAAGATGTTGGCTCTAAATAAGGAATCGGGGAGGATTTTCACAGATAGCTTCTGCCTAGAAATGGGCACAAACAAAACTGTTTTGTGGAGGCCGTACAAAATATAACACACGTGGAGACCCAGGAACATATCGACATATAGGACTAGCGATGTGCAGGACGAGTTGGAAGCTCACGAGATTTTTCACGAGTTAGTAAATTCATGGCTGTCAACGAAATATCGTGACAGGTCGTTTCCCTTTGAAAAATGGGTACTGGGTATTCATCCAGAGTTTTACGAATCGTGTGTCTCGCATGATATGTACCTTCTAGAATATAAAAATCGCATGTGTTTGGTCACCAAGCCTCGTGGATTATTTTGGCTAAGAGGATATATGCAGGATCGTTGTGATATCCTCACAAAGTTATAGTTTACTGTGTTTATTCAGCAGCCGCTGGAAATGCTGCATTAAGGGTTCATCCCTTCATCGCGTTATCTTTGCCAGAGCGCCGGGAATATTAACGACTTATTGAGATAAGTTGCAATGATTTAGACATTTTCCAATTTACAGAGTGGAATATTTATCCTGGCCACCTGGAAAATCTCGAAAACTATAATACATTCCAGAAAAAAATATTTCAAATAAAGAGTTTGCCAAGGAGAGACTGATGAGCAGTCAGATCCATTAAAAAATTTCATGATGTTTTCAAGGTTATTCCAAGGTTTACTTAATGTTTTCTATATGGAAACATATATTTTTGATTATAAATTATAAATCTACGACCTTAAGCAAATAAATTTTATTTGCAACGATTTTTCTCCGCCGATTATTTTGTGACCTTATTAAGGAAAACAACTTCAATTAAACGGAAAGACAATTATTTTATCAATAATAATACAGGAGAATTGCAGCTTAATTATAAACAATTAATTTAACAACTCTCCAAAATATGGGCTTTGAACCTGGCTACATTTTTCAAGACGACTGATGAATGAAATGTGGCATCGCAGAAGAATGTCCGCCGAAATGTTATTGCAGGAATTGTACAAAGTAGTGACTAAGAGAAACATTGCTTCAGATAAAAGTTATTTATGTCAACTCATAGATTAAGCATTTGCAACGAAAAATATGTTTCTATTTTGGAAAAAAGCACGTTAATCTCGAAATGACCTTGAAAACGCAATGCGAATCGACACTGGATGTCCCTCCACGACTTAATCTTTTTATTTGAAATATTCTTTTCTCCGGGATTCAGTTTTCGAAATATTTCAACTGGCCCGGCTAAATATCCCACTCCGTATTATTCGAGCTTTTTTCTTTTATAACTCGATTCCAATTTATTCATACTTCTAGTTTAATTTATTATTGAATATCAAGCTGTACCTGATGTCAATAATTTAATAAAATGGGTTTGCAGAAGAAATAACGATAAATAAAAACGCCCGACGAATATAAATAACTATGCTCGTTACGATAAGGAGAAAAACAAGCGAACGAACAACACAATCCGCCCGCATTTGCACCATGCGATATACATAAAATTGCATATAAGATAATGATTTATAATGATCTAGGATTTCGTTTGTGCACACCTGTGTGATAAATTTGCCGTAATAACGCAATGCCCTTATTTATCTTTATGCACATTTTTCTTTCTGCAAGATGAAGTGTTCATGTGTCCGTTGAATCAGCCTGATCACGTGTCTTGATTTTGATCGAGGTCATTTGATCCTTGCAGAATTCGGGAGTGCCCATGGTCAGGTGATACGATAATTACACGTCAATTTGTGTAGGAACATCTGGCAGATTTTTTGTGTATACAGAGTGTGAATCAATTATCTGGGCATAGAAAATAAAGGTAGTGAGCGTCAGTAGATGCAAAACAAATTTGTTTAATTACCCTACGATGAAAATTGCCGGAGTTATTAATTTACAAAGTTTGAAAGTTTCACCAACGACATCAAGCCCCTTGCGATTGAGGTTGACGGTCTTTTTTTCGTGTCAATTCATTGTTTTTATTAATAGCTATTTTGTCAAGATCTACAAAATGAAAAAAAAATGTGCGAACCAGTAATTCAAGCGTTTATCGTTAGGATGTTCGATCGCATTGCTAGATTATGACTGAAACTTTCGAACTTTGTGCATTAATATCAGTCAATTTTTATCGCGAGACAATAAAAAAAGAATCCTTTTGTTTCGATTGATGGCCCGTAGATATTTTATGTGGCCAGATAATTGTCTAACGTCCTGTGGATGATCGGGTATGTGAGTATTTCACTATAAAGTATATTCACAGTGCCCTAGTTACATTTTTTAGTAATACTCCTCTGCTTTTCATCAAATTTCGTTGAGACGAATTGAATTTTACCCCGGTTCGAGACGTTTCATCAAAATTTCATGAAAAACGGACACTGTGTATTTCGCAATCGAGTTATATCGCTTAATATATTTTTCGTAAAAAGTTATGAAACGTGGTATGCATTGAAATGAGAAATAACCTGCGTTTCGGTACGAAGTGAACTGCAGCTCTAGATCACCTGAATGTTAACAGTGCATCGCTAATGCACCTTGGGTGCAATCTATAATATCTGTGAAGGATCTTGTGGTGTTACTAGTATCGTACAATTCAGTGGAAGTTTATATATCCAAGGAGAGGTTGATTAGACTTTTCAGAGTTCACTACCTGAACGTGCTTGGACGATAGTTCTCAAAATTTGTATACTTTGTATCAAAATTTGTATCATTTCTCATGAGGATAAAGAGCTATAGAACTGTGAAGATCGATAGAGATTGAACACTGCCCACTACAGCGTCACTGTTGCTTACGACTTTTATCACATGTCGTTATACCTACTAAATCAAGAAAATGTGAATATATACAATTTCATAAATGATTATAGAATAACACCCGAAGCTGCTTGATACCCGGTACATATATTACTAATTAAAAAAGATTGTTGAGATTAATGAGAAAAAGGTGGAATTAAAAAGTATCGTCCTCAATTTCATCAGCTCGTATCAAGGACACAAATGGTTGCAAATTAGAAACTTCGACTCTTCATGGTTTTATCCCGTTCACAAAGCTTTCTCTTTTATGCATAAGCCGAAATTGAAAATGCCAATATGTAGTATCTCATGGAGATGGCGCGCTTTGTACAATGCGAAGTAATGAGGAAACGATGAGTAATATGTCTGTCTTTGTTAGATCGTTACCGAAAACATCGAGAACTCATTCGACAAATATATTCAAGTATGAGGGGTATATGTGTCCTACCTGTGAATTATAAGCCTTTTGCACTGGTATGCTTAATTCCAAGTGCATAAATTTTCATACAACATACGTACATGTATTAATAATATTAACAAATATAAATTCAAAAATCAAATGTCTTTAACTTTTCTTCATCTTTTCTCATTATGTCTAGGAACCCCCTCTCTGCTTTATCGTACAGCAGACGAGCGAGTAGATTGAATAACGATAACGAAATTTAAGGATCGATGTGCATACACGCTCTAATATCACATGAGTGATACAACATGTAATGCACGTAACCGAGTGTACTCACGCATGCACCTAGCAAATTGTTTTTTCTCCTAAAAATATTCATAATGTTTTATCAGTACCAACGTAGTTTCATTGATCGGAAAATATTCAAGCGATTCCCAGGAGCAGAGTTGATGATTAATAACGCACGTTCGCAGGCTGTAGAGCCAGCGAAACAGGGATCCAGGACCATTGTATAGGTACCTACTACTGCGTCACAGCTCAGAGCGGCACGCTGCGACGAATCCAACTATGCATTGTAATTCCCATTCGTATGGATATATATCGAGTATATGTCATGTGTGCGCAATATAAATGTTAAATATATTAGGAGTTAACAAATAAATTGAACGGAGAGTGGATGCAACGATGTGTCGACTGTGCTTGTTTGAAGATACTGCACGGTATACAATATTTATGAAAAAAGAAACTTAAGTCTAAGTGACATTTTTTTAGCATATGGGTAAATCTGAAAGTTTCATAGTTAAACGGGGGACATAATAAATATGCTTGTATATGCGTGGGTGCGATATGAGGAGAAAATGAGCAGGGAAGTGTGTATTAAAGCCGCAGTATGCATAAAAGTAACATGGTAATCCATTGTCGAGGGGAGGCCTGGGAAGGGCAGTTGCTCCGATGTTTATCGGTGCCGGTAATTACCACTATTAAGACTCCCTCTTTCTCTTTCTCTGTGGGTGTACGTGTCCAGCTCTCTCGCTCTCTTACCCGACCTGGCAGGAATTATTAACTCTCGAGCCTAGCACCTTCGTCTCTCCGGCACCTTTTTCCTTACCTCCGATGCCATCACCACAGCTGTTATCACGGATAAAAGTAGTCGTGGCTAGGACTTGCATAATTGTACCTTACCATCAAAATGCAACGTTACGTTTCTGGAATTCATTTGGGAAAAATGAAACCGTCAAATAATAAAAACAATCGTACATATCTCTGGCAACGTGCTGGAGTGGAAAACAGAACAATTCTTCATTTTTCGCAATTTGTCAATTCTACCGACCCCACGCTTTCGCTACGCGTCATAAATAATGGAAAATATAGCGTGGAGAGTAAAAACTTTCGTTACTTTAGTATATCTCGTGCTAGAGCTACCAGTTTCATTGGGTAATATACCGAACGTAACTGCTATTTTTTCATCGTCGCAATCATCATCGTTATTATTATTATTATTATTCCTACTGTTATTATTACGATTATTAACTATTACGTTATAATTTTGCACACCACTTAGCTTATTTGATTTAACCAATTGGTATTATAATAAGCTATTAAGTATTATAGTAACGATTACTTCGATTCGAATTGAAGTTCTTCAAGTGTGAAGCTGTTTATACTTGAAGAAATTTAATTTCGAATTCAATTATTGCTCCCCAGAGAAGGGTGGTATAATTATAAGCTTATTTAAAACATTTTCGAGGTAGATTGTGTTAATTTGGGAATTTCGACCCATCCGTTCTTGTGTGCGAGGATGTATAAATGTGTCAACTGTCTACTGCAACAAAAAAAACATGGATAGGAGACAAACGTAGATAAATTCCGGAGAATAGTTCGAGGTCTGACGATAAAATAAGAGAATGAAAAGGAGCAATATCGTATTATAGAAATTGGGTCGTGGAATAAGCGGATCACCGGTATTGCCCAAGAATGAGAGAGAATCAGGATCCGAGATTCGAGACGATATAGGACAGGAGAAACGTCCTTTTTCTGTTCTATAGCAACGTTTTATATATAGAGGATTGTGGAAAGAAGAGAAAAAAAGGTATAAGGAACAAACTTATCCTCCCTGTTGAGCAGGATGAGGCTCGGCAATTCCCGTGACAAGCTGGGACGCGTCGGAGCAGATTCACCACGATCGTGTGGGTATTACTTTGACCGTACAAGGGAATGGGGTAATCCTCGGGCTGCAACCTCGTCGGCTATATAAAATAGTAGTGGGCAGCGAGCCACTCACCAACGATACCAGTAGCGCATGATACGAAGAGGGAAAGAGACGGAGAGCAATTGTCCGCGATAAGTCTTGTGTGCAACGATTTTATTACGCCTCCTGTAGTAGAAAAGTACTGAGCTTTCATCCCCCTTTATTCGCGAATATTTAATTTTGTAGCTATTAATGCGACGTGAAATACTTTGTATATTCACTCCCGATTTTCACGAATCTCTGTTGAAAGGAACAAAAATATTCGTAAATTCGTGCGATAAAGAATATTAATTTCCGTCACCATTGAATATTCAAATTACGAAAGAAATATATTAAAAATTCTATTCCGGCAGTACAAATTTTTTGTTCAATCTGCAAAATCTATTTATGTTGAAAGAAATGCAGATTTCTCTTCGTCACGACGATACAGTTTCTAAATCGACATTTTAATTGTGTTTCGGTTGACAGAAAAAAAAATGGCAAGAAATATATGTTTCTCTTTAATCCGATGATTCGAGAACAACTCGCACGCAAACGTCAAAAATAAAAATAACATTTTTTAAATATTTCAAGTTCAATACTAATAGTTTAAATTTCTATCGATAGAAACGAATCAATCGATCTTAATCCTCCGTTCGCTATCATTCACTCGCAACATTATATTTATTTATCTTTACCGTAGATTTTTCGGTCTTTTGACTTTGGTTCTCTGCGATAACGTGTGAATAGGAAGCTTCGGTCAGAGCATACGCTGATTAGACGCGGTAACATGGATGGTTGGTCTATACGTCGGTACACATTTCGCAGACCACGTGTTTGGCTAGTGTATGTGGAGTTCGTGACGCGACGTTGAAACCGGCGCCCCTGACGTACTTCACCGTAATGCACACGGGTCGGTGTCTTTCTCTTCCTTTATCCCTCTCTCACACTCACTCCCTCACTCCCCCCCCCCCCATCTATCTATCTCTCTTACCAGCTTCGTATTCACCTCGAACAACCCTTCTACGGCAAACTGTCTAGGCATGGCATGGAACACCACGAAGTACAGGAGACGCTCGTGAACGGGACAGGCACAGCAAACGCCCTTCGTTCGTATTATAGAAGGGGTGTCTGGAACGCACACACCCAGAGGAACGGCCCTTTACTCTAACTTGAACGCGGTCTCACTCCCCCGCCCCCTTCTCTCTCTCACCCACACACACTCTTGTCCGTTCTCTCGAATTCCACCGGATGGCCGAGCCTGGGTTCATCCACTGGGATTAATCATCCCCCGTGTGTTCCCAGGCGCTCATGCAAGGTTCGAAATCCCAGACTGCATCGCGCTGTCTCTATCTTCTTGTTCCAACCTCTCTCGCTTCTCGATAGAGTAAGCGAGAGTAGTTGCCCATGGAGAAATATCAAATATTAAAATAAATTTTATAATCTAGTTGCTACTACTGCTTACATGAATGACGAACAACCTGAAACATTTCCCTATTGACAAAATGGTCTGCTGCTGCGATTTCGAATAAGTCGTCTGCTTCCAACAAAATTCACTCGGCGCAAATACGAAGTCAAGTTAAAAAATAAAATTATGCGTCAAACTAGAGCGGGCTTTTTATTCCATAATTAAAATTATACAAATTCGGTTTATAGGAATGATTTTCATCTCCTTACTATTTTTCCTCACTTAGCCATTGTTTCATCGTTTGAACATACGAAGATGACAAATTGGATTTTCATCATCATGGTCAGCCCCAACTTTAACCCCAACTGTTGGAGAGGAACGAGCAGGTCACCCTCTGATACTGACCTCGCGTCACCATGGCGTTAATGACTCCTCGTGTGCAGATTTACAACCCTTTCGGTGCAAGAGGGTTCGAGCCTGACGTATGATTGGACGGCGTCACGTACGAACGTGTACAAAAACGACGTTCCCAATGGTTTAGTCACGCCAACTTATTTCTCAGGATGTCGATGTGTGTGTGTCGCGTAGAAAAATCTCTCGTGGCCACGAAATTACTCGCTAGGCTCTCCTTTATGGCCATAGGATTTCGTGAGATTCTGGGAAAAACCGATTCGCGGTAAAAGCGACACCGGAAATCCGTCCGTGCTTACTTACGACCTCCGTGAGTCCTCCCACGGGAGGGGAGCCAAAATCAATTGATTCTAGCATTGGTGTAATAACTTAAGACTCGCAGTCTGTGAAATCAAGACATATGAGAGAGACAGAGAGAGAGAGAGAGAGAGAGAGAGAGAGAGAGAGAGAGCAAGAAAGAGGGTCTGACTGATAGAGAGAGTAATGATAAAAAAATATATATATATATATGTGGGAGAATAGGGACGAGAAGGGAAAAATACACAGGGAAAAAGATCTGGTTAGAAAGATGGAGGGTGAAGAGAATGTATCGAACGCTGTAGGACTTACGAACAGAATAAAAATAAAGGAAAAATGGAAAATAAACTGAAGAAACACGCGCAGGAATAGATGAATACGTAATGAGCGAATTTGCTGATACCAAATTTATACATATAATACTCATTCTATTTCCGGATTCGGTCCTTTATTTTCATTATTTACTTCGCTCTTCTCGTCCCCTTTTTATTTAAGCACCCACTTCGTCGTACCAATCGGTGATCTCGGGCGCACAAAAATTCACGATACTTTTCAACTGAGGATAAGAGACGAAAGAATAAGGGAGATAGTGGAAAAAAGGAGGGGGACGGGGGTAGAGAGATATTCCGCTCTATCCAACGAGCCCGACGAGCGACCCGCGCTCTCCAGGTACCAGAAGAAGAAAACCCACCGTTCCACACTTCTTTCTAGTCCCAAGAGAGCTTTGATTAAAAAAGTTTTTTTTCCTACTTGTGGATTTTTTCCAGTTACATATAGCGCAGGAAGCGAGTAAGGGCCGAGCTAAATAGTAATCGATTCGTTACATTTATCTATACAGGTTTTATAATGCGGGAATAATGCGCCAGTTGAACATTATTAAAACGGTGATGCGAAAATTGACAATTTTTCAATAATGGAATTGTGTTTACTATGTATGCTTCGTGAAGATTAAATAATTCAGAGTGGCGATGAATATTAATATGTTACAAAAGATGAATTTTCTTAATGTATTTTCAATCGTAATAAATCGTGTCGTAATAAAACGGGTATTTTTTACCCCGGGTAATCCTTAAAAAATGAGAAGCTTATGATTTCTACATAGGCTGAGCCCGAGAACTAAATGCATGTCAATATTCCTTACGGTGTGAACACGATATATCAATATAAGGATCGATGAAACCGCACAAAAATGAGAGATTTAGGGGTTGAATGTTGGGGGATGGAGGGAAGTAAAAAAGTGTAACACGACGGTGGTTGCAGCGAAGGGTCGTTCGCGGATTACGGCATAATCCTACGTAACTGACGACGCTCGTTCAAAAGCTTGCAGATTAATTGGCTTCCTTTATCGGTGAACGAGCAATTTTACCGAAAGCCACGAGCAAGCTTTCACCAGGTCACCTGGCACTTTGGGATCAAACGTTGGTGCTCTCCATGTTTTTTTTATCTATTCATCATGCGTTCATCCGAGGAACGAATATGATTTAATTTAGGAAAGCTCTTTGCGATCTATCCATGATCATTACTTTACCTATATGATAATAAATCATGTTTCCTCGTTTCTAAGATCATTATCGCGAACTTTGTCTCGATAATGGAAGCAAAGATTCCCATATCTCCTTTGATTTTTGAATAAAGATCGTGTCAGGGAAAGGATTATCAATTTAGTAAAATTAATTTTCAATCCCGAGTTGATCTGAGGCCATCTGAAAATTATGAAAAACTTTCGAAAGCTCAAATACTTCGTAATACTTGGAACAAAATGTTTTTCTTCTTTTTTTCTATTTCTTAAATTTGCATTTATCTCTTTCCCTCGTATAATCAACGTCGGATCGCAGCCTCTGTCGTCATTTTACCCAGATTTCTGTCATATTACACTTTCGTCTATGTTAGGATAATTTTCTCATTTTCTATATCCGTCAAACTATACATTTTGCATGCATATTACACGTTACGAAGCCAGTAGAGCGAGATGAATTTGGTCGCATTTTGATGCGTGGGTGTGTGTTTGCCCGCGTGCACGTGAGGATTTATGTATGTTTGCGCGAGCGCGCGTAAACTAGGCTACTTTGAACTTTACAGATTTTCCGAGCGTGACAACCTCCCGATCGCACAAACTCCGTCGACGTCTCTTGCGTGAAACGTTTCGTAGCCTGATGGTATGTAAATAGTACGAAAAAGCTGTCAGCCCAAAACCGAGACTCCGATATGGCAACGATGGTGTGCGTTACCTCGTACACTATCGTGCACTTATCCTTCCCCAGTTTTCTTCCTCTCGTCCGTTTGCTCGTAATCACGATTATTTAGTGTCGTCGTCTTTACCAAAACTCGTTCGTTTATTTTTTCGCTCACTGTTTCTCTCTCACCTCCTCCCACGTTATGTGGCTCGCCGGAGCCGTACGAAACATTTTATTTTATCAACCGCTATTTTCAGTTGTTTTTTATTTCCATTTATTTTTTCATCTCACCCCACGGAGCTAGACGCTATCCGGGCGTTTTTCATTTTTGCATTTTTTTTTATCTCGCATCACCTACCACTATTTGCATAGCTTTTTTTCTGGCTCCCTGATACGCTACAGTGAAAAGTGGAAAAAATATCCGGTGAAAAAACAACACGAAACGAGTACACAGGGGTGCGTAGCTCGGGCTGCACTTCGTGTTTCTCGAGCCCACCGAGGGGAAAGAGGGAAGAGAGGATTCGGGCGTTGAGGATTTGTTACTAAAATTTACAATGGTGTGTCTAGGTAGCGCCGAGGTAGCGACTACGTCCGTGATTTTCACCCTGATTTTTTATTTATACACATAACTCAGCCGCGCGACTGTTGTTGGTAAATATATATGAATTTTTTTCACCACCGAGGAGTGAGCTTTGTGTCAGAGACAAGTGAAAAAAATGGTTCTCACTGACGCAATTATTGATCGATGTTCGTATTTGTTCTTTCTTTTGCAAACGAACGAGTATAAACGATTATTGATCACTCGACGTTATAACGTTGTTTGAGAATTTATAGGCCAACGGAGGGGGGTGAGTTGCTTATATGTATAAGTAGATTCACGGTTACATGGAAATTTCATTCGGAAATTTGCAATTTAGCTTGCTCGCTCGCGCCACGTAGTCCGGTGAGTTTCTCGTTTGCCAGCGACCCCAAGCTGAGACGCGGGCGTGGTCGAAAGGTCGACGAAAGAGGCTTACTACGCTGGAACACGCCAGAATTCCCTCTCCACAATATCCTGCTAAATATTTAGAGGTACTTATTTGAGCAAACAACGACTAGGTACGATCTTTTCTGTATTTTTCTTTAATCGATGATCCTCCCCTGCCCCCCCCCCCCCCCCCCCTCTCTGCCGGGACGGCTTTGAGACTGACGCGAAATAAAAATAGACATCGAGTGTAGAAAAGCTCGATGTAATATTTAGTGTTTTCAGGAAATTGCGAGAATGACGATGAATTTTTTCAATTTCGGAAATTGCTTTCTTTGCAATTTTGTTGACAGTGACGTATAAACAGTTTGGAGAATGGAGATAAAAAAAGTTGCATTTAACTTTCCGGTACGATAAAAACATTACGGGTAAAATATTTTGTTAATAAACAATGCATTGGTAATTCGTTCGAAAACGAATTATTGTTATTTTGAGAACGGGACAAGGTCGCATCGGCAAATAAATACAAATTCTCGTTCCATCGTTGGAGCGCTATTTATTTACCGACAAAATGTCTAAATGCAATTTTACAGAATTCTGTCTATGCATGTGGACCGGATGCCCGTAGCGACGTTGGATTTCATGAATATTTCAGTTTTTGACGATTAAAATTTGTATATTTCGCAGACTCATCCCTCGTTTGGCCACTGTCGCGATGGACGTGTGCACGTTGAAATTTGTAAATTCATCGAGTACCACGCGAGATACGTAGGTAGTATTGAATTTTCACGGTTAAATTGAATGCGCTTATACGAATTTGCCTGATTGATATGGCAATTATAACAGACGTTAAATTTTTGCCCCCGATGTGTTTTTGGCCCGTACCTGCGTCTGCATCGCTCGCAAATTACCGCAAATTAATACATACGGGAAGAGCAAACTTTTTGGTTTGTCCGTATTACCTCGAACAAAACTGAATATCGGAAATTGTTCGTTGTTTTGGAGGTCGTTGCTCGAGGCCCGGAGTGCAATGCGATGTTGACGAGAGATTCGGGAAATATTCCGGACGGGTTTGACGGGAATAAAAACGATAGATCAATGCGAAAGCTTTCCCGCAGATTTTTTTCTATCAGCCGAGCCTTCAATGAGCGATAGAATACGATTGATTGATCGATTCAATGTTTATTATACCCTCGCGAGGTATATCGACCAAATTGTACCGATATGAGAGCTAATTATTGAAGTGAAAGCATAAAAACGCTTCGTACCTATAGACGAAAATGTGGATTAGTAAAAATACCACGCAATAATAAAACTGTATTTTACGATGAATTTCAACTTCGTAAAATTACCTCACGTCTTGATTTCGATTATTTGAGTAATCGATATCAAGTATAATCGCGATTTTTACCGGGTCTACAATAACTCGAGTCTTTCATAGCGTTTTATCGAAGAAAATTATATTTTTGAGACGTTTGTAATTCGTAGACACAGATGTCTCCACTATCCTTATTGTCAGCGAACAGCTCGCTAACAGCAAACCTCCGCCTTTCACGTCTCGTTGGGTTGGAAGCTGGGAAAGAGGAGGAGAAAGATACGGAGAAAAAGGTGACAGCGAGAAAGACAGGAGTTAGAAACCATAAAGGAGAGACGAAAAAAGCATTATCGATTTCACTCTAGAAAAAGAAAAAATAGAATAAGAGAGGGAGAGAGAGAGGGAGAGTGAACGAGAGAGGCGCGTGAGAGACACGAAGGCTGCCACGAGACTCGGGAGCTCGAGATCGCTCTCGTTAACCTGATCACGTACAACGAGGTTTTGACGAGCGTCGACCTTAATGCTTCGCCTTTACAGCATCCCATCCCTTAAATGAGAAACACCCGGCTGGTCCGCGTTTCCTCTCGTTTTCACGTTCAATCCCCCCACCTTTGGATTCCCTCTTCCCCATCTCGTCCTTTTCTCATCATCCTGTCTCTGCGTATAAAAACAGCTGCCGCGGATTATTCTCAACACGCTTTGACGTGGATTACGTGATAAATGTATTGCGAATAAAAATTTCGGTATTGCGACGAGCAAGCAAAAACGTAACGCTTTCAAGCTTGATTTTCACTGTCGCGAAATAAGATTCGCCCTTAAAACATTCAGTTTGAGCAAATTCCGACACAACCGAGAGACGATAATCGTTTTCGGGCAATTCTCGTAATTCACGCGAGGCTTAGAGCATAAAGCGACGGGTCGACGAAGTACATTTTCGCTAAAAGCCATTGAAAAAAGAACGATACCGATAAGTAAAAGTGAGTTTTCCAGTTTTCTTCTGGTTTTATGACCCTTTATCGAGCCTTTCCGTATCTTACTTTCCACTTTCGTTTATTTCCTATTGCGAATATTTCACCCTCTGTGCCATACGAGCTAACTACTCGTACGATACCTGACTCAGCTCTATGCCTCTCTCTCTCTCTCTCCCCCTCTTTTACTTTCTCTTCCTACAATTTCAGTATACAACTATTGCCAACGGTGTTATCTGTTTGGCAATGTAACTGATGTACGGAATAACTGCGTATAGATTGTAGAGCTTTTTTTTTCGACCTTTTCAACAACAACAAAAAACAACTTTTACGATTACTTTAGAAGATGCGCCGATAAGCATGGCTCGTTCTTTCTTCACCCGTATCTGGGTGTTTTGCAAGTTGCCTTTCTTTTTTTCTTTTTTCCATCAGAAATTAAAAATAAGCTCGGGGTTTTCGTTCCAAGCACGATATTGGGGAGCGAGGGGTAATCGGAGCCACTCAAGGAAACATTGACAAATACGTAATTTATTGCAGTAATGGACATTGTGAGTAATGAGAGCTAAAATTTAATCATATGTATAATGGCAGCCATTAGTTTCTATTCGACAAATTTCATAAATTTTTAGGTCAATCTTAGTAATATCAAATATGAACTGTTATACGTTTATCATATGAACATAATGTATAATCAACGCAAATATACCTTTATTGAAACGTAAGCTTTCTTGCTCTGCTATATTTTCTCGTCTCTTTTCTTTTGCTTCAAAAACATCTTTCATGGAAGTACCGGTCAGGATTTCGGAGTGTTGTTTATTTTTGATGGTCTTTGTGGGTTTCTTGATTAATGGCCGCTGGCGCGATACAATGGGAGCCCCTCTGGTTCTTATTACCCCCAAGGAAAGCAATTTGAATTAACCTTAATAATATAAACAGATTATGTTGTTACCTATTTTTTATACGTCCAAACCAGAGTACATGAACTAAGCCACTGAATGGATTCAAAATGTAGGTGACTAAGTATAACGGGAGGATGCAAGGTACATTAGTGCTCGTCGCTGTTACTCTCGGCGCATGGAAGTGGCCATCAGCAGTTACATGACGCGAACAAAGTTCAACGAAGGCATTCAGGTTGTTTCGGAATACATCGAGCGTTTGTAACAATAATTACTTTTATTGTAGTACCTCCCATTACCTCATGCTCCTCTACGAATATACATATATCTGTATAATGCATATATTGAGATACTCGTCGATACTTCAGTTCAGTCTGAAGAAATCTCCAATGGGCTTTTGCCAAGTTTTTCACATGTCTCGTTCTCTCTCGCTCTCTCTCTCTCTCTCTCTCTCTCTCTCTCTCTCTCTCTCTCTCTCTCTCTCTCTCTCTCTCTCTGTTTCTACCCCTAGGAGCTGCGTCAGCATTGAGCTTTTCCGGTCTGGACACCTGTGACCTCTTTCCTTCTCTCTCTTTATAGCTTTTTCTTTTCTTGTACCTTTGCTATTTCCGTTGCCTCTGCCTTTCAGAACGCTGGGGAATTCATTCATACTCGCCGATAGTTTCGTCGAAAAATTTTTCATAGAAAATACAGTGATATGCAACGTTTAAAGGGGGTGGAAACGAGAGAAGCGCGGTATAGGGAGAAAGGAAGCATTTTTCCTTATATCCTCTCGTGTATTGTTCTTTTTTACGTCAGTCATTCCTCTCTTTTTGCCACTAAACAACCCTCCTTGACCTCTTCCTTCTTTTTTCCTTCACCACCTATACTCCTACCCCTACAAGGCAAGGGTTCAACTGTGCCGTTGTCTTTGTCTACAAAGAAAGAAGAGAGATCCCTCCCCGGATTGTATCGATCGTGAGGAGGCTTCACCGCGGTGAGGTGGAAAAACGAAAGAAGAACGGAAAAAACACGCGCCGCCCTCTCTTGGCAGGGCAATCCACAAGATCGTAGACAGAAAAAAATGGGAGGGAAAGTAATGAGCCACCCCCTCGTCGTCGTGACGTCAATAAGAAGTAAGAAAAACAACAAGCAAAAAAATTGGTTGCTTATCTGGATAATGCCGGAAGAACACCTAAAAGCGGTATGGCGGGGCTATTTTTGTTCCCGAGGGGTGTGTGTTAACCGAATATTTTTCGAGTATCACATACGCGCCCCCACCAAGAGCCTACTTGGAAGTGTTTGAAAAAAACATCCCCGTCCAATTGTTCTTCGCCGAGTAACATCACATTTTTGGAAGTACACACTTTCGCTTCTGGGCGTCATATTGTTGAGGGGAATTCTTCCGACATAGCTACTCCGACAGAGCTCTCGTGTCGGAGCAATAGGGCTCGAGCCGAGTATAAACCTCTTCGAAGCTTCTTGTATCTCCTTACGGTAGTCTCGACGTCTTTGCCAGGTTGTCCTAGAACCCCTCTCTTAATGTGTCAACAGTAGTTTGTTACACATCTCCCATCTGTGGTCGCGCTCCCTGTCATCCCTCAGCCACCACACTCATCCTCGTGTCACTCCCTTCGTGAGCCTCCTTAACGTATTTATCGCGAACTGACGAAGCCTCGTGTACGGTGTCAGGTGTACACGCATACACATTTGCTCTATCATTTTTTGTACGCAGGACACTTCGAGTCGCTATATACACAGGGTAGGTATATGTAGACACTGAGGGTAGATACACGTGAGGTGCATGACGATGCAAAGATTATGTGACTGGGGTGCTGTGATATAGAACGAGTGTGTATCAAGTGGCAGGGGTACGATAGGGAGCGAACGAGAGGGAGGGAGAGAGGGAGGGGTTGATATGGCGAAGGAGCCTTGGGGTTTGAAAGGGGGTGAGTGGAATCATTTTGTCGAGGTTGTCGCGAACGGTCTCTCTTTCTTGCGACGTCCGCCGGGGCTGTCCCAGTTGAACGGTTTCCATTCTACCCATGCCTCGGTTACGACGAGGAGGCCCGTTTATAGGCTCCGCAACACCAACTGCATTTTCTACTCGTTCCACTGGAAGCTTCTCCGTTTAACGAGATATCTCTTTTATCTTACTTTTTATAGATGAACAAGGCGTGGCTCTGATAACTCTTCACAAGGATAATGATCTGAAGGGTGTTTGACTACAGTGACGACGTTCGACGCAAGGCTGGTGTCATCATGAGATTACAACTATTTCTCATAATCATCGTCTTCGACATACAGCTCTATTTCGCAGGTGAGAATTCTTTGTCGATGAATTTCGTTTCGATGCCATTTTTTCATTAAGAAATTTATAGAATTTCTGTTCCACACGAGTGTTCTCGCGTTACATTCGAGTAAAAAACGTTGGTCACAGTTATTTATCGGGGAATGATATGGGCGCTATGGCTTTTCTCCAAGAACCTTTCGTGGTTCTTTCTTTCTAGTTTTTTCTCTGCTCTTTCTTTTTGTCGAATCTCTCGGCTCTGTTGACGGAGGCGCCATGGGGATTTTTTATCTCGTACCGACGAAACCCGCTGCGTCAAATGAATTATTCGCCCACGGAGCCATTACCTCGGCTAGAAACTCTGGAACGGATCCAGAAGTGCCATTCCAGTGGTCACATTCGTTCGTCTTTTTCTTTTACTCTATCTACTTTTCTTTCTACATTCTTCCCTCTCTCTCTCTCTCGCTCTCCCACTATTTTTCTCTTTCTCATTATTCCTTCATTCTCGCTTCGGTTTCTACACCAAGTACACGTTGACGTTGGCGATTCAACGATGTTAATTTTTTAGCGAATCTTTTGGCTCGCTCATGGGAAACGAACGACTCCATTACATTTACCCTTTTCTTGTTTTACTAGCGTGCTTGTAAATAAATAAATAAATATCTCCCTTTATACGTATTTCGATAACACAATGGCTATAAAAGGTCCAACATATTTTATTACCGTTCTTCCGGGAAGTTTCATTTTCAACGCTATATTAGGTACTCGCAGTTCTCGTCAGTCTTACGTATACCACAAAAACACTTCATCCTACTTGCATAACGGACCACCGCGTACCCTATTGGTGGCATGGAAGGCTCCTAATTTCCGGGTATCGTGTTCTTACCCGTCATTCAGTCAGAGGTGGAAGGAGTGTGTGTGTGTGTGTGTGTATGTGAGAGAGAGAGAAAGGGAGAGAGAGAGAGGGAGAGAAAGAGAGTGCGAGAGAGAGCGAGAGAGAGAGAGAGAGAGAGAGAGAGAGAGAGAGAGAGAGAGAGAGAGAGAGAGAGAGACCGCAAGAGCTACAACGAGGAACGAACTTTGGTCTCGTTAAGCATGCTTGCCAACTCATCGAGTAGGTCTCATGTCCGTGTATGTGTGCTTTTAAAGTAGAAGTGTGTACATAAACGCCCATGGTACAACTCCGAAACCACCCTAGCCTCAAGAGACGAGTTCTTCGTACGATGTGCGAATTCGATGATTCTACGAGCTACTGGCCAATTATTTGAAGTGGAGAGAAAGCTCTACGGAGGAAACTCAACGATTTTAAACAACCGTCTAAGATAGATGACCTTAGTAGCATATATCTTTGCAAATTTGAAAAGCTTCTTTTTTTCTATAAAAATACATGTCACCATCGCGTCTGCAATCAATGAAACTGTCTAAATATCGACGATATTTAGTTAACGAAAATTATCCACTAAAGTGAGGCACCCGATCTAAGCCAGTCGCCCAGTGCATGCGTGCATTGTGTATGTTTGCATGTATGACAGAAGGATGTGATAAAACAACGACTTATGATCACAATAAAAATCTTGTTAATGTCATACCTATTCAGTTTTTTTTTACGTTTCATTTTACATAGTGACTGAAGTTATTCATTTTATTATTTAGATCTCTCTAATATTTTTATATTTTATGTTATTTTTAACTATCCTAGAACAATGGTAGTATATGAAACAAGGATTTGTATGCGTTATTCATTTTTACGATCTCACCACATTATACAAATTATCATACCTGTTTTAGAAATTTTTGTACAAATACATAATTTTTTAATATTCATTTCCCTGAATGTTTCGAAATAATCGTACCACATGCCTTTACCTTTACTAGTGAACGAAACTTACCCAAAACCTCTTGACATGTTTCTGACTTGAGAAACCATGAAAGAAAATCTCGACAGCTTTCCTCAAGTTGGCCTTCTTGAGTCTGGATTATAATCTAAATGTCACGGTCAAACTGATCGACCTCACCGGTAGATTGGGTCAATGGTATTCTGGAGTTCTGAGAACATCGTATATCGCTTTACATCCTCTTATAGAAGAAAACATCAATTAGAGGGTTTGCTTAATGCTTAATGTACAATGAGAATTGCAAGGAATAGTATTTGTAATAATATGAATCTATCGATCTTGTTATGTCGAGAAAACATGTTCAACGCCCATACACTTTGCTCAGTTTCAGGAAAATCGTGGTTGTTACCTTCTCACTGCAATTGCCCGTTACTAACTGATCAACTTAACTAGTTTATAGTTGGTGTGAGAGAGGCCTTGTACCGTGCTATCGCCTTTGTCCCTCTTGTTGCAGCCATTACCACGAGTTTAACCACAAGATATTCGTACCGCATAAACCTCCTCTGTATTTGTACAGCACGTGAGTCTATTGTTCCCTCCTCTCTCTTCCTCTTTATCTGTTAACTCGAGGCTATTATGAATTTGTTCGTTCAATTACGTAGCGGGCTACAGCCAGGACTATATCTACCTGGACAATGTTAACTAAGTGGAGAAGTGTTCAATTTGTACGTAACACCCTCCACAAGAACCGGGGGAAATAGGGAAGAAACGCTCTATTCGAATTTGAATAAAAAAGGAACCAATTGAAACCTGGATATCACGACATTTTCCCATATTCACAAAACGGGATCTATGAAAGAGAGATTTTATCAAACTTTACTGCTTCATAGTAGAAAAGTTGAAAGCGTGAAAGGGTTGCGAGAAGCCAATTTGCAAGTTAAAATGTGCACTTTTATTCGGAGCCCTTTTCTGTATCGTGCAAATAAAAATGCAACATGTATTTGAAGGTTCTGATTGATAAAGCTTCTCGTTTATATATTAGTTTTTATTTCAGCAGAATGAAGTGACGGCGATTAATAAAATTTATTGATAAGCATCAACAACGTTTATTTCGCAGTCAATACATGTGCATATGAAGTTACTTGGCACGCGGGACTCAAAAATTTATGTCCTTCTACTCAATTAAATCAAGCGTTTAATTATTTCACTATTTGATATATAATTTATTCATGAAATCCATATGCATCATCGTATAATTACCAATAATTCTGTAATGTATTAATAACTCAATGTCGATTAAACTATGTGTATGAATTTGCAAACTATGCTCGTAGTGAAATACGAAATAATCTAGCAAAATTGTCCAGGTCATTTCTGGTTTCGGTGGATAAAAACTTTCAGTCCACCTCTAATTAATGATTGACAAAATGCCCCAACATCGTTGTTTATTTCCAGGGAGCCAAGCGAAGCAACACCAGGAGTCGATTGCCAATAATGTGGTTGGTACGATAAGTGCCAGAGGCGAGAATGTCAACGAAGAAGTACGGCTCACGAAGCCGGTCAAGGAGGTCACGGCCCAGACCCGTGGAAATGCCAATTTGCCCTGCAAGTTTGCCGACGCCGGAGGCGCTATTGTGAGTCCTTAATATCATATCGCGCGATAATCACGCGTCCAACGATCAATTTCGTGTTATAACGAGAGATAGATGCATTGTACAAAAATTCATTGCGCCACAAGTTGAAGCCAGAGAATTTAAACGTCACAAACTCCTAAATTGGCAATCGGGGATAAATATTAAAGGTAGAAAGATGTGGTTCAGGGTGTTATCCGTTATCAAAGCCCTATCGACGTTTCTAGACTCATTCATTGTTATTCGAGTAATATTCGACATCGTTTTTCTGCCTTATAATTTTTACCGCAATTTACAACGAACAGACTGATGACATTTCGTAACAATCAGGCCGAAAGTTTATTGGAAACGGGGCTACTGAGTCTGCCTTAAAAGGTCAGAGTCTGATGTTTTTTTTCAACTTTCGGCCATTATTGTAATAATTTGTACATATAAATCCACTTCGTCATTTTAGTCTGTTTGCTAATTTTAACGGTATTTATGAATATTCGGTGAGCATTCTGGCATTCTTGACGACCTATATTTGTGAACCACTCGAGATGTCGAGGATTTAAAATAAATCAGTAATCTGTAATTTCAGTAAGATTCCAGTAACATCGACATCAAGCTGGAACTTGCGCCTCGGAAAGAAAATGCACAGATGATTTTTCGCATATTTAAGATCAATCTTTTTCAAAGTTGGCATTACCCTAATAGTCGGCTGAATGAGTACAATGATCCCTGCGTTATTTTATTCCGCGAGATGTTTTTGGAACTTTGTTTGTGACAAATTTGTATCTATCTACTCGATTGCCGTATGCCGATCGACCCCTTGCGAGATACCAGGACATAGATAAACAGAGTCGTGGAATTTTCATAAACCAAATAATTAAGCATTCAAACTTTTCGACTCGAGTTCACCTGCATGTAGCAGCAAGCAAGGAGAGGCAGTTGGATCATTGCAATTCACCGTGGTATCTCCAATCCGTTCGTCTCCGAACTAGCACATTTCTATCAAAAACATTCATCGTTGCTAGAGGAGATATGCCACTATCGCGTTCAGGCTATATCAAATTCTCGGTTTAGAAACTACTCCGCTGTACATTCCTTTTGCTTTGTTTCAATCCCATTCGCTCTGTCTCTCGGGGTAGTAAAGCTTAATACCATCGACGCGCGTTCACATACGAATTTCTGCTGGACCGAACACACTTTTTTGTTTCATCCATATGACAAAAAAAGAGAAAACAGCAAGCTCCATTCTCCGATCGGATGCGTATATCGCTAAGTCCCTCAGATACAACGAGACGAGATTTTGATACAAAAAATATACGGTCCCCCGGATTGCAAGCTAACAAAAAAATTGATACATTTTCGATATACGTTTCTGATCAATTATTGTCATGTTGTATAAATATACAGTATGGGTCACGTTTCACAACATATCTTCTAAAAATACAATTTTGGGGGATTAATATCTTATAAGTAAATATTTATTTCCTCAAACTTCGAACGATCGTCACGATTGTTATTGCTGCGAAGACGGAATTTTCGGACTCGTAAATTATATAAGACAAAATTATAATCAAATACGCGTCGCAAAATTATGACATACGAGAGAGTGGGAGGTCGAGACAAACCTGTCACAGATATCTATCAAATAAAGAAAGATTTCCTGCGGAAATATATTAAATGGATTGGAAACGTTTCTTGTTTGTAATGCCCATGGAAATAATTACGAAGAATGTCTTTGACGCTTTTGCGTTTTGTACAATCATCGTCGCGATAACGTAAGCGAATTAAATAGTCATAAACGACCTTCGGCTATTATCTTCGTAATAGCCGATGCGATCAAACGTATGATAAAGTATGATCGACAAGGCGATGAAAGAAGTTCAATGTATAGTCGAGTATACAGGATAAGCTAGCGTCGCATACCAGTAGCAGACTGCGGACTCTTGAGTAGGTACAAGAATCGCCTTCTGTGATAACATATCTGAAGATTCTCTCAAGGCTGAATCGCAGATACTGGTAATTGGAATTTTCTTCCCTAGGTCTTTCTGCATAGTAGAAAGCGGAACAGTACAGGGGGAGAACAGTGGGGTAAAAGCTTTTCTCGCTGGCACATCTTCTGCTTCTTCCTTTTGCTCTCTCGACAATATCCAACCGGAATGTGAATAAAAGATAAAAATTCACTCCTGTATCTCGCGTGTATACGTTGCGCGCTATACGTGTATACATCGGAGGCTGGATGTGAATAAGGAATCAAGGAGGATGCCATCGGATGGCCTCCGGCTAGCAGTAGGTGCGAAGAAAAATGTATTGCAGAGGCGAAAGAGAATATACGAGAGAAGTAAGAACGAATGAAAATACGGGATTTACGATGCGCGAGAAGAGATAGGAGCCCCTGCGATATTTTACGAGATGTTTGGGATATCGATGGCAACAAAATTTCGTGACAATTTCTTTACCTCGATTAGGTACGAACCGCTCATCCATAGGTCAGCATTTAATTCTGAGGAATCCTTTTCCTCTCGAGCATAAATTGATATCGTTTGCTCTTTTCGGTCTTGTTAGCCCGTTCTTCGGGCTCTTCGAATGCTAAAATCGGAACGGCTCATTAGAAATGGATGTCTGCATACATAAATATTTTCTCACATA
Source organism: Netelia fuscicornis (assembly GCA_946811545.1). NCBI lineage: Eukaryota > Metazoa > Arthropoda > Insecta > Hymenoptera > Ichneumonidae > Netelia > Netelia fuscicornis. Next base: position 22,866,816 of record OX328011.1, on the reverse strand, counting down.
TCGAGCGTATCAATAAAACAGCGACATCAAAAATAAAATAGAAGAGAGAAATCCCGGTAACTCACTACATGTATAAAATCAAAACAAGTTGAAAAACTGTTAATTCATAAATTTACAGTAACGTTCGGTATACTGAATAGAATTTGGTTATTAAAAAAGGTTTTTAGGATTACTGAAAATGAGATGGTATAAAAAACTATAATATCCTCAATTTCATCAGCTTGTACCAACGGCGCAGACATGCTGCAAATTGCAAACTTGTACCTCGCTAACTCGTTATTTTATACCACTCACAAAGCTTCCTTTATGCGCAGGCCGAAATTGAACAACCCAATCTGCAATCTCTCGTAGAGAAATATGTGTACGGAATAAAATAATGGAGAAGCTATGTGCAAGCTTTTTAATTGGCACTATTGCTAATACTTTTCCTTTACTTGGTTTCGTACCATATTCACAACATTTGTGCGTTTCTCAAACGTCTGTATATTACCTCGTACAATATACAGATATAAACTTCAACCTTGTTCTCGTTTAGCATGCTGTTTTGTATGCAAATTACATTGAAATGCGAGAAGGATTCAAATGACCTTATCGCTACGATTTTAACATGGTAGATGCTTTGCTTGCTCTACAATCTTATTGATAGTCATGATGAACACTGCTCGATCAAATACTCGTATAATATCATAAGGAATTGGTTAGTGAATTTGAATGATTCCAGACAACGTTTAAGCGAATATTTCTCTCCTTCTACCTACTTGTGAAAATTGATATATTCAGCTCATGCTAAGGGCATTTTGTTAAATCCAGCTATACAGTTTAGAAACATTACCAAACATGTTGGTATTAGTTCAACAAGAATGAAGTAACATCCTTTTGAAATTCGGGTTATTTAGGTTTGAAGGAAATCCATAAAAATTATGGTAAGTCGTATTTTAAAGGACACCTAGTTTTATGATAATTTTTTATATCGTCGAGTATCGCAGGAACCAACGATCTTTTGATTCAGAGTCGAGAAAGTGTCGTTAAAATTAAAAGATTGATCAATATCTAAAACGCAGACTGGGGAAGCTTTAGCTTATAATTTCTATTACATACTCTCATTCTCTCTTCTTTTTCGCAGTTCTCTCTTCGGAGTTGCCATTGTGTCGTAAAACGTTGGATCGAATGTGAAACACGCGAAAGTAAATCTATATATCTACTGTTCTCCACCGATAAGAGCTCCTCTTTGCCAGGCAGAGTGGAACGGATAGGGAGGCAGAGCGATTCTTTCCCGCAGCTATTAGTTCGCCTGATAACAATATACACACGATCAGCGATACCACCGTAGAACTTCTGACAACTTAACGATCATTTCTAATCGCAAGAGTTTCTCTTAGCTTTAATGTCTGCGGGGAATCGTGAAAATTATGGTCGTGCCCCCACGTACTCGTATGCACGTGTCTGTGTGAATTATATTCTCTTTCGTCTAGTACAGTCGGTAATTCTTTAATTTATATTCGACATGTAATTTTCAAACCATTGTATCTCTGTAATCGAGATCAAAATATATATAGGTATATTTAACAGTAACAATCTAATAAAAGAGCTCAACTATATAGATACATATATATTAGATATATACATACACTTTTAGTCTTCTAATATATTATTTAAGGTAAAAAAATATTCGATTTATTCATATACTATTATTATTAATTATAATAAAACGTGATAAAATTGACACACCGAGTTTCAAAGAAGTGCTAAATTAATGACTCTTCATCAACTCCGCATAATTTTCTGCTGCTTGTCGACAATGTGAATAGCCCTTTAAATTATGGCAACTCTGAAGCTGGTTTTAACCCCAAAGTTTAATGGGTCATTCACTAACCCACTTCCGTGGGTTGGGGAACGAGCCATTCTCAAGACGCTTGAATTTTTCGAACAATGATTTTTGTTCCTCAACTGGCCCTTTGTTAGTAGCTCCTGTCGACGAATAGCTAAATTTGTATGCATCGCTGGTTCAAAAACCCTGGCCGGTATCAAATGAGCATCTAGGACCTACAATACTTCAACGTCAAGATTTCCTTCCGTCTTCTGTATATTAGTTTCTGGAGGGTTATTTTGTTTATCTCCCGTCCCATCCGGAGATACATTGGGATCCCTTTCAGAAGGTGGAGCTGTACAAACTACTGATTTGAAAGTAAGTTCAACCTGGGAATGGGAATCTTCCTACGCTATATCATCACGTGCCACAGAATATTTTCGAAGATGACGTCTCCCATGGCTTACACTTTGATTTCGATAATCGTTTTGAGTGTCCTACAAATTTGCACTATCACTAAAGTGATACTAGTTACGTGGGTGACAATCCGATGAGCGATCATAACCTCTTTCATGTCCACGACGAACAAGAGTTCATGGAACGATACATGTATTATTTTTGAAAATAATAACTTTGCACGTGTGTTGTGATTATTTTTTGATTTTTTATTTATTTAACATTTTACTCATTTATTTGTTCATTTATTATTACGGTTATTATTATTAATACGGTAATTCTTATGAGGAACAAAAAAAGGAAAATGCCTGCCGTAGGTAGATTATAATTATGGTGGTGAGGAATAACATTGGTGGAATTGTGCAGTTTAGATGTACCGGCATTTTGTGTTTGTTGAGTTAAAGGACATTATTTTTAGATGTATACGATTAGTCGAGCTTATCTTGTATGGTTGTTGTAGCGTGAAGAAGATGAACGACAGCCAGAAGTTTGAATTTTCTATAGACTTTACTACAGTAGACTAGGTGTACCTATAGCAGGACTTCTATTCAATAATCTGCGGCCACTCGGAGAAGGACTCTCATTATCCCCTCCATTTCCACATTATTTGAAATCTTCAGTGGGAAATCGTTCCACCGAGGCGCGTTATAAGAACGCATATCATTACAAGTGCCTCATTCGAGTACATTAAGATTGTACGATGCATATTTTCTTCTATCTATAGACACTTACCTTGCTACATGTTTTGATGTATTTTTTTTATCTTTCCTTCTATTTTTCGTTAAATTTCATTTTATTTTTATATCCTGGTTGCAAATTCAAAATATAATTGACCACCAGTGCAGCAAGGATATGTTCAGTTTTTTAAATGTATAACCTTAGTTATCAAGTTCAGTTAAACCTCCTTCGAGAGGTTTTAGTAATTATTTGGGATCTTTTACATCGCAGCCTTCTTTCGACGAATCGGATTTATCTTTTCTCTTGCCCCCCATTCTATTTCTATAATTAATAATTAGCAACAGATTGTCTGTAAACACATATTGGCTGCCGAGTAAAAAATTTCTATTTGGTTTTGAAGAATGTGGCGACATTGGTATAGAATAAGCGGTACTACACACGGACCTCGAGGAAGGGGCGCGAAATACCATTCAGTTCTCTCAGCGTACCGAGTCATGTACTCATTTTGTGAAAAATACTATTTCCTTCGGGGAACGAAACAAAGAACCGGGAAAGAGTTATATACGTTAAAAATGGACATTGAGCATTCCGGTGAGGAATTTTACATTTTCTTGAGGAATAAAACTTGTACTTGTTACAGAAGTTGTAGGGATTTCTAGCCAATAAGAATAAAGGAAGATGGAAGGAGAGCAAGAGATAAGTAGGATATCTACGAGTCAGAATTTTCATGCTTGCCGAGCTGCGAGCTGGGTTAAACTTCATAAGAATGCCTCGAAAACCTGAACTTTCACGAAAAAGAGGGTCGGCGGGCGATTCTTCGTACTATCAGTTGGCAGCTTCGAGTCGAGGGGTGACTTGACCGAACGTAAAATATCTCTTAATTTGAACATTGTGGCTTCGAAAAAAGAGTTTTTTCCCCTATTCATCGCTGCTCGTATTTATCAAACACATAATTCTAATTGGAATATACCGGGTATTTAATTTGATACGAGGATTTAATATCGATCCGGCTTACAGAAGTTTGCTCTGATGAATAAAGAACAAATCCAGAGGCAGCTACACTTCCCTCGATATAGAGTCGAGTTCGAGATTCCAGCTCACAATTCGAAATTATCTCGGCGGAGAAAATGAATCGGGACTTATTAACCATTAATTCGGTCCAACATTCTCTGTATTTGAGATCCAGTGGGCATGATTGTCGGTTTATTTCTACAATCTCGAGGCAAGCTTGTTCAGATCCTTTTTAAGATAAGCGAAAACGAGGACGAATAACACGACGACAAAGGACAATGTGGGTCCGTGACCCAGAAAAATACGACCACCAAATTTTCTTCTATTCGTTCATCGCGTTTTCGCCGACTTCGAGGATATAACTGTTACCACTCGCGGAACAAGGGAACAAGAGCAATTCCCATTGCTGGGAAAAGAAATTGAGTAGCCACGAGGGAAATGGGATAGTGGGAAAATTGCTATGGTGGCAGAAAAACAAGCTATGCGAAAGCGCGAAGGGACTATCTTCGATTTCTTACTCTTCGATTCGATAAACTGTCTTTTCCCTTCTTTGCGTCATTGATCTTTTCTATCCTCTGATCGGGCCGTAGAGATGATTCGTACAGTCGTACGGATCGAATTCGAAAGAATCGGAGTGGGATATTCCTCCTTCTTTCGAATTAGCATGTTCAGTTAATTCGTGAATGTTGTACTCCTAACACTTTCCATTACAAATTATTTCATTTGTGCGTTATACATTAGCACCCTTTAAAAGGACGTAAATAATTAATTCCATTTTGTTTATTTTTCGATTATTTATTATATCGGAGTATTTTGAAAGGGTTAATATTTCTCATTAACCGATTTAACATTTTCTGTTTATTGTATCAAAATGCTTTAAAAATGCTTTATTATAAAACTCTTCGTTCAATTCTCATTCGCGAGTTATATTAACATGCTCAATAAAAATGCGTTTATTTGGTTGGACCATACCTTATTACAAGATTGTTAACGATGGTCGCTCGCATGCTGCCGTTCCTGTTGATCCCTCTTACGCGATTACGACATCGGCGAAAAGTTGACCAAAGCCTTGCGAACTGCGAAGGGTGAGTGTAGAGAACAACGTCTTGGTAGACATCGGAGCGAAAGCCCATGAGGGACGCCACCCAAGCACACAGGACGGAGAGACGGCGGAGGTTATCGAGGCAAAGGAGATGGGACAAGTTTAGAATTCTCGGTTCGAGAAGGGGGTGTGGATTGGAGTGGGGGGACCTTGGAGAGATCCGTCGGGAGTGGCTCACGTAACTTTGCCGTTGATTGAGGTAAACTCCCGAGGACCTACGGTAACTTTAAGGGCCAGGGCATCCCCTCTGCCCCTCCACCAATAAGGCTTTCGCCTTTCTCTGCTCCTAGAGAGGTGCAGGTACGATCGATGTGTACGTGTGGAACATCCTGACTCTCTTTCCCATATTGGATTCGCCATTAGGAGACTCGAAAATCGTCGTCTTCGTGCCCATGCTCGAGCAGAGGACGCGAGTGAGTCGGAGACGATCGAGATAGATGGGAAATGCTTCTCAGGACTACCATGATTCGTTCTTTAGGGTAGCGCTAGCTGGATTACAGGCGGAACGTTCCATATTATACGAGTAACGTTAGTCTCAGAGCCCAGTTAGATCGAGACTTCATGCTACGAAGCCGGGAATTGGGTTCTTCGTATATATACCACATGTACATATATATATATGTACATGTATTTGAAGGGGTACATATATCACCTTTACTAGAGGATCCGCTGAAACGTCCTAATTACATCGTCGCGTGAACGGATAAGACGACGGCGATGAGGTCTTGTGTGCCGATGTATCAAGAAAATGTGGCTTTGCGCTACCAACTGTCGGAGTAATAGAATACATATACATATACACATATGTATATGCATCTAACGGCACATCTCTATGTACACGACCGCTGGAACTGTATATCACGAGAAGGAACTGGAAGCCGATACAGAACCTCTCTGAGACGGCTTCTTCTCTGGTGAAGACCTTCTCGACGAGTGAGCACGAGTAGAGTAGCTACATAGGGGGAGAAAGAGCGAGAAAGAAAGAGAGAGAGAGAGAGAGAGAGAGAGCGCGAGGGTGACTAGTTGAAAGCTATGAGGAACTCGTTGCTAGTCAGTTCGATATGAAATTATTCCTTTGCCCCGTCGTCGCGCGGAATTTAATTACGTTTATTGAACGCCTAAGGGCCATAAGCCCAAATAAAAATAAAAGGGGCGTCGGAGCTATGCGTTGGAAAATGCGCAATGGTAGGAGTACAGAGAATGACGTAGAAGGTATTTTACTAATAATAACGAGTTTGTCAAAAGATTTATGAAAAGCTGTGGGTATTGCATCGCATCCCGTACGACGACTAATAACTGCAATGCGATATCAATTTTCTCGGTGTTATAAGTACCCGCCGGCGCATTTATCCATCGTGAAATTGCGCGACGTTAACGACGTGCAGGGTTTCGTGCGTATATTTTCGGTCCATTTACGATTTTGGTTTATTGTCAATATGTACGGTGTTGAATTTAATCGATTACAGCCAACTGTTATAAAATCTATTTTATCCTGCTTCTCGTTTCCTTTACGTTTATAGTGTAAAATTTTGGCACATGCGCACATTTTATGCGTGTTGTGCATTTGAGACGCATGGGAGGAACGAGAATAAATTTAACCCACGAGCTTTAAAAAGTTGATGTAACGACACTAAAAAACGTGTATACCGCACACATATAGTATTTTGATATACGCATATATATATATTGCAAATATAGGTATGCATATGCTGGTTTACATACAGCTGCATAGATTATGTGCAAAGTGCATAGTATCGCTGTGGTGCGATTATATAATGTTAAAAGTACGTCGTCGGGCGCTACGCTATGTATTATTGCACATCACGTTGCAGGGATTTGGCAAACACGAAGCTTTTATTTTCACTTTACCATCCCATTTTATTTCCCTCTGTCTGGAAAAATAAGATTATAGATATTTTCTTACTTTCATATCCCATCGTATATTTCCTCTCGTTTCTTTTAGTCAAGGTTATAGTTTATTTTCCAGTTCGATTATTTTAAAACGTAAGATTTCTTCCGATCTTTCGTCTTACGATCTTTCGTCGTAAGATTTCTCAACTATTCTGGGACCTTTTTCTGAAGAACCGGGGAAGCATTTTACAAGTGGAACAGAAGCAAATGTGAAAAAGAATCAATCGTTATTTCGATAATTCGGCGAATCTTGAGCAAAATCCGTGATGAAATATTTGTATGTATTTTTATGTTTAACGTAAATTTAATTGCCGTCAGTTGGGGTTACTTTAAACAGACGGTCGAAGTTTTTTATAGGTAATTTCTTTTTAACACCCTAAATTCCAACTTGTTTGGTCCAGGCCAAAAAGCTCCAAGACAAATTGAATATTTACGTAAATTGCGATATCTCGAGATTACAATATCGGTATTCATGTTGCGCGCGAAATTTCTAATTCCGTAACCCTTCTTTTTGAAGGAAAACAAATTTGGAACCTCGGCAGGTGCCTATGGATGAGACTCGTAATTTACTTTCAGGATTTTGATAGTTCGAGGACGGGGGGTAACAATTTTGAGGCTTGACGAAATTCGAAATTTCCCGCTTAACACGAACATCACTATTATAATCTCGATATATTACAATTTATGGAAATATTCCGCTTTTCGATCTTCTCACCGATGCGAACACATTTAAACCGTATTTTGGCCTTCTGTTAAAGTCGAGGGGTTGGTCAATCGCAGATTCGGTGGCACAACGATTTCTAAAAGGAATCGATTCCTTGCGATTTTCACTGCACTTTCCGCGATTTGCGAATCAATAAGATAACCTGCGATTTCACATGATTTCTACTGATTCCAACGATTTCCAGTGATTCCCAAATTTCAGAAATCAGTGATTTCTGGACTGTCAATAAAAAAACTTTGTGTGCGATATTTCGGGACCGCGCGGTAAAACTTCGATCTATCGAGGTTGTAAGGCCCGATGTACACGCTGGCGGTGACGCAGTCTCTAGGTATCGTCGTCAGGGAACTTAATCACCAACGACTTGATTAGTTTGTTTTAACAGAAAAATTTAATTTATTGAAATGTATGTGTTGCGCGAAACTGAATGTTAGAATTATTGAAGTGAGTCAAAGTGATTTCGCTGGAGAGTCGTCTCCAGGTACAATGTGAAATCTTAGCTAAGATATACGCAAGACGATCTCAACTGTTGTCCAGCGGTTATCGATGCGTCTCGGTCGAGTTAAAAATTTAGACTGCCGCTTCTGAGTTGGAGATGAGAAGTCCTCAAAAAAGGAAGGGTGCGAAACTTAATTTTTTAGGAACACCATTGGTGCAGAATTAAGAGGAGGAGGATTGTTTTTCTCATTACCAATCAGGAAAAGGAAAGTTGTTGGGAGGGAAGGGTGCAATGCGGACATCGCTATAGGACCCAAAATTAGCCGCCCGGAAAGTACTGTGACGCGTCAATCGTTACAATAAAGATTTCCGCGTTTCGCTCGAGTGACGAATGGGCAGAAGTTAATCCCTTTTATTAGGGTATACAATGGTCCTCGATGGTGGTTCGCGCTGCTCTGGCATACACTTTATTTTATTTTATTTTTTTCCCATATCTGAAATTCTTTACCGGAATAAAAACCGGCAATAAAGGCTTAAAATTTTAAATGAGATAAAATTCGTCGCATCTGGTCGCCAAATGTAGTTATTGTTTGCTTCGAGCGAAGTGGTCCGTGCGACGTGGCACGTCGCTTATAATTCGGGAATTTCTCTTGTTTGTTGATTTATTGGGTAGAGAAATCTTCGTACCCGAACGAATAATATTATTCATCTGTGAATATTGTTGACTAAATTATTGTCTACTGATTTAAACTACAACTATATCCCATACGACGGAACACTTTGATAACGCTTACTCAAGGGATGAGTGATACCCAGCGATTCGCGAAATCACACGATTTTTTTATGATTCCGAATAATTTTCTATACATTTCGAGAAATCACGAGGAAATCAGGAATATTTAATGCTGTATTGCTTTTCTGCGGAATGGGCTTACAGCGTCCTCAACATCTTTGAATATCGAGATACTTTTCGCGCATCACGATCAATGTTATCTCAATATGTCAATCATTATTTGTATTTTTTATTGGCCTTTCGCAATTGACATTATATTATTATAGAGAACTTATCGAAAAACTACTCGATTTATAAAAAATACCTTAAGATGTTTAAAAAGAAATGATTACTTTTCTTGTAGTACCTAAGGATGGCGATCTTTTAAATAAATTGATCACAAGGACCAATTTTACAATAATATTGTGAAACAATAATAACTGCCAATGCAAATATAGAGTAGCATGTGGAAGAATCTCACCCTCTATGTTCATTTGAGAATATGAATATTTCACGCGATTCCATTCAAACCACGATGATCCGACACGAAAATCGAAGTGTCTATAGTTTTAATAGCCAGTAGTACAGGTAACCGATAGCACGTAATAATGGTGTAATTTTTTTCCACTCTTGTGCAGGTCACATGGGTAAGACGAAGAGACCGACAGCTATTGACCGTCGGGACGACAACTCACTCAGTCGACAATCGCTTCATGATTAAACAATCGACGTCCGATTTCACACTTCACATAAGACGCGTCACCCTTGAGGATGCTGGACTCTATGAGTGTCAGGTAAGTTTCAAACACATTACTCTTCGTAATAAACAGATTTGAGCACCAGTGCAAATGTCGGCGCGATTGCTACCCTTTTGAAAAATTGATAGTATTCGGGGTTTGTGACAGGTTAGGGATTGCTTAGGGTTGTTGGGAGACTGCATCCCTAAAATATTTGGGTTGGGCCTTGCTGTTTCCCAAAAATTGTGTCCATTGGGAAAGTTACCATATTCCATTGATTGATCGAGAATTATCCTACTCAATATATCGAGGGTCTCGTTCCGATCGTAATAGGAAGAATTAAATAATACTACTGAGATTTTCCTCTCAACTTTACTTGCAGAAATTGCGCTATATTATCTGGTATTTTAAGGGTTGAGTTTTGTACCGGGTGTTCGATTTTGCACCTACTAACATAAGTCAAATCATACACTGGATGACTAATTTTTTAAAGGGTTTCTCATTGTAAGTATATGAAAAGAGATATAATTTTATACCAGGTTATATATTTTTATACTTATGAAAAAAATTTTAATGAATACTGAGGGTCCTGTAACCCCTTGTCCTACGATTTAAGTTCCATCTGCGCGAGCCCGAAACTTAAACAAACCCATTTCACCCGTGCGATATACCACGAGTCAGGCACGTTATAATCATTTTTTGCCGCAATACCTGATTCGTTGCATTTGGTTGTGTGGCAAGGGGTTAAACGTATCAAAAGAGTTAAATTCTAAGCCGGGTGTCTTAAGCAGATTTGTTTTATTCATTCTAGTAAATCATCATCGAATTTTTCAGATTGCAAGTTATCCAACGGTACAGCAAAATTTTGTTCAACTCGTCGTAACAGAGGCTTATTCGATGATCCCTGGCGGTCCTGATCTTTACGTAAAACAGGGCTCGAGTCTACGTCTCGAGTGTCAACTAATGGCAGCAACGGAGTCACCTTATTACGTTTTTTGGTACCAGCACGGTCGCATGATCAACTACGACGACGAGCCTGGGGTCGAGGTCGAACTCACGAAAAGTGGCTCTATTCTGAAGGTTCGCAAAACAAAGATGAGCCACGGTGGCAATTATACTTGCGAGCCGAGCAACGCAAAATCCTCTTCCGTCATGATTCACGTGATCGAAGGTGAGAAAATGTTCACGTTACATTTCTTGTTATTTCCTGCTATTGAGATTTTATTGATGATTATTCAATCGATAAAACTATTCCCAAGAGATCAAAGATGATTATTATACTTTTTTGCCACGAATGATGAGTGATGTTACGGGAGGACATAAAACATCCCCTAAACAACGCACACGAAACAGAGACAGAGCGAGGTGATACAAATGAATAATTATTTCACTCGTGATGGGACTGGAGAGAACTAGCTTAAAATAGTCGGTTAGCTATTCTAGCATGTTTTTTGAACCTTTCTGTTCCTCCTACTCGACTCTTGGGAAGTTGAGACATTACAACTGCAACCACTCACCACCACCAAGAAGCGAATGGTTCCACTTTTACTGGGCGATTGTAGGAAACGTGACCCGAATCTGAATGTAGCGGAACGTCCGGTTGACAGTGGGTGAAGCATGCAAGAGAGAGGGTGGTGAAAGAGAGAGAGAGAGAGAGAGAGAGAATGCGGGAGGTTGGCCCGTTTAAAATGTCGTTTTCTCGTCGTGCGGAAACCGCCGAGAGTGCCGCTATATCCCCACGCAACCGACCAAGCCTACTAGCTCCTCCCGTGACAAGGAGAATTTTTTTTCTCTATTTTCCAACCCTGCCTCCCTCTCCCTTCTCTCTCTCTCTCCCTCTCTCTCTCTCTCTCTCTCTCTCTCTCTCTCTCTCTCCCTCTCCCTCTCGCTCCCACCTCTCTCTCTTCATTCTGCCAAGTTTCTAATTTTGTTTCTGATTTTCAGTTAGTATTGTGTAACAAGTAACGTGCAATTAACTCGATAAACTTTGTGTGTGTACATCAGAAAGTGGGCAAACAGAAATTACACGCGCATACAAGTGTTCTACATACATAGGTTTGATTTTATAAACTTAAACCCCACGCTCGCTAGATCACGTATCGTGGACTTTAACATGGGTACCTTTAGCCATCGCAGTTAAACAGCAGAAACAAAAAAATGCGAGCACCCTGGGCGCTTAATATTACCCATCGCTACTGCAATCTAGACGACTGTACTTCGGTAAATTTACTCAGTAAATTTATGCCATAACAACGTCCTAGATGGAGGAACGAGTTTTCCAGTATGCAAATATTGAATTAGCGTCGTCTAGCTCAGTAGCATGCCAGTCCTTTCTCTCTCTCTCTCACACACATACACACACACACGCACACATACACACACACACACACACACACACACACATTCATGCGCTAGCTATTTCGTTCTTTCGGGGACGCGCCGTGTTGAAGCTGTCCTAATTTTTGTAACCCACCCCTAAAGTCAAATAACACTCGACATTTCGCACAACACGGTCGACCATGAAAAGTGACTGTTATTGCCGAGAATCGACAGCATCGCATTATGCTCCGTTGACATTTTTCGACATCATCCCCAATTTTATTCGTGCGGATTGATGGAATATTGATGATAGTGTGCTATACATCGTAAGAAAATAAAAATGAAAAGATCAATAGCTATATGTTTTCATGTTTTCTTTTTTGCGTTAAATGAATTTATAATTTGTTTCGTTGCAGAAGAGGAGAAACCAGCTGCGATGCACGGCGGCGATAGACGAAACCCCAGCCCAGCGATTTTGGCGAGCAATTTTCTCGCTTCTTTCCTCGCTGCAATCAGCTGGAGGATACCAAGCTTCTCGAGTCTCTATCCGACGTGAACGCGGTAGAGAAGAATCTCAACATGGCGGGTTTTTCTTTACGATCGCTATCCCACTCGGCCAATCTTCGTAGTGGAGCAAAAAGATCGTAGCCATCGAGAGGAAAATCATCAAAAATGTGCGTGACATGATAATAGACGAGCACTACACGATATTCCGTGTTGAGAAATGGAGAGGGGGGAGGGGGTGAAAGTTTGCTTCGTTGTTTAATTTGTGTTGAAAAGAGAAATTTCTTTATTTCATTTTTATCATTTCCATTTGTTTTGATTGAGCAGTGTCTTGCGATTCTCTCTAACGAAAGAGCCAACGAACGTTTCAGTTGAATGAGAAGTCATGTGCATACTTCCAGATTTATACGAACATGCGAAAAGATTGTTCTCTTCGCTCGTTAAACTGCGATTATGTTGATTTTCGTGTTATCATTAAATTGAATGGAAAATCGAGCAAATGATTTATTTCGAAAGGCTCTGTGTAAAGTCATAAGGATTGAGCTCGTAAGTATTATATGTATAAGTATTATAGGGGTTGCATCAAGTTTATTAATCGGGGGAGAGTACGAGTGATCGACGAGCGCCTCTCATCGATCTCTCGTGCGGTGCGCACGAGGGTTGGCGAGACTCCGAGCGTTGTCCGTTTGTCTCTGCTTATCTCTTCGTTGGATTCAAGACCACCCCTCGTGCGCCTGTCTACCGTATAATTAACCTCAATGGGAAGGGAAGCCTTCCAAAGGAGTCTGTAATCCCTCCCACTCGAAATTGCCCGAAGGGCTGTGTTCACGTCGCTTCTGCTCGCCTTAAACCGCAATCGGATGTAACCTCTCTCGTAAATCGGTCTCATCTCGCAATCAACTTAAGACATAATATATATAATATTATTTTCATCAGTTACGTATTAGATATATAAATTATGATTTATTTAACGACCACACACCGAGAAATCAAGAGAGAGGGGCGGTAGAGCAATAAGGAAGACTTCCCTTTCGATACTCCCATTAAGCTAGAACTCAGATTCTTCATTTACGATGATACGAGTATGTAAATAATACGAAGAATGTTTTTTAAAAAAAGAAAAAAGACAAAAAAAAAGAAAGCGTGTATTCCTGCTCGTTGTGTCTGTTCCCAGCCTTGACCCCTCGATTGACATTTCCTACGACTTCGATCGACTAACGACGAAGTTAATGTAAATACAAAAGGCTAATGGATAATTATATTTAAGACGACGATATTCGTGAATCATTCTAATAAATCTATAATCGATTCAAGTTCTAGTCGCCCTTTATCGTCAATGTCCTTCTTCCTCCATTTTTTTAAAATTCTGTTTTGTCGGGTGTTTTACGGATTAAATAAGCAATTATGCGATAAATCGTTATTGCTTCGGAATACACGAATTCCTTTCGCAATTAGCACGGTAAAGAGAGGGAAAAAGCACGAGATTTGGGTGCCAGCTCATAATGAAAGTGGGGTCGTGCCATGCAACTGCTTTATACGGGTAGGTACGAAAACTCTTCGGCGATACGGAGACTCGACTTTTCCACCTCTGACTTTGTAGATGTATTTTTTTTCTTTTTATTGTTTCTAGTTTGCTTCGTTGCCCAAAGACAAGCTTTCAATATAACGACGAGTGTACACGTGTTTCCTCGGTCATCAATGTAAAAGATGACGAATAAGACAACCATAAAGTTTACTGGAGAATGCTATATAAGTTCGATGTCCTCATTTTACGTTCTCACGCTTGAGTAAAAAAGAAACTTCCACGATTATACCGGAAACTATCACTCTTTTAATGGTTGTTAAATTGAAATGGTCGGCGAGACAGAAAGAGAAACGGAGAAACTCTCGGAACAGCACGGAAAGAGTTCGCGAGGGAGCAGTGTGTTGGGTAACGATGCGTCAAGCGAGAACCACTCGCGGCCTCCTGACCAGTTGGCCTGCACCATTCCTGATACCACCAGTGGCGATGTGTTACACTCGTAGTACTCGTGGGAGTACTTCTTGGCAGGCAGTCGGGCAAAACTCGGAGGGCAATTGCAAAAAGCATATCGAGACGGTGGTTCTCTTGATATCAAGAGTGCTTGCTGTATTCATAATGATCTGGGTCTTTTATCAAATTTTCTTGTTAACTTTCTCACGTATTTTTGCGATTATTACACATTTTTAAATAACGTATAATAAAATATACGAGTTGCATATTTTCGGAAACAAAAGTTTTTTTATGAGGGAAAACATTTGTTACAAATTCACCGAAATAGAATAAATACATTTCAGTATGACGTAAACGTGTTTCTCCAGCTTACGAATATGTTTTATTTTTTAAAAATTCACTTCTTCGAACATGAATGTCGAAACAAATAAAAAATTATCCATACAGAAATGGGCTGCATCAAATTCTCATCCAATATAATATTTATTTGCCGTTGCTATCTGTGTACGCGTACAAATATATCTTCAACTCTTGAGTTGAATCTGTCCTATTTTCACGAACATCTATTGTATAATCTTAATGCCGGTTAGGGGGTAAAAAATCGACGCGATTAACCGATATCCCGTACCTTCGTCGCATAATCTCAATTCCTTCCGCTAAGTTCATTGATCTTAAAAATTCGATGACATTGCACCGCGCACAGAGCGAAAAAACTTTGCAGTCATCGCGTCAAGAGGCGGTGACGGGAAGCACACGCAAGCTCGAAGACCCTCGCGCGTACCTATGTCTCACGCAATCGGGCTTCGCATAAGTCGTCGACTATTCCATGCAGTCGCCGAGGTCGCGCACATGCACACCTCCCCATCGACCCTGCGAGGTCGAATACGGACGACCTCAACGGCCCCTCGTACCACCAGCTGGTAAGTGACAAAACTCAAGAGCTTCAGTCCAGTCGATGAAAACCTAAGAACAATTTATTTCTGCTACAAAATTTTACAGCGTGGGGAAAACAAATTATTACATGTTTTTAATTTACTTTACGAGACGCGACGCTTTTTTTCAGTTTTGTTTTCACTTCTAGCGAGGTTATTTTATTCATACCTAACAGTATCAAGCCATGAAGCTTGCGAAGAGGCCATGTTCCCACCTTCTCGTGTATCTCTCGACTTTTCATAACCGCTTTCACTCTCTTGTGACCTAGCGAAAGGATAAACTTTCCTGCTGAGCTCGGGATTTTCGCCTGTTTTTCTTTTTCCGTTGTTTTCTTTTTTCGTGTGTTTTCTCCAACAAAAGTAACCCCCCCCCCCCCCCCCCCCCCCCCCCCCCGCATACCGACCATCGCCCGCCTCATTCCATATTATCTCGCGGAAACGACAATGATGGCGTAAAATCGCTTTACGAGCCTTTTCTGGGTTATTAGAACCTTTATGAATACTACATACGACTTCCTGCTTTTTTATCGATCAAATTCACTCGTCTCTTTCCTGATGAATTTTACCAAACAACTCCTAGCTCCGTGCATTCCATATTTCTCTTTTATCCTTCGCCTTGATTGGAAAAGCGCAATTTAGACTTGAACCCGTGGATGTTTACATCGAACTCCGATCGCAATAAATATATTTCCGGAAAAGGATGATAGTGCGAGATCGACGGAGGAGAAGGGGGAAGCGGGAGGGTTAAGATAAAACCAAGTTATATATTTCTAAGTTCAAACTAAAATTGGAACCGAAAGGAAATAAACGGAAATATAGCGAAGAGCAGAGGAAGAAGGTCGGAAGTATAAAAAAAAGAAAACGGGTTTTCTGCCATTTTCTCCAATAAATAATTTCTGGCAAGATGTTACCATATGACGTGTATCATTCTCGTACACGAGTAGTACAGGCTGCGATATCTTTCGGAACGGAGTATGAGATGGAGGAAGCGGAAACGGACTCAAATAGCAACATCCGGTGTACCGAAGAGAGCCAAAAAGCCAGAGAGGATGGGGGGAAGAGAGAGAGAGAGAGAGAGGGATAGTGAGAAAGCTCGGTGGTATAAATAGCCTGGATGCGCATGGCATGCGCCTCGGTCGCAAGGAATTGGAGCTCGGCCCGAATCTGCAGACATATTTGTCCCGACGAGGGAGTAGTGAGAGTGTGAGCGAGGGGAAAGAGAGAGAGAGAGAGAGAGAGAGAGAGAGAGAGAGAGAGAGAGAGAGAGAGAGAGAGAGAGAGAGAGAGACAGACAGACAGACAGACAGAGAGAGAAACAGAACGACGAGCGTTTGCCTCGAGCTTTTGCAATGTGAAAGATGCTACGTATTACCGCACACCATTCACACAAGGAAATACTGCTCATAGCACCGAGTGCATGTTGTATACGTCTAAACGCGCCCAATTCCCCTCGGAAAGTACATACCGAGCAACCCTCTGCCTTTGGAGCAATTACACGCTACCCCCACATCGTCTAAATAGCCAAAGAGCTTGCTTTCCCTTACATTCTCGCTCTTTTCCATCTGTTACACTGCTTAATGATTGATGCAACTAAACTGCGCGGCAACTTTTCGACATTGATGAATTTACCGTGGAAGCTTGGTGCGAATCCCGAGCTGAGAATCAATGGCAAATGTTGGAATTCATCAGACTTGTCATTATTTATGGCTCAACTAATATTACTACGTTAGAGATCGGCAAGAATCAGAGAAAATTATTGGGTTTCGTCAGACCCACCGTTATCCACGTATTCTCTGTTTATATTTATATTGACGCTGAGGCGAGAAACTAATTATAAATGTGATATCAAACTCGACTCCCTATGTCGAAAGTTTGAACCTTTGATCTGGAGACAAAATACTATGACGTATCAAATTTAATAACGAAACGTGAGAGTTCATATTCTCACATAAAGAGCTGTGATATTACAGGTACCCACCGTAGGCGCTCATCCCGATGATGACTGAATAGTTCTTTTTCCTTCGATTCCGCTTTTTCCTTCCATTTGGCTTTGGAGAGCGAGGCTTTCGACACTTCTCGCTACCATTTAGATCCAAGTCAAAAGCAAGTTACGTGAACTAGATGGCCTACGGACATTTTCGTACAGTTCTGGGCGCCAAGGTAATTCCCTTCACGCACACGATGGTATAACTATATAGTGTAATGAACAGGAACCAGTAGCTCTCGTAGATGCATAGAGTAGCTAACATTAAGGTACTACGTACGTATAGATATATCTAGCTACAAGTTTTGCCAGGCGTAGTGGAGGAGTTAAGGGTAAGGAGGTGGGAGATCGGAAGTCCAGGATTGCCAGAGGCTGCAACCGGAGTAGGGCTCCGCTTGTAGACGAAAAGAGAGAGGGCGAAAAAGGGAGAGAACGAACCATGTACCAGGTCCACGTGATTTCGCAAACAGGCCTGGTAAACTTGTTCAGGGGGATGAGGACGGAGAGATTCAGAGGAGATTGGCCGGTAAGGCGAAAATTTCTCTCGCCTCGGGGTCAGTTGTGTAGTCTACTCGCGAGCGTGAAGACTCGCAGCGATGAGTTAGATAGAAAGAGCCGTACTGCTGAAGAGTTTGGTAAATGTGGAA
The DNA here is from genome assembly GCA_946811545.1 of Netelia fuscicornis. NCBI lineage: Eukaryota > Metazoa > Arthropoda > Insecta > Hymenoptera > Ichneumonidae > Netelia > Netelia fuscicornis. Next base: position 22,848,825 of record OX328011.1, on the reverse strand, counting down.
ATATAGGAAGTGTTAAGAAAAACTCGGCGAAGGAGAGCGGAACGACCATTCGAGTTTTCGATAGGATATAAAAAAAAAAGCACGGGAGAACTGGAATACGAAAGGAAAGAACGAGGGTGAAGGGTCTTCTCTTGATCAGTAGCTATAACTTTTCTCTGGACAAACCCCCTGCATCTCAACCCCTAGGTTTGCAAGGAACTCTCCTTGCACTTCCATGGCATTCGGAGTCTCTGTTTTCTACTTTTCTCATACCTCCCTACCGACCCTCGCACATGGCCGGACTCTACACTACATCAGTTCCAGAAAGGCCAAGATGCTCCTCGGGGGTTTTCCGCCCAGTTCCACCATCCTTCGTTCTTACTATCTCTCTATTTAATTACCGGCTAGAAAAGTGGTGGCCCGTAAGCTTTTATGCTCATTCTTTTTTTGTTTCTCTGTCTCTTTCTCTCTCTCACTGTCTTACTCGTTCATCTAAGTTTGAGCTAGATGGCGAACAAGAAGATGTGAATGAAAGCGAGGAAAGAAAAAAGAACATTTGCAGGCTAACTCCTCCGACAGGGAGCCTGAAAAAGCCAAGAGAATGAACCTTCGACCCCGGCTCGGTGTGTCCACTACCACACTGAGGAAGGAAACCACCCTCTGGAGTGGAGCCCTACGTGATGCGCATTTCTAATTCGACAATTTGAGGCAAGAATGCCCGAATTGGATAGAGCTCTCTAGTTCACAGAGTTTCGACGAGGGGGCAATGAGAGGGAGAACGATAGGGGCAGAGAACGACGGGAACGAGGGGAATGTAAGTGTTTCTTTGGTCTCGATCGTTCGCTCTCCTCCATTTCCGTGGTCTATATTCCGTGGTCTATATTCGAGGTGAACGAATACGCTATCGTGTTTTTTTGATTTATTAATCTCTGGACATGATGTGTCTGTCACTGTTACTCTTAAACTCACCTCGTTTAACAATATAGAACCCACCTCATTTATGAACAAATGAGAATTTAACAACTTAGCGACTATTTGCACTTATTATTCCCACATTACGAGCGTCACGAAAGTTCTTATTATTGCGTCTTCGATTAAGATTTTGTTGACAGTGTCGCGTGATGGTCATGAAGAGAATGGTAAGAAGAATGTGAAGGTAGGAATCGTGATAACGCATACTGGCTGTAGGGGTGGGATACACAGAGAAACGTAGAATGACAGAATACAGCGTATACCTACGAAAACGTAACGAGAACGGCAAGATTCTTCTTAGTTGCTTCGGGGACTGGTGAAAATTGGATTTCACCCACTTTACCATTCATGATTATTCATCGGCCAAAGTGGCTCTTCTTTTGCGACCAACTTGCCGGTCCACCCGCTCTCTCTCTCTCTTTCTCTTTCTATTTCTTGCTCTCTCTCTCTCTCTCTCTCTCTCTCTCTCTCTCTCTCTCTCTCTCTCTCTGGATAATATAAATGGTAATTGTGCTTTATTGTCCTTGGTTAGCGGCTTGCTACGGCTCTCTCACCGTGCGTTAACGACCATTAAAGTTGGACAAAAAGTTGGCACGTGCGCTCGCTTAACTAGAGCAAAGTAGTGCCTCGACTTCGCATCAAGTAAAATTACCGACGGGTGACGCTGTATATTGGAGGTATAAATCTCCTCGTTGGGCATGGAATTTTCTTACTTTGTTCAAGATTTTGCAAAATGATGTAAATATTCGTATCTGTCCTTGAGATAACTTCTCGTTGCGATTGTTAAGATTCATTTTTCTTGTCTTTCTATCTAATTCACAAAGATCATAGCATCAGGTGGAGTTACTGGAAAGTTGTCTATTTACGATAAGGAAGTTCAATATTTACTGATTCTTAATATGAACTAACTACCGTTATCAATCCACTGAATTTTGGACCAATTTTAACCATCTCACATCCCATCAATAAAAGTCTAGTGTCGAATGCAGTGGAAGCAATCTCTCGGTAGTATTATTATATTATAGTGGCATCGAGGTGTCGTAATTGAATAAATATAGAAGGAATGAAATTCAAATGGTGTCAAGTATTGTAGTGTACGACCAAGAAATATACGAGATCCACCCCTCATTTTCGCCTTCCTGACATCAACCCGGTACTTTCGATAGATGTACCGTACTGGTAGATAGCGAGGAGAGGTTCGTTAGCTGAAGATAGTTGTTATCGCTGTAGAAGTACGTGAAACCCCAGAGAGAAAGAATTAATTGACTTTGTCGCGAAGTTCGTCGCTCATAGTATGTAGTAACAATATAGTTACGTACAACCAGGCAGGAACAAATGATGATGTCAACTTGGAAAAAAAGAAGTAAGAGGACCCATTTTATAATTATTGATCGAATGAACTTCCGTTGATTGGTGGGGTGATGTAAGCTATCCCAAAAACGCAGGAATGCTGTCAAAATTTCAGAACAAGTTTAAAAAATTGTCCTATGCTACCAGGAGATAGAATTAACGACATTGTCGTGCACACTTCTTACATTCCATTATCGACCATTGTATTCAATATCCAATCACTCATCGCAGCAAAGGAAAAAATGATGTAATTTATAACAGAATTTGCAATATCGGCATCAAAGACTCTTGAATTTTCTTCTATATACGAACGTACGATCCAGAGTATAATACAACAAGAGTTAGAAATCGAACATAGATTTCGCATGTATGACAATTTTGTCACCAATCAATAATCGAATTGTCTGCAACAGCAACTTTTTTTCGCCAAAACACTATATCGCTCCACCGGAGCTCGACGATTTACCGTCTGCCTCGACACTCCCATCGAAAAAAATTCCCAAGCTAGCATTTTAGATACCCCACGATCTATGCTGTGAATGGAAAATAAAATCCAGTACATGGTTGCTAGATGAGAGCGACCAAAAGAAGAAGATCGATTGAGAGTACTTCGTTACAAGCGGATACGAATATTGCGACGCTTTTGCCTCGGGGCAACCGTTTCGTATAAAAAAATTCATGTTAGCTTCGAAGCTGTCAGATACTCCGATCGAATATCGATTAATTAGAGTGGAAACAACCGGACAGCAATATTGATGAGGATAAGCGAGCGGGAGGTGGGTAGGGTGCTGGGACACGAAGGGCAGCATATACAGAAAGATATACATGTACGATTATCCACCGGCTCCGTTGATATCAAGATGGCTTCATTGTTACGAAAAATACAGAAGAAAAAAGTACGGATAAAACGAACAGAGGAAAAAACTTGAATGATGATGAGCAAGTTTATCCGAGCAGTTTCCATTGCTTCGATCGATTCAACGTCGGCCAATCTCCCCTAATATCACTCGACGATTTCAACGACAATAATCCGGGGAAATTCTGCCTTACGTATGTATATATGCACCGCCGTTAATACGTATTACGCCTGTACATTGGAGCAAGAACGGGTATCGAGTAAACGCGAGAGACGAACGACAGACCTCACGTAGTGCGTATATAGGGCAGAATTAAGTAAAATGGACCGTTATTGAATAAACAGTGAATTTTATGCAATTCAACTGGAACTCTTTATTCGTTCACCGGGTTGCTTATGGTGGCACTAGTGTGTTCTTAACCGGTGAACAATTTTAATGCTGTGTTAATTTATTAACGTCTTATACTAATAACTTTTGTTTTTTTTATAGGTATTTAGTGGATTCGCGTTTCCGGTCAAAGAATACTACCAGCCTGCAACTTTCGAGCATCAAAGCTGTTTTATCGTTAATGTTTACATTGCCAATGAAATGTTTTTTTCCTCCCTTATGAATGTCGGCGGTGATTTTTATCTTACTCATCCCCGTTATACATCTGCGTGCGCGTGTATGCGTGTGGTTGTACATACGGAAGGGAGACCTATGGGAGAATTTCACGCATGGGAGGGGAGTAAATTCCAGAAGATCCTTGGCAGATTACGTACGTGATTGTGGTACGACAGTGTTCTCATGTTCTCTACCTCCGCAAACTCGTGCCGTACAAACGCAAGCTTGCTGCCATTGTTCCGGGCAGATAATATACGAGCTAGCGTATAATCCTCAAATTACGTTCCCGCAACGCTCCCGATTCCATTTTCTCACCCTGGCTCATCGTCTTTCTCTGACTGCTCCTCCTAAAACGAACAACCATCCTGGTGTAAACCGAGTTCGATAATGCATTGTGCCGGAATTATAAGATACTTAAACAAGTGTGCACGCACAACCTCTCTGGCATGATAATGCACCCTGCGTTAATAGTTTCTCCCGTAACAGTTTACTAATAAGTTCCCTTCATTATCCCAACCCATCCATCTTTCTCATTTCCACCCTCTGTCATGCTTTGCTGTATATTATACACCACAACAGGCGATTTAACTTGTCAGCATTCCCGTATTCAGTCAATCTTTAGAGGTTACATAGCTTTAGACAAGACAAAAAAAATATAAAATTCGGAAATTTTTATAATAGGTAGAATGCAATTATATTCAAACAAATATTGACAATATAAGGAATATAACTATGAAATAAAATTCCTAAAAAACTTGATTTAAAAATACTCGAAATGACAGCTATAATAGAATTTCTCCTGAAACGATTTTATCAGAACATCGTTTGCCGTATCAACAAAACCCCTGATTTTTTCATCTGAAAACAAATCCGTTAAAGTAGTAAATAATTCATTTTTTCATTTTTTCAATCGTTCATTTTTGTCATAGCCTACATATCCTATATCGTTTCATGTACAAAAAAACAGAAGATTGAATATAGAGAATCCTATAACTAGTGCTAGATAATAATATAATAGTTATGTGTACAACAATTTATTCATTAATCCTGGATAAATAATACGAACGTAAAAAATAATTATTTCATAGGTACGATTGTTTAAATATTGTGAGAGGTTCGAAAAAATGGCGACCTTATATGTCTTCCCATAGAAAACTTTCCTATAGATAGCAAATATTAACCTTGATGCAATATTGTTTCGATTTTTTCAATTTATTTTTATTTCCACCACGAATCCAGATTCGTTATTATTCTCAGTAAAAATTAACAAGTTTATATATAAAATGGCGTTTGAATCATTTGCATGCGGTAATTTGCTGATTTTTGTGGTTTTTTAAAATTGTAATGTAAATTTTTCCACACGAGTATGTCTATATGTATAAACAATGTTGAACTATTTCAACACGTAGCTGTATATTTATATTCGTCGTCGACGATCTGCCATAGGCCTACCTGAATGATAGGTAGACTGTCGAGTGGTCAAAGGGTGGGAACGCGAGACACAGAGAGAGCTACATACTTGCTATCGCTACACTCGAGCCTAGTTCGTGGTGGGGATAGCAACTTGGCTCTCCCATTCAACGTACTTATTCATGCATCGCGATAATAGTTCAAAGCTAGTCTGATTTGGGCACGAAATGTGCATGAGTTTGCCATCGATATTGCGGTACGCGTGAAATATTGAATTCGTATTAGCGTTTTAAAATCCATCGTTCTCACGTTCTATTGGTGGTACTAGGTTAGTATAACATTCTAAATGACGAAAATATTTCCCTCTATTTATATGATTGTGAATTAACGAAGAGACATTGAAAATCAAAAATATTTTAATCAAATGTTGTCTCTTGAAATTATCAGCATGCACATAGCTCGTGTTAAATCGAAATACCACGCGATTAATACGTTATATTAATGAATTTTTACAGTTTTTAGGTTTATTAAATCATTTGAATTAAATTTTTGTTGTCTATGAAGAGCATGAAAAAGGTTCAGTTTTTATTTGTACCATGTTTCATGTATAATATATTCTTTAGTGGTTCAGTAGCGAGTCAACTCAATCAGACTAACATTTGAGTGGTTGGACGGTGCTGTGAATCTGATCTTGGCTTCGAATAAGGTAAGAATATAACATTATTGATGACAAAATGTAATAATTAAGCTATATCTTACATTCGTTTCCACCACGAAAATTTGTCATCCCTCATTGATACGATGCATTACATATTTTTATCGTGTTTCAATAATAAGCCAACTCGATAAAAAAATATGTGTCGTGAAATGACTATTTTCGTGATGTGAAATTTATGATGTCATTTTTGGGAAAACAATTCTCAAAGGGTTTTTTTTTAATTGTATGTAAAGTTTCCCATGAGAGTAATATATACATTTATACATTGATACGAATATGTACATATGCAGGGTGAATTTCATAAGGTGTAACAGGCTTTATTTTAAGGGAGATGGGGTTATTACAAACAAAAGTTGCAAATATACATTAGGGATATTTTTAATAGTTTACGAGATATAAATTTTTTAAGTTGGTTTAATCAGAGCGCGCCGAGTAGCGTTGGAACCGCGCACCCCCGGCCTAGCTGTAGAGATAGCACAGTGTAGGGCGTTACATTTGGAGTTGCAAAATCAAAACAGTTAATTTCATTTATTATATTATTGCGCAGTCATTTTTATTTCTCAAGCATTGGCTGCTAGGGCGGGGAGTGGGCGGCTCCAACGATTCTCGGCGCGCTCGGCAAAATTCAGAGCAATCTAAATTTTGCAACTCCAAATGTAACGCCCTACACTGCGATATCTCTGCGGCTAGGGTGGGAGAGGGCGGCTCTAGCGCTTCTCGGCGCGCTCTGATTGGACCAACTTTACAAATTTATATCTCGTAAACTATTCAAAATATCCTTAATGTATATTTGCAGCTTTTGTTTGTAATGATCTCATCTACCTTAGAATAAAGCCTGTGACACCTTATGAAATACACCCTGTATATTTGTATCAATGTATAAATGTACCTATACTCGCATGGGAAACTGTACATACAATGTTACCGCCATAGTAACATAGGCCTACCTCAATATACTGGCGGACAGAGTGGAGAAGAGAGAGAGAGAGAGAGAGAGAGAGAGACCGGCTGCCGCTACGGTCGCCGTCAGGGAGACTAGAGACCAGGAGTGCGAAAGCAATGTTAGAAAAATGGTCGGAAAAGCGAGGAACGATCCGATAATTGTACCGCCTGGCGGTGCCACTTCTGCTCGGGACCGTCAAGCGCGGGGATTTTGAATCGTTGATCTGCGATTTGTCGTACATTTTGTCTGATTAGGGCAGCTTATAATATTGATAAATAATATATAGCTATGCTTATGTTCAAATTTTTATTTGATAAATTGTAGAGAAATTTTTGTAAAAGTAAAAAAATATGTTTCATCGGACGGTCCGGATAACGGGTTGCATGGGACGTTCTCCTCCGGTTGACCAACGTTTTCCTGTCAACATAAAAAATAAACAAAAATAATAGTAACAAAAAATGAAATAACCAAAAATAACAAAATAAAATAATAGAAAATGTAATAGCTACGTCTATTATATGTACATGTATAATAATGCCTTGGTTTTCTTCGAATGGCTCGGAGATCTATCGCTATATTTTAAAAAAGACGGAAAATAGACGAAAAAAAAAATATTACTATTACCTTGTTATTTACCGCCATGGGCACAGCATCTGTGGTGAACAAAGGTAAGATGCGGGGAATGCTCACAGTTTAACCATCAGCCGTGTTTATACGATCTTCTCTGACGATACTATCGTCAGAGAAGTGAACCTTGCAAACAAGATTTGTTTGCAAGTAACGGTGACCGCTGGCCTCGCTTCATCGCTCTAGCATATGCTGCAGAAAAATAAAATTTATGTTACCGACAAAACTGAGCAGATTGAAATTGAATATTCCAAGGTCGCGGTCTGAATTGCGCTCACAGCGTGCTTAGAGTGCAAACGCACGTGCTTCAGCATAGGTCGTAAGTACTGTGATCGCAATTCGGCCCGCGGCCCAAGTCACTGAACATATTGGATGCATCGCCGACAGCGCTGCTCTGTCATTTTTTGTTTTACAAGAACACCGCGCTTACTGATTAGTAAGCAGTGCTGCTAAATATTTTGCTGTCATAAACGCACCCATTTGCATAATAAAGCATATTTGATGAACATTTTTACCTTGGGAATGTTCAAAATGGATAACTGCCGCATCCCATGCGCGTTCATTTCATTTTATCGGCATGTCGCCCAATTCGACACTCCGGGTACGAGCACAGTTTGCCCATTTCCGATAAAACAATCTGGAAAAAAAATAATAAATTTAATATAGTTTTTGTATTACAATTCACGATATGAATGTTAATCTCTCGAGCAAGGAAATTTTTTTGTTCGAAATTCGAGTCGGTTCCGAGCGTAAAAAATATACGCCACATAGCATCACAACCCCAATTCAATTAACATTTAATCCACGAATTATAACAACAAACTTTCTTCTTACCTGCTTGTTATAATATCGCTTTCACTGCTCTTTTTTTGTTTTTTCGTCGCCTTCCAACTTTAAATTTCGTAAAACATTCGACAAAAAATTGTTTACGCGTCAGATGAAATGACAGATGATATATTTCGCCGGGGTTTTATATCCCGCTCACTTCATTTCATCACCAACGCCACACTTCACAGTTCGCTCTGAGTGTGAGTGACGAGAGCGCTCATCGTGGCTCAATTCGAACTAACATCTTTCCTCACTTTTTCGGGTCATGTTTGGGACGATTTCGCCATAAGCGTTCGCACTCCTGGTCTCTAGTCTTCCTGGTCGCCGTAGTAGGTAAGCTGATAGCGATAGCGGTAAGGTGATAGCGACTGCGCCCTCTCTCATTCTTCTTACCTATCCATTCATACACGATAACAGTTCAAGGCTAGTCTCATTTGTGCACGAAATGAGCGTATTATCGATGGGTAGGTACTACGCCACGCGTCAGATATTAAATTTAATTCGTATCAGCGTTTTAAAATCTATCGTTCTCAAGTTCTATCGATGATATTAGGTTCGTAAAATATGTCAATTGAAGTTAATAACGTGTAGCATTTATGTGATTATGAATTAATGAAAAAAATTGTCTTAAAAAAATTTTAATTAATTTTGTTGTTGTAAAATAATGAGCTCGAACCTAGCTCGTTTTAAATTGAATTATGATGCGATTAATAAATTTAATTTATTAATTTTTATAGCTTTTAGGTTCATTGAGTGATGTGAATTAAATAATTTTTTTTCCCATTTGCGCAGTGAGTTGATGAACCAAGCTGGGCCAGCCTGAGCCAAACGGAGCTAAGATAAAGTTCCGTAATAGTTTTTCGTAATATTTAATTATGTTAACAAAATAACAAATTTTCGCTGTTTCTTGGTCGCCAATGCCGAGGGTTGCTCTCAGCTCTTCCAGCACGCGACTCCACTCTGGAGATTCGCACAGGCGCTCTGCAATTCCATGATCGAGATGAGAGTCTGCTCATAAAGCTTAATCAATATGACTCCACTTTGAAGATCATTTACTACTTGAGAGCAAGTAGTGTCGAATCTAGTGCGGCATTGCTACTTTCTGAGAATTAGTCAGAAATTAGGTAAATTCAGTAAATTCACCGTATATTTTCATAAAATGTCGTTACCTACTCCCGTTCTTTATTTTTTTTGTTTTCTTAATAAAAAAAAACCTTGCCCATATAGAAATTAAGGCATCGTGCATGTTGCTCACATCCTCTTCTCATTTGTTTTCTCGACAATACAAACGAAATAATTGGTCTTACAAAATGAATAGTTACGTTGAAGTATTTAAAAAATAAAATTTCTCAGTCGAGCTTCCCTCGACCACGAACCTTGTCGATGAGCTTCCCTCATCTAGAAGGCAAATAGTTTGACTTATACGACGCAATACATGAAAAGCTATTTTGAATAAATTGAATGTTTTTAAATCGCGCGATTAAAAATCTATTTGAAACATTGTAATTATTGTCAAAAAAGGGGAATTGCACGAGAACAAAGCACGCACGCTAAATTTGAACTTAGAGCACTCGCCTTGCTCATCAAGTCAGTTGAATCGTCATTGATTTTCAGGGTAGGTAGTTGTAACCATTCAACTTTAAAATTCACGGCCTTCGTCATCGTCATCATCATCATTATTTTCGATCTCGACTTGGTTCCCCGATAACTTTCGCGGGGCAGCTCCCGCGAGCGAGCGAAGGCGAACGAAAGCGAACGGAGGCGAACGAAGACTAGGTCGCTTTAGATTAAGAAATTTGTAAGTATGTGAGAGCCTCCACCTTCCTATCAAGAGGTGGCACCCGCCCGGGTGATGGACCATGGTAGGGGCCGTGGATCCCTAGTTAGGCTGTGGACCCAATGTGTGTGCATTAGAAATTTGGAATAGTGAATTTAATGTGGCGCGTTTTTTTCTTGCTTTGTAAATACGTTCCGGTACTGCGGTTAGGGGGAAATAGGCAGGAACCCTGAAAGGCGTGTAGTTATTAAGTAACGTAAAGATTTGTCTTTCGTGTGCGATGGTAAGGTAGGTAGGGTCAGGAAACGCTTAAAGAATGTTTCGATTCCTCAGCGAGGAATTGTTCATTCGTTTTTGTCAGTTTCCAAGTTCTTCCGTTTTTATCAGTTTCCAATTATAAGTTGAGTTTGCGTGATTTATATAGGTTTCAGGATCGAGCGCTTTATTAAAGCTCAACGTGATTATCTATGTGGTTGGAACAGCTGCATAGAAATTATCTTGTGGCTTAAATAAATTCAAATAGATATTAGTTAAACGATATCGCTTTTTACGAGATTATTCGACTTTATAAAACGCTTCCGGTGCCATCTGCTCGGCCATGTGCGTATTGCGAAATTGCCGCTTAAAGTTTTTTTTTGTACGGCGAGTGAAACGCCATTGCCTCGAGTGCGACGGTTGTGTTTCAATTCAAACATAGTCGGAGTACTCGAGTCGAGGCATTCGCTCGATTTCTTCTTTTTTGTGTCCCTTCGCGATTCGTGGATCGTCGCAAAACTTTGCGCGGTAATATTTCTTCGTCGTCATCGTGGCGCCATCGAGGGACCATCCACGGAGCGAGGCATTTACTCCCGAAGTATCGCATGTATATCCTTCGAGGCTAAATTGCCGCCCACATAAAATCTTCGGTAAATACAAAAACCACGTTGTCACTGTGCATTGCCCCAAGTCACAATCGTGTGACACCCTTTGCGAGTTTGCTGATTTTTTTAGACTAGCTTGTCGAGTCATTTTTTACGGAACATATAACATAAACTAGAATCAACCCTTCCCTCGTGAAATGAAATTGAATATTGGTGGCCGGAAAAGAGAGAAATGGGAAAATAAAAAATCTTCTTGCATGTCGTGTCACAAAGTTACAACACCAATATTAAAATTTAGAATGAAATCGGAAAAAAGTAAGATCACGCGGGGACGATCTCACATCCATACGTTTTATATGGATGAAATTAGTAGGATATTCTGTTTCTTATGATTGCAGGTCGTCGAGGGACATAAAAAAAATTCTGTTATAAGGATTTTGCCTTTCCAGGTCTTCATCATCTGACTAATACTTTTTATTTCAGATTTTGTTAAATCTGTTAATTGCTTATTTTTATTTTTCAGTTTCACGTCTAACATGACTTTCAACCGTCGCTCTCATTTCGTTCATCATTCTTTTTTATTCGAAGGGTCAAGTGTCTAGTGGAAAATTATTGTTTAATTTTCCACGTGACTGTTCTCGTCTTTCGGAGTAAAAAAGAGACGGTGAAATTCGCCTTATGATGATGAGGGTCAACGTTCTTGTTTTTTTCACATATTTCTTGGTAATCCAATGTGAAACAGAAATGAACGAGTAATATTAATTTATTATTATTTTTTCAATTACAATAAAGTTTATTCATAATTTTTTTTTTATATATTTTTTTAATATAAATAAACTTTTTTTATAATTAAAAACTTTTTTTATCTACAATTATTATTATTACTATTATTTTAATAAAAATAAATTTTATTTACATACATTATGATTATTGTGTATCCAATAGAAATAAACTTTATTCACAATTTCTATTATTTTTTTTCTCAGCAACAAAAATTTGTATTCACAATTCTTATTCAAAATATTAGTATTATTATTATCAGTTAAAAAGAAAATCGATTTCTTAGCGCATCATTTTGCCTTGTGTAATTAATCGTCTCGCATAAATTCAAAATACACGGGTGATGCTCTTCTCCGATTCATTTTTCTGTAAATTGCAAATATCGATATACTTATTGAAATTCAAAGTTATTAAAAAATTAATCGTAGAACAGAAAAGACGCCGATCGAGTAACGTGGTTGTCGGCTACAGCCTCGTCGCTATTTCGACGATCCGATAAGACACATACTCGTATTAATGGCGAGGTTCCTGGCTAATTCCTCGTCATTCTTTGTGATTCTTATCAATAAAGTCTTGCATAATGACGACATCCAGGCCAGATGCCGGCATTATCAAACCTCTTTGCACTAATTAAATATTTTCCAACAATCGATATTAGGTAACCGAGAAGAGCTTTTACTTCGCAATTAAACCCCTAAAATCACCATTTTATTTTATGGCTTGACACGACAAGGCAAATTGAAACACATAATCAGCCGATAAAAAAGCTTGGAAAATGTCTGGCAGCTTTAAAAATCATTGCTTTCAATAATTGCATTTGTCTCTCTTATACGCATTAAAATTTGTCATCACCTTGAGTTTTGCCAATTTTTTAATAACATCTTGAAAACTGTACAGTCTTTTTTTAATTTCGTGCGACGTTTTGCAATTTTTTCCATGCATCTGCTTGTCTTTCTTTTTACTTTCTATGATTATTGTAATTTGTGCTTTTATTTATTTATGATTTGTGCCTTTTTGAGAGGAAAACGGCGGAATATGCAGCGTGTAGGTTTTCGGTGTTGTAACTTGCTTTCTAAATTTACTCCCACTTTTTTGCTTATCTTTGAGCTATCACACATGCAATAATTTTGCTTTTTATAACGCACTTGATTTGTGCACAATTTAAAGAAAAATGTCGCACCAATAAATAAATCGATATCCACGCTATATACTCCGGGTCTCGATGCGCAGCGACCTCCACGTGGTGAGACCTGGATGACAGATTACTACGAGAATCACAATGAAAGGATAAAAAGTTTTGTCCTAATTCATGTGTATTCGCGTAATGTTGGTTAACTAACAGCTGCTCTATTTTGTACTCGTTAAACGATCGTTTTATATTTTCCATTGAAGATTGACTTTTTTAATTAAGGGGCTGATATCACCATCGGGTTTGCCACGTGATTCGAGGGCTGCGAAGATTTTTTCCCGCTTGACAAATTTTTGAAGTTGGTAAGAGATAATTTTTGCTATTTTGAAACCTTTTTTGTAACTCCCAATGGTGATTTGACGCCCAAAATTTGACCACTTTTTTTTCCTGTGCCATAATCTCTAATTGAAGCATTTTGGATTGAAAAAATGCCGCTCGATTATATACATATACATATGTTCCCTTTGTTCTATATATGACTACGATAGCTTGTGGACAGCTTAACATGGGTCCAAAATACTTGACCCTTTAGCCGCTCAGATGTCGCACAACCAACTCTCGAGGTTTCAAGCTTTGTTGAGCATCCCCCCCCCCCCCCCCCCCCATCTCAGGTGCTATATGGGTGATCAAATAGTTACCTGCCAAAAAAATGATAATTCGTTCAAATTGATCGTAAAAATACCTAATTGATTGGCAGTTGGCTTCAAGTCTTTAAACAATTATCCTTCTTTTTTTTATACCTGTGGCGAATCAGTTTGGAATTAATACTTATCAATTACTGGACGAAGCTCAGGGATCGATGTTGGGTAAGTGAGATTTCGAGCGCCTCACTAAGGGTTGCCGTCGGTAAGATCATTTCTCCGCTCATGTACCATGCGGGAGAAATGTTCTATTTACCTCGTAGTAATCGCTAAACCTTTATGGTTCAAGAAGAATTGACCGATACCTTCTATATGCTATATACCTAAGATACACTTACATGAATCGATGTCACAGGAATCCTCTATATCGATTTCGATTCTACATTCTCCCCTATTATAAGGGTAGTACGTCAATGTCACTGTACATAGATATAGGGAGCCAGAAGTATACGAAAAATACTACTGTGGAATTGCCAATGACGAATTGCGTCGAGCATACTGTCAGTGAAATTCTATCAAGAGAATAGAGATCTTGTATTTGAATCATTCGTATAATTCATTTCGAGGGAGTGATAAATAAAACAAGCCGTGCACTTACGTGGTTTACACAGTCATTTAAGAGTTTCATCACACTGATGAGTTGCTGACTATGTGGAAAGGAGAGCGCGAGAGAGGGAAGTAAGGAACGTAATACGAGCTGGTACATTTGCTATCATTAGCATATCGCAACACAGTGCGCGTTAGAGAGGCTGAAATAATCAACATATTCATGAAAACGTTCTTCTCTTGGGATCCATCCTACCTATATTGCACCTTTCCCCGTTGTACTGGTATCGCTACTACAGTGCTATATATCAGACAGGATTCGCAGCTTCCAGAAACCGTACGACAAACATTTCAAAGTAAGATGAGCAATAGCTCAAGAAGAGAAGTTCGAGAAAATAAAGTATGATGAGAGGTCGAGGGAGTTCGGAAGTACGGCGAGAACAAAATACAAGAATGCCGCAATGGAAAACCGTTTCTGAAATCGAACGCTAATCCCACAGCAACTTAGTTGCTTTTCCTCACGTACTTTTCCCAGCCGATTTAATTTGTAATCCCCAGATAAGTATATAAAGTAACTAACACCACGTCTGTCACTGTTTCTATGAAACTGATCAAACGAAAAACAAGAGACTGAAAAGATCGTGATGGTGTTGAGATTCAAGAACTTCTCATCATTTTGTTTTATTTTCATTTGGATTTTCACCGTGAGATCTCGGCGTTCATGATGACGTAATGAATATATCGAGTCTCATCTTGGAACATCCACACCTTTGCCACATCTAATGCCAGATTAAAGAAGCCCCGCGAGAGAAAGAAAGCATGGGATTCATTCATCGCAAGGGGCGGAAGGCTCCGTGAGGGAAATGATTGGATTTGCATATACCGCCATTATATATATATACAGATATTCCAGTCCGGATCGTTCCATTTTCAATCGTTTCCCGGGAGCCATGCCGAAAATATTGAATCCTGCTGTAGCAGAAGACCTTGTGGTGGAGTAAGAAAGTACATGTATGTACAGAGAGTCTATTTTTATTTGCAAATCTCATTGTATCCCACCTGTTCACTGCCTTTTGTGATGAGGCTATGCACAATGGTACAGCAATTCTCAGAGAAGAGGTCGTAGTCGAAAAAATGGCGAATATTAAAGTTGCAGTCTGAGAAAAATGGGAACCGCAAATGCATTGTAAATAATAAGGGAAGTGAAACAATAACAATAATAATAATATTATAAATATGAATCGAGGACTATGCGGATAAACGCGAAACTAGTAAAAGCGAATGAATAATGTAGACAGGGAATAGATGTGGCCGATACAGTGTATGGTTCCTAAAAGACGCAATATAATCGCCGAACGCATCGCTCGTTATAAGTATTGTAGAATATTATTGAAATCGTGCAATTGTAAACCGTATAATAATCATTAACAAGAGAATGAAGCTGGTTTCCATGGAGACATTTATCACAATCTTATTTTAGCTTTTGCTATTTTTAATTAATATCTTGGACTATTTTTTATAACAATGAAAACTGCAAGTGTTATTTAAATGAACTGTCAAATACGCGTATAGGTAAGTTTCATATATGATATGAAAAGCTTGTGTTTGTGTATAGTTGTCTCTTGTTGAAAGTCAACTGCGCTCCGCTTATTAAAGCCTCTCTGAACAATAATGCTGTACACCTTACTGTGAGATGGAGAGTGGGATGGGAAGATATGGCGGATATTGCATTTCAAGCCAGTATTACAAGCTATGAGAAAGGAGCTACTATACTAGAAAATATAACACTTTCCATCTGGTTTCTAGCTAGATCGTCTCTTTTTCTATCAAAACTCTGGCAAAAAAAGGTATGCAAGATGGTAAAGTCAAATTTTTGCTTGGCTGCGTCGAAAGTAGAAAGAGGGGCGAGAGTGTGAAAGAGAGGAAAAAGTAGGAGGGAAGGATGCGATATTACAGTCTGGATTCCGGCTGCGAAGTGGTTTTTTAGCCTTTTCTATTTGGTGGTCTGAGTGTGCGGCTTGTCATACGTAGTACAGGCTCGGTCGCGACCGCTCAGGAGAGGTTCGTGGTGAGGCCAAGTGTAACGCCGTCAATATTCATGAACTGTGGCTTTTCTCCGATTCTCTTTTCTCTTTTCTCCTCTCGGTAGATAATAAATGGTACTCGGGTGAAACCAAACGGTTCGACTCAGGTAGGTATAGGACGTTTACGGCAACGAAACCAAGTCGTCGAAAAAGGAATTCGGCTCTTGGCATGAAATGTATAAGAATGAAAAAAAAAAAAAAAACTGAAGGGTATAAAAAAATAATGCGGATATTTTTTGTTGTGCCCTTTAGTCAGACGGATAATTCACAATCAGCTTTTACGAGAGTGTGTACGCCTGATGTTGATTACAATGATAGAAATGCGCATATAAATGCTTATGAATATAAAAATTAATCGATACAAGTTTATAAATATTAAAAAAGAAACAAATGTGCAATAATTACTATTTTCTGAAACGTTATACTCGTTGGCCCATCCTTTTTATTTACGCTGATTGTATTAATTAATATAAACACAAATCTCGATCTCATTACACGTTGCGACGACCTTCATTAAAAAATGTCACGCATATGCGACATAGAAATTATGACCATATGACAACAAAATAGTGAGGCAAATGTAAAATAAAGATAACGAAATATACGGAATCAATTAAAGTGTGTATCTAACAAATAAATAAAGTCTGGCAGACTCATAAATGTCTCTCATCCCCTTGCCCTTCCTTTTTCTCTCTTGTCCTCTCTCTCTCTCTCTCTCTCTCTCTCTCTCTCTCTCTCTCTCTCTCTCGCTCTATATGTTCACATTATTTTCCTCTCGCCCCAACCCCTTTTTCCCCACTTCACTATGCTCTCCATCTCCCCACCTTCTCGGCAGTTTTTATGACGGTTCCGAGCAATAATTTCTAAGACACGATTTACGATTGAACGAACTTCGTCAGTATGAGCATAGAGTCAGGTACATGAAACTTCGTTAAACCGGGTATGCGGAACAAAAATTCTATGAGTTCGCATCTACCAACTTTTTTCACACCCTCAGGAACGGTCGTTACTTGTGTGTCGAAACAGATCCGAGAGTGGAACGGATAGAGCTGGGATTAAGGTCTTTTTCTACTTACTTATATCGCTCATACCACAGGCCAGGTGACCCTTACCGAGATTTTTATTGTATAAGCGGCTTTCTCACCGACTATTTCCACAAGCCTCATGCTCAATGATTTAATTTGTTGGAGGGCAATTTATCGTTCGACTATGATCTTGAATTTCTACTTTCATCAATATTTATTTCCATCTTAAATCGATTTTTTTCCTGCGTGTTCTAATTACATGTTTGAGCTCCATTGTAAGAATGATAACGATCTTGTACTCTTTAATGTGTCTGGAATCCTCAGTCGGTGTGTTTACGTATCGATTTTTACATCCATGAAAATCTACGATGCATTTCCTTTGTCGGGATTATACAGGATGTCCCTTTTATTTTCGCCGCCCGGTATAACTTACAATTTGTAATTATCGACGTTACAAAATATTTCTCAAACAAAAATTGTACGGTGTGGAGGGGGCGCTCAAATGCGACTATTTTTATTTATTTCGGTGGAGGCGTTTATGCATAGAGAAGGTCACCCTCACTTTGTTAAATGAAATAGTACTTTTTTCTAAAGCCTTCACACACGAATCTACTTAACACGTCGACTATTCCCCTCTACAAGAGGAGAATAGAGGGGAATAGTCGACTCTGAGCAGAGGATTTCCTTACGATTTACGTATTACGTATTCAGTAGATTCGAGTGTGAATGCCTTTATAAATATATGGTAGTGATCCGAACTGAAATTACCTAACAATATTTTATTTCAATTCTCCACACACTTCATTTCGAAATCGGATATTGTTTAGAGAGAGTTCTACAACTAACACGAGGGTTTGCAGCAACGGCACAAAAGAGAGGAGTCTGTACATTTTTCCTGATTCGCGTTTTAGCACGGTTTTTCTCAGCGGGATTAACACTACCTCTTGCACGAAATGACCTAATTACCGCGTTAAACATTCACCGGCTTAGACACTGTCGATCTTGAAATTGCACGACATACAACAAATGCGCGCTTGTGGAATTTTTTCGTACTTCACTGTGACACAGTATCATGCCAACTTTTTTGAATTGCCGGTATATTTTTAAATTATGCATAGCTGTTATCGAAATTTGAAATCAATTCGAATGACAACCTCGATCGAATTACACACGATACAGATTAACGCGGATTGATACATAAACAGAAGGTATTCGATGTTATCAATGACTACGATCCCCGATATCTCTCACTTCCAGCTGATTTTAGCTCGGACCACTACCAAGTGTTCCACTATCAAATATTTATAAGACTACCAAATACTGATGACAATGAATGACCTTGAATGACTTTAACCCCCCCTAATGTTGTTTATACGACTTAAAGGGCTCTACAAGATGGTTGAAAAAAATGTACCATTTCACTTAAAAAAGTGAATGTGGCTTTGACAATGTGTAAATGCCTCCACCGAAATAAAAAAAATGGTCGCATTCGATGGCCCCCTTCACACTGTACAATTTTTCTTTGAAACATGTTTTTGTGACGTTGATAATTACCGAGTTATTTCAGATGATAAAAATAAAAGGAACACCCTGTATACCACTATTCGTTTCTCTCTGTCTACGTAATATCGTTCGCAAATCGATATACGCGAAAATTGATAACTCCCCGGAGTGTGACGGGAGACACTCGGAATAATTTTACGCTTCGTCGCACCGTACAGTTTCCAGCACCAAGTATATTCAGCCGTGAAAATATAAAAAATAGGAAGAGACAAGGAATGCACAAACATCGCGATGAGGAAATGCCGGAAAAAGTATTATCGTCCCTTACTCGTGCATTCCATCCTCGCTGATGAGAATATAAATTAAAACTCGCTGTCTCTCCTCAAATTTTGCATAAAAACCTACGAAAGTGTTTTTGCCATTTAACCGTTTTATGTCAATGCGATGATGTTGGACGAAGAGAAAATGGAAGGGAAGGTATATCTCTCGAGTGCCAAACTCGTTTGATGTCCGCATATTTTACGAAACGGTCATAATAATGTGTTCGTGTACCCCCTGCCACGTGTGTATGTGTTGGATTTTTAGCGGGTAGCTGAATAGTTCGGTCTCGGGTATTCGAATTTTGTGTAAAATACGATTCTTTTGATGAATCGTTTCGTCACGTCATCGCTGAAGTTGTAAGGGTTGAGAAGCGAGGGGCGAAGATTGATAGAAGCTATTGAAACTTACAAATCGTGGCGTATTATTAATACTGATAACACTTGTAATGAAAAACGGGCGCGATTTAACAAATAAAAAATCGACAACCAACGCACTTTTCTCACTCTTAAGTGGTAATAAAAGTTTCGTCGAATTTTAAAGCCTAAAAACTTTGCCAAACAAACCCGGATGAAAAAAAAGTTTAACGTCATTTTTTTTTTTTTTTTCGTGCCGAAGCGTTAATTATTTTTCATGTTTTAAGAAGCCCGGTAGTAATTTCGCACGGGGGGCAATTCAGCGGAAACTTTCAATCTTGCGGCAAAACACAATGAGAATTCGCGCTGGACGTTCGTTGGCAATCCTCGAGAATATAGTACTGGCTCATTTAAACGAGAGTTTAAGTCGACACCGATCGTTCGCGTCCTTGTATGTTGGTTACCACGGCGGTTAAGCCTCGACGAGGCTTGCGCCGCTCACCCTCTTGCTGTCTCCTTCCACCCTCACTCTCTCTCCCTCTCCCTCTCTCTTTCTCTTTCATCGCCCCTTTTAGTCCTTGGCGAAGCAGAAGGCTAATCTTAGATTAACGGACGTTGTATATTCCCGACCAAGCAGGCAGGATTAGCAATTGTCTACGCTGGTACTTAATCGACGACATTAAGGGCGGATCGTATTAATGTTGCCTGCAATTCGAACATAATTTTATTCTTAGGCCTATGTCATTAATAAAATTGAGATCTAATTATACTTCGTGGACAGAGGATTAGCATATTTGTGACAGTGGAAATGTGTGGAGAAATAAAAAGATATACATGAAACTACGCCAAAAGGATAAGTAGGTGAAATTATATAGAAAATATATTTAAATTGGATATCAAATTAATGTAAACATTCTCTGCATAATCGATATTCGTTTGTTGAAGTTTGTATAGATAACGCGTGCTCGTTTCGTAAAACAGGACATACAGGATCGAATACGGGGAAAGGTATGGATCGTATAAACTCGAAATGCACAAAATTGTTGTAAAGTAATATCGCATAATATCGTCGAGTAAGCGTAAGTGAGTCAGGCCACAATGGTGCCAGGCGCTGCATCCGAAATATATTATACCGGTTATTTAAATTGTGTAAATAGCTTTAGGCAATTACATTGGAACTTTAAAAGTGAAATCTAAATATTTCTCTCTTCGTCCACAAGTACCTACGTATACATTACATACGTTAGTTAGTATGTACTCTTTCAATGACTTCGCCTTTCAAAAGTTAAATTCGTTTCGTCGCAAGCTCGAGATATTCTTCGATCAATTAATTAGCGTTGAAAAAGCTTTGCCGTATATCCAACTTCGAAATAATGAGCGTTCAACTTTGCGACCGTGGAAGATATCGCTAATAAGGTATGTCTGCATGTTAAGAACACTCTTCTAAACTCGTTCAGTGAAAACGACATTAAATTCAACCCTTTTTGGGGGAGGACAGAAAAGTTGAAGTAGAGGCCACAGTCTGGCGAAGAGTTTTTTTTTTCAAACAGAGACGGCCTCGTTATTCCGACAGGCTGGCATGGTGGGCGAAGAGGTCGTATGGTCAAGAGGGGTTTCGGACGACACACAGGACATGAAATTGTGGGGGGATGCTGCTCTGGCTATCTCTCTCTCACTCTCTCTGCTGTACCAGCTAGTTGCAAGCCTGGGCGAGATTGCTTGGCGAAGAGAAAGAGAGGGCGAGAAGAAGGGGGAAAGGGTGCCTTCTCTCACTCTCTCCGTCCGGTACAGAGGAGAACAGCAATATAATGGTGATGGTGGCTCCAGAGGTGGTGGGTAGTAGTGGTGCCCATGGAAGCCGCGAATAAGGGGCAGGGTAGCTCTGCCACTGCTCAGGGGGTTGGTGTAGTGGTGGTACGAGTCGAGAATTGGGGCTTGCTTGCGCGAACCAGAGAGGGGTTGCAAACGGCACTGTTCACCCTCTCAGCCTCTCTCTCTCTCTCTCTCTCTCTCTCTTTCTCTCTCTGACCACCCCTATCGCCCTCACGGCCTCTTCCTCCTCCCTACTATCGCACGGGGGTTGCCGCTGAAAACGCGACCAGACAGCCAGTCGCTCGCCGTTCGTCGTTCACCGACGAACGCAACAGCATCAAGCAAGGATATCCTTCCTCCCCTATCCTAGTAGTGCAGGTGTGGCGAGACGATAAGTGATAAATACGTACGAGGGTTGGATCTTAAAATCGTAATGGTCGTTAATTTTCAATACGAGATGACGCCCGTTATTGAAGCGGGCAACTTTTGCGACGAAGCAAGCATAGACGAATAATAGAATCGAGACAGTATTGAGTTCAGTGTCCGTTTTTTCCAGGGAATTCCCAATTCACTGGTCACGTGTACGTTTTTAAAAATAGTTTTGATCCTGCTGTATATCGTCACCGTTCGATCACCGGTAACACCGGAAGTCGGAATTCTCTTCGGGACGGTTACAGGTGTGTGGTCGGAGTGGAGAATTGGAGATATCGAAGGTTCGATGCGGAAATACGTAACTGTCGATGGAACGAGATGGTGGCTTTCACAGTCCATACGAATTCTTCTACATTGATCTGAATTATTTCACGGTGTCAATTTAACTATCAAGGTCTGACACGCTTCGTCTCCGAGTGGGCACTCCAGCGACAGAGATGCCATTAATTGCATCTGGGTGTTGATTGAAGCACTTAAAGTTTTATCGCGATCAAACGGGATATTCTCGCTCGCCTCACCTTTCGCCAGCATCTCGCCTCACATCTCACCAGGACTCTGATGTGTCGACAATAAATTAATTATTAGGCCACGAATTGTCACGTAGTGGAAAATAAATCGAGGCACATAACGATGTATGTATATAATACATTTGGATTGAAAGATTGAAGAAGTCGCGATGGAGTTACCGAAGAGTTGATTCGAGAATCAAAGATATCATCCGCGGCTGGAGGTCTCGATCGTTCTTGAATGAAGCCGAAAACAAGACGTTCAACGAGTGTGGTTGCTCGCAACTGTAGTAATAGTAATAGTGATAAATGATGATCGTCTACCGCACGGCCTTTCGAAAACGCGATAAAGATTTCATGCAATCTTCTTATGTAGCCTGAGGTGCGGAAAATGCGATAAAAATATCACGCAATCTTCGATGTGCCCTGCTGCTCAAATGGAGCAACGATTAATGCCGATTTGAGTCGATCGAGTTTCTTTTCTTTCATCGATGCGAAATAACTATTCTCATGCTGTCTTGAGGACAAACATTGTAATTCAACCGCGATACGTCACTGATAAAGGAATCGTAACGAATCTCAAATGATGCTCAGGAGGTTTAAAAATATATATTTGTAGGAGAAGTGATAATTCATTTTTTGTGCCGACATTTTTAGTGTAAACGGTGGATGATCGGACATTCTAGAAAAAAAAGTGGAATATATGAAATAGATTGGTATGTGATCAACGCGACGACGGTATAACCCTTACCTCTTCGGGGTTGAGAAAAAAATACAAGCCGGTTCGCCTCCGCGTTGTACGTTCATTTGGCTCGGTTGACTCAGCGATGGATCGATTCGACGAACAACGTTGGTATGCGCCGGCCAGTATTAGCAATGGAACATTGATTAAGAGACGAGTTAAGGAAGAGGTGACATCCTGGAACGCGAGAAAATCGGACGAGCTATTAGGAGCAACGAACCGTACGGTCGACTTTAGGAGTCCATCGAAATGAGGCGAGTATAACATTGATTTCTTTAAAATACCATTAAATTCATCCCGACGCCGTATATTACTTAAGGATAAACTCTTCACTATTTTTCTTTCCAAGTGTCTTATCCCACCGATTCCTCAACCTCATACTGAACGGAGACATAAAAAGTCTCCGTGCGCTTCTTTCTCCAAAAGAAAGAATCTGGCGGCAATATTAAAGATGAAAATAATGAGAGATTGTAATTTCCTCGCTTCGCATTTTATATTCCACCGCAGGCGAGCGCCCAGCACGATGAAGGAATGAGATTCGAAAGGAAATTTACCATTCGTAGCTCGGCGTACTGCGAACACTCATCCCATTTCTCCAGCATCCGACGCTTATTACTCTTTGAGAATAAAAATAAAAACGCGAATCGACGGAAAGAGTTCTCGCGGTTGAGAAAAGAAAAAATTATCAAAGTTTCTCAGATGCGGGGAACATGTGATATTATGGTAACGCTCGGCTAGAACAGAGGGTTGTTGGTGACAGCTCGTTTTTCTCACCCTGGTATGATATATGTTAGTCTTTTTTGCCTGCGGTCATTTGCATCAAGTGAGAAGGAATAAATTAATCATTTCCAACGATTCATCATTCGAGCAGGAAGAAATAATCGTATACAATATTTTGCCAAATTTCGGTTTCTCCTTGCCGGTGTATGAATTATTATATCGCAAAGTTTTCATTTCTACTTCATCTTTATTCCCATTCCATTTTTCTCTGCTCCGTCTTCGACCATTGTCGTTTTAGCTCATAATAGGCATTCGTATCGAGGGTAGAATCCCTACCCTTCCGATATAAATTAAACTCTATGTCGCGGGGGGCCGATCAATCGAATTTCCAGTGGAGCTTGACGTGACGCGCATAAATTCAGCGACCGCGTCGCGTCGAATATACAAATGTTCCCGTAGTCTCGGTCTTCTTGTTCCAGAAATCCGTCAGAGAATACAGAGAATACTCGTGTATTCTATTAAACGAAATAACGTTGTTACGTACTCAGCGTATTTTCACGAGGCGAGTTAGGCACGTTTTCAATTAACACACGAGTTAAAATCGTTGAAAAAAACGGCTTAATTATGAAAACGTGAAAATAATAATTCGTACGATACATTGATATAGAAATATAAACGCTATTTCAAAAATACTTTTGATAGTTCTGAGTACTGTGGGACGTTATAATGAAAAATCCATCTTGAGTAAAATCAATGTTAGAGGACCTCGATTTCAATGATTCATAAAATGATCGAACCATTCAATCAGAAGATTTCTACTCGTTCGGACGAATACACTTTCTCGAAGAAATAACTGTGAATAATGGTCGATGCAGAATTCTATCGAGACTCGATTCACGCCTTTAATATCTATTCCTGGGTTTCACGATGCATCGTATATAACGTTTTACAATCTCATTACTAATTTAGAATTTGACTTATGTTACGGTTGATCATCTGAAATTGGATTTTTGATACGCGTTAAATATTTACTCAACGTAACAAATAATAATGTTGTAATAAATAATTAAAAACTCGAGAGTCATGATGATGAAATTTTGCAAAAGCCATAAATTCTCATCCTTGAAAGTCGCCCCAAGGTAGAAAGCGAGGAAGAACTTTGAACGCCTCGCCAATTGCGTGTCTCTTTACTTTTCGGATTAGTTGGTAAAATTATAGAAACTTCAAGGCTCGAGAAACGAGGCAGGCGATGAAATTCGTTGGAATTTCCGAGAAGGATCGCCGAGAAATCATTTCACTCGTCTTAATTAATAAACCGATGAGTGAAGAGAAATTCAAACGGTGACTTTCTTGTTTAGCACAGCAAATTGGTAAACAATTGAAACTATGATCTCATATAATGTAAAGTGGGAACTGCTTAGTAGCTGTTTTTTTTTTGAACGAATAAGAACCTCTATGGATTCTTTTTCGTGTTATCGAATGCCGTTATCAGATTGTACCATGTCGAATAGCCGAGTGATTTTAAGAGACGGGAAAGCTTGTACGAAGTTGTTTATGACGTCGAGGACGCGGATCGTCTAATCGGTGTAAAGAGTGGAATATAATGAGCCATGAAAAAGAGAGAAGCAAAAAAATGTGTATTGACATAAATAATTCCATCGAGGGGTGCAAAGGTACCGAGTACAATAGCTACAATGAATAAATCCATCTAAGCTAGATTGATGAGATACTTACTATGGCCCAATGGACCAAAATCGTAAACCTTAACAAACCTCCCCAAAATCAATAAAGCAATGGCAATAATTTTAGGAATCAATCGCATCGAAAATTACTCAACGGTGTAATAATAGAAGTGAAGTAGATCCTTAAGAGCCTTCCCCTTGAGCAATGATTTGCTTCGAGGATTTATCAATCTTTCTGACGCGCACGCAATGGATGAATTGCTCTACTTAAGGTGGGTTAGGTGCAAACGTGGGCAAATAAAACTGGTGTCCAAGGTCAATTAGTAAACACATTAAAATTTTATCGTTAGCGATTAACATATTGTTAGCGATAAAATAACTTTCTTTCACGAAAAGTTCGTAAAGTTACGTCGTATTTGGAGAATAGCGATCATAATAATAATTGTGGGCAGGTGGCTTGTATTTAAAGTACACCTTTTGATAAATAATGTGCAATTAAATATCAATACATATTTTGAATTGATACAAAAGCGGTGTTATTATTCAGAACTGTTGGTAGCGTTAAATTATGAATACCAGTATGAGGGTGCGAGGTTGCCCCTTTTTGTACATGTGTGTTCTACCAAGCTCACTTCATGACCTATAAAATCATAAATGTCGAAGGATAATAAGTTTCTATTGATTCTTGATTTTATGAATATTTTTCATTTAATAGTCGCCAATTTGACGATTGTTTACAATGCGTTCAGTGCGCGATAGCTCTTATCAACGTCGAATATAATTCCCCTCCTGTTGTATGAGAGATGATCGGCGCAGGGGGTGATGCAGCGAGCGCTTGAAATTATTGTCCATAGATACTGGGATTAGAGTATATACATCGATGCCAGAGAGAGACAGAGAGGGAGAGAGAGAAAGGTAGATAGAGACAGAGAAAGAGAGAAATACAGAGACAGAGAGAGAGAGGCAGAGAAAGAGAGAAAGACAGAGACAGAAACAGAGAGACAGAGAGACAGAACCATACGACTGCCAGTAGGAAACAAGCAGTGCGTCATTATATCCCGCAAATACAGACCAAGACAAGTGGGAGAGGGAGAAGGGGGGGGGGGCGAAAGAGAGAGAGAGAGAGATAGAGAGAGAGAGAGAGAGAAAGCACTTAGCTACATAATGAATCGACCCACCGGGCATGTTTGGTTGTACAATTCGCGTTCGATCTTAATGAAAATTCACTACATTATTTGTAATTTCATCAACATCCAACAGAGCTTGACATTCGCACAGTGATTACTATTACAGGACGAATGTTAACACACGGTATCTTCGAGGCAAATACGATAAATCGTTTCGGCATTATTCATATTGGATTCGATGATTATTTTATGGTCCGTCGTTCTCTATCTGCACTAACGCTATTATCCTAACTCTACACCGGATGCATATCGAATTGTGTTGAATGGTAATTAGTGTGGACTTAGAATTAGTTAGTTTTTTTCTGCCCATATGCTATTCATTCCGATACAATTGTGAAAATTCAATATTATTTGCCGCACTGCTCATCGTTGCTTGTGTGCGTAACGTAATCTTTTTTTGTTTCATTTCATATAGTCTATGGTCTGTAAATGACGAAAAATCACAAAGTTTCATTTCACTGTTCACAAATAAAAAACAGTGACACGGAACTTTGATAAAAATACCGAAATCATACGCCTTCCGCTAGGCTGAACTGGTCATGTGGATAAAACCCTCGCGAAGCACAGGGTGAAAAGAGTTTAAATTTTTCGGTGGTAGGCTTTAGCTCGGGGCTAAATTTCTCCAGATGGAAGAATGCTTCCATTGAAAATTTTCTGACAGGGGATGGGCGAATAGCCGTGAGACTGGAAAAAAATCGAAGTGAGGAGGAGTGGCAAGGTCTGTCATCACAGTAGCGCAATATTATGAATGAAACGTATAGATATAGAGGAGGGTGAGTTACGCCAGAGTTTTCAGCAACAAAATGCCGTTTAGAAGCGAGCGGGCGGGCTTGAATCTCCTTTTTCCCTCAATGTAGTGCATAATTTTCTTTCGCTCATCGGCATAAAACCCACGAAAAAGTCCAGACGGAATATATAATTGTTCTGGGCTTGGGAACTCATTAACTACGCACTTTTGAGCCGCTTTAGCTTCGGTTTTCATTACATCGGCGAAGAAACTTTGGAGGTATCTTGGAAACTTGAATGGAAAAAAGATACGAACAAGAACTGGAATTCAAAAGAGAGAACGCGGGAGAAAGAGAGAAAATGGGTGACTAGAGGAATGGAAACTTGCCGTGAATTTCGACCTCCGGCATTTGAAAGTCTCGCACGAGCTTCGCTGTTTCTCGTGATAAGATTCAATTTTCACTGCCGGAGGCACCTGAACGTAGTAGGTACAACGTGACGAAGGTGGATATCGCTCGTACTCGGTAAGGGAGGATAGGAAACACGGCGAAGAGAAAAAAGGGGTGTGTACATGCCGCAACTATAAACGATGTGGTTGGGCAAGGGGTAAAAAAATACACCGTCTGTTTTTTTACGGTACAAGCCCGAGACGGAGGTGCGTGGCGATCGGGTCTTGAGATATCGCTGTTAGAATGGCTGTAAAGGTGCGCATTGCACGATCCTTTTTCTCTTTTCCAACGTTGTTAATGTCGCCCTAATTACTGCTATTTCTTATTGAGGGTGCTTCTTCAGTATTCGTTTTATTTCCAAAGACAATGCATTGAATCATTTTAACTTTGGTGGTGAAATATTCATGATCATTGCATCGAGTGGACACTTTCCTTTTCTCGCTGGTCACGTTGCGGAACTGACAATTTAAAGCAATTTTCATTTCATCCCTTATTTCATTGCCGTCGCATTAGCTCCCACCGTAATACGAAAACTCCTATGCGTTCATTCCCCAAAAACTCGTATTCTCCACCCTTCAATTCATCTTCCTCGTAATAAAAGCCATCGAGATCCTTTGAGATGTTGATGAAGACTCGACAAAAAGTGAAGCCAAAGAAGTAGCGGAACTGCGGTGTAGAAAAGCCTATGATACTGAAAACGTTGCCAAGACAATATGTCGTGCAAACGGAAGATGATCAGAATTGACGATACAAACGTATCAACACTCGAGGACAGTCCAGAGTAGAAAGTTGAGTATTCGTGAAAGTCGACGGGGAGGTCCCGGTGACCTAGGGTTCACCGGGAGTCACGCAACACTATATATCCCTCGACGCTGGTCATATTTAGCCCCGAAAAGAGGGGAAAGTTCCGAGGGCGGTTTCCACTCTGTTTTTTGGCCGTTGTACAAGCCATTCGCGAGATATCTGAGTTCCTGACAGAACTCATCGCATCGATTAAGACTCGCGAAAGAACAGCTGGTAAACTCCTTTAATCGACTAACTACAGATCTTGCGGGCCGAGTCGATATCAAATATCGATACTTTCCACCCTTCTTTCTTCCAACGATGATACTTTAATCATGTAGTGATAAAACAGTCGCAGCAACCAAGGCCTGCATTGGGTTTGTTGGGAAAAGCAACACCTTGGAAATTTAGTCCGTCAATGAGATATCACATAATTTTTCTTTCGTAAAGTACTCATGATAAAAATGTCCTCCGAAATTGTTTATAGCGAGGAAGCCAAGTGGGCGTTTTACATTATCGTGAGCATAAGCCTGCTCGAAAATTGAAATTAACTGTAGGGCGAGGGGTGATAAGAATAAACTCTCCGAGCTGCTATGTACAGCCTAAGAAACCGTCTCGAATCCGTATAAGCGAAGGTTTTCGTCGTTTCTACTACCACCACCATCATGAGGGCACCGATAAGAAAGCACCAGGGCAGATGGGATTTTGTCATAGTGGTCATATGGATTCTCAGTGGAAAAGGGGTCGTCTTTCGTGGTGTACTTGTCCCTTGCAGGCTTTTCGATCACAGTTATTCAGCGGACAGACAAAACAAGGCTTTCAACGGATATACATGTTGTGACATTATATTATAATAGTGGATGAACTCAATTTCTTTGATCGTTCGCGGTTTTACTTGCACCAGTCCAACCACAAATAAACCGATATGTTTCAATACTTCGACCTTGTGTCAACTTCTTACAAGTGGATTTTTTTTTATTATTCTTAGCATCCTCATCCAAGTGGTGAGAGAGCGAAGATATCTGACGATATGGGCTTCGTGTCACTTGGCCTGTCTATTTTTTCCGTGGATTGAAGGTCTGACTAGTAACTGATAAAAGAGGTCGAAAAGTTAGTTTGTAGCTCGAATCACTACCTCAGTGGAGGAGTTGGGAAATGTTGAATAACCTTTTCTGTACTTTGGACAGCGAAAAGCATGGAGGATACAGGACATTCGAGTAGAATGAAAGCTTTTGTGTGTAACATATTGAGGCAAAATTGATCAAACCTAGCTGTCCCTCAATCCCGCCTCAACTTATATTCATTCTTCGTTCCTTTGATTTCAGAAATCGAATGGGGATCGGAAGTATCAGCGTTGACGGGCAAAGAGCTTACGTTGCCATCTACGAAGACCTTGACTAACCCTGCCGGGAATACGCGTTGATCGGTCGAAACCCCCAAGGATTAGGATCGAGCAACGTACAATTTTGAAACATTCAATGCTGAAGAATTGGCAACGAATTGCGAAGAGGAACACATACGAGAAACAATAAGTCGGAAGATGACGGGAATAAGTGAAATGTGGCCGTGGGCAGGACGCTCGAAGATTTCGTGATCGCCTTGGAGATAGAAACAGAAAAATATCTCATGACTCGAGGGGAAAGTCGATAGAAAACGAGATTGGATCAATTTGCCTCGCCAAAATGTTGACAAGCGTGCGTCCAAAGTCCGAGGGGCGAAACTCGAGCCTCAGAACGTACGAGATTTCATACCCGGACGATCCGCCGGGAATTAATGAGACCGAAAGAGCGGCTTTTCCCTCGGGTGACGAAGCTTACAACGCTTCCTCGACCTACTTGATAAGCAATAACGAAAATCGCGGCGAGTTCAGTTGGTTCAACGGTACATTAACGAATAATTCATCGGTATTGTCTGCGACAACGGGCTCTTCTATCTCATCGACGATATTGGCTTCGTCGAGCACGCTCAATGACAATTACACATCAATCACCGATCTTTTCACGTTCGACGATCTCAACGACTACATAAACAGGCTAAATCTCAGCGCTTTCGCGAATCTAACGACTTATTACGAGAATGGTTCGGGTGGTTTGAACATCAGCACGTCGAATTCAAGTTGCAGTTCGATCGTTCAGGGTGACGTTGGGGTGAGAACTTCCGCTGGTCAGTGCAACGTAACTGTTAACGAGGAAAAGACGGACGTCAACAATTGGTGGGCTCTTATACTCGTGATCGTGCCGTGTCTCACTTTATTTGGCAATGTACTCGTTATTCTCGCGGTTGTTAGAGAACGTGCCCTCCAGACAGTCACGAATTATTTCATCGTCAGCCTCGCTGTCGCCGATCTACTTGTCGCTGTTGTCGTCATGCCCTTTGCTGTTTACGTTTTGGTGAGTTTTATCACGAGTGTATGCGTATTTTTTTTTTCGCAGCTCCATCATAGGCCGGTAAAAAATCGATCGCTCCCGATAATTTAGTTGTGAGGATGTGTTCGAGTATCCTGGGTTGGTGCATCGATAAACGAAATTACTTAAGGGCACATTAGAGACGACACGATGTGTGTGTGACACCGATGCCGTGTAGAGTGCTCGGGCATATCCGACGAAAGACCCTCGCGGGACAATCGCCGTCCGAAAGGGGTTGTGAACGGTGAGGCGACGGGGTGAGAAGCGACGTTCGCGCCATCGGTATCGAATAAATGTCGGTTTTGTTCAAGTTCGATGAATCGCTCTCTACGTCCCGCTTTCGTATACTGGCTCAAGCTTCTACTAGCTGATATATGAAATATACTATACATACGTAGATAATATAGCAGTGTGTGCGTATGTGAGTACGCGCTATATTGTCGCCCAGTGGTTCGCTGGGGGTGAATCGAACGACAAACAGGATTAGTTGATTAAGGCCAGTCGGCTTGTCTCTCCTTCGGGGCACAGTGCCATGCTATCGTTTATTCTCCTGTATTACTCTCTCGCTATTTCAGCGAAATATCAGTAAACCAACCTCTGTATCAGTCGAAGCTTACAATCTATGGTGGTGTAAACAAATTTTCAACAACACTCGATTCGCAATCATTTTTCGAATCGCTTTGATCCACTTTTCTACAATTTACTGGGAAAGAAATAAACATTTATCGTTGGTACGGTTTTAAAGTGAGCTTTTATACAGAATTCGTAATTGCGTTGATAGGACAATTAAGCTGAACGCGTAATTAGAGGGTATCTTTTTTCCTCCCTTTTTACTATCGTTTTTATCTATATTGCTCTCGACGTTGATTTCCTCATATTCTGAAAATGGTGCTCGTGGGAACTATTTTATTAATATGAAAGTCCCGGCCACCAGTATGATGACTGGGCTCGCACGGAGTTTCAATGCATATGGGTTTTCGTCAGATCCCCCCTACTGCCCCTAGTCACGGAACTCTCCACATGGACTTTTGGTCTCGTGAATGCACCTGTGTTTCGCGAATATATGATACATCAGTGAAAAAATACATATATTGCCTTTTGTTCGTGAGCTTTTTCCGAATAGATTCGCAACGAGTAGTAAATTAGTTCATAGAGAGCAAATGCAGATTACGACTTAATACGATCTAAAGATTTTTTTAAACGATGATCGACGTTATTATATGCACATCGTGCAATATCGTATTATATGATATTTTTTTTTATTTTGATCGAAATATTTTAATATTTCGAAACGATGAACAACGATGAACAATTAAGATTGCAGTTTTTATGAAAGTTTCATTTGCAAAACTTCAATTAATCGTTCTTTAACTTTACCATTAAGCGTCTTTAGCTTTTTATAAAAAAATTCAAATTACTTACGATTCTTCGTCAGATTTTAACCAGATACGATATTGAAGCAACGGTAAAACGAGAAATGTCACGTTAAGTTTCGAAATTGTCGGAAAACGAAAATGTTACACAGATGCAAAAGCTTTCGGTTCGGTGAAGTACGACGAAAAGAACGTACAAAGTATAGTCAACTAATTTTCCGCAAGCTATAGGGGGGAATAATATTCAGGAGAGTCAAGGACTCGAAGAGGAAAGACCGAACAGAACAGGATACCAAGAGCGAAATTGCGTGACGACGAGTAATTTCAAGCCTCTTGGCTTGCGAATTCTCTCTCTCTCTCTCTCCCTTCCACTGTACAGCCGGGAGGAGTTGGTTGGGTGGGCAGGTAGGGGGTTGGACGACCGGCCGATAGTCTCGTGCCGCCTGCGACCCCTGCAAACCGTCTGGAACAAGCACGGGCGAGAAGGTGCGCGAGCCCGTTCATCGGGGCAAGGTCTATGTTAATAACACAGATCACTTCATCGCATGCATGGTTATTACTTAATACCGTCTTGGTCAAACATATACAACCGATGGAAATACGATTTTCATTGCGTGATCATTTCTTCCTGGCTTGCGACATGTTTGAGCCTTCTATTCCTCCTCCCTTATCATTTATTCCAAAACCTTTAAACTCCGTATTCTAGTGGTAATATGAATATTTATACATTATGTGAATGTACTATTTGCCACTTTTCTCGAAATAGACGCTCCAAGTTCGAGAAGGACTTCTCCGATCGATTATATCGTCGTATAAACGTCCTTGAGTCAAATACCGAGAGGTTTCACATGACCTCGTTTGGTAAAGCATTCTCTAAAGTTCTACATATATATTATCGTAATTATTCTCATTAGTAGTCTTCGATTCGAATTCAAAGTTCAAAAGCCCTGCATTGTTAAAATCGGCTTCGTCATTCTCGTTGATCGTAGCAAAGATCCTCCCGGTGATTTCAGACTTTCGTATTCCTTGCCACACTCGTATGTCATGATTCGAAGACGCCAGTCACTACTCTTGCACTTTGCTGTTTGTCGATATTCGCGAGGGACAAGAACTTTTATTTCGACCTTTCCCGCCGACACGATGGGGTTCGAGGTTGAAACCAGCAAAAAAGCTTACCACGCTTTTTCATTCCCTTGCATCCTCCATCCGTTTTTCGTCATCCTGACAATTTCCATAATTTCGCTCGGCGCATTATAGAAAAATTATGTCGCACTACCTTACTGACGCGTACTATTACATTACTCGAGGTTAATACTACCGGTGTTGGAAAGAGTTCATTTTTTTTCGTTTCTACTTTCCTACCTACTACCTCGAGCGAGCTTTTTTTTCTTCCTTCGCCTCTCTGTTATATACCATGGCACACACGGGACACGAAGGAGACCTTGTACGTGAGGATTAAAGCGAAGAGCTCGTTTCAAGGCGAGAAGGGAACGAAACTCCTCGCTCTTCGTTAACTTTCCTCTCTCCCTCCTTCTCTCTCTCTCTCTCTCTCTCTCTCTCGCTCTCTCTTTCTCTCTCGCTCTCTTTCTCTCTCTCCGTACAGCTTTCACCGGGATATTCGAGAGCACGATGAACGCGCGATGAGAATCGCTCCCGAGGGAGGAAAAACAGTGTTAGGTTCAGGCGTGAAAGTGAACCGATAGCTTTTGCAAATTCAATAAGATTGAACCGCCGAAGTGTGTTTTCTCTTCACAATTATCCACTTCCTTCTATCAACCGCGTTCTTACATCTTTCGATCTTCAACGACGTTATAGGTGGCACAATATTTACTCGATCTCTCCATCGTTTCCTAATACTCATTCCACTTTTCTCTGCTTCGACGACAAAGCTGGAAAATTGCTCGATTATTGAATATGACGATGAGGAGGCTGGGGTCTTGAAGGAAGATTGAAGTGAATTTCGTCTTATAATTGCAAGTTTTTAATGGCATCGTTAAAGCCAAACAGCCTTCCGGTCTCGTTAAATATCATAACAGGTCCCTTGACAAACATCTTTGCGCAATTTTAGTTCAATTTTATTACATTCGACGTCTATCAATATTCCGAAGGTTTCGAACCGCCCTCTTCGTAAAAATATCTCCGGTAATCTCTTCATTTTTGGTAGGTCAGACGAAAACTTGCAGCGGGGCATGCCAAACTCAATATCAATTCAATTATGTTATCGAATTATTTGTAACTCGAACAGGATGCTGAAATTGCCTAGGTACCAAGTATAGACGTTTTTATGTCCCAGCGATAGTTATCTACACTAGTATATTTGATTGCCTTGATTTTATAGTTCAAGCAAACATCTTCATGTTTTCGAAAACAGAAAGTTTAAACAAATCGCAAGTGTCGGCTGCCTCACCTAAAATCCTCCCTTTGGCGCACGGCGATGTCCAAAAAACGAATAAAATTGATTACGAATAGGATTGCTCGCCATTAAAATACTTAGCATACCCTATTCTTATTCAACGTTAAGCTGAAAAATAATTCTCCCTAAACAGAACTTGATATCCATCCCCTAAATATTCCAGGTGCGTAGAGGGTACTCGAAGCGATGAGCATCCATATGGAAAGATTGCGTATGACAAATTGGCTTGCGTGGCCTAAAAGCTCGAGAGGGTAGATATAAGTAAAAATGGGACGAAGCTAAATTGTAGATACTTACCATGATGGTTCTGTATGAAGACGGTAGTACGAGAGAGAGACAGTAGTGCCTACTCGCTTGTTTGTCCAAGCTTATCGAGTCGGAAAAAACAAATGGCTCACAGGTATGAGTAAGTCATCACACTATTTCTGTTTCCAAGAAGGCGATTGCTCGTTCATCGAATATAAATGAAGAAAATTCTTTACCTGAATAAACGTATAAAGTACAAAACATTCAAGTACCATCAGCATGATGGGACTTTCAGGCAACTTTCATAAAGTCACCTAAATGCACCTTTGCGCTTCAGCCTTCACTGAAATTTCCATTTCGTTTGTATATGTAAACACGGCGTCTAAGGAATATCTATGTACGTCGAGAGAGCTGAACTAAGCATGTCCCAAAAGTAAAGTTATTAACGAGAAACTTGTAATTGGAACGTAGAGGTTGGTGAGGTGGTCCAGGGATTCCTCCACATATCCATTACCCGATTTCGTGACCTACGTATTTAACGGCACCTCTCATCTACGAGAGGAGATGTATTAGTGATGATTTGACTGCACGTACAGACCGCACACGAGAAGATCCCCTTTCCTAGGGTTCGCATTGCACGGTTGGCTCGTACGCGTACCTAGCTGTTTATTGGAATTTCGATCCATCCTCGCGGACGGTTCATTGATCCGTAGGGAAAGCGACGACGACCACACTTTAATTAATAACCATCAGACAAGACCGCGACTTCCCAAGCACACCGACCAGCGCTCTTGTACATACTTTCGGCACTTTTTTCGCTGTCTCTTCCACCCTCCTACGTTCCTCACACTCCCTCATTCCAGCTTCAAACTTTCTCATACCTTTCCTCTGTCGTACTATATTGTGCTCTGCTCATTTGTCGTCATTCTCCGCCAACTTGTCGGGTAATGCCAAAACTGTTTGTGAGTGAGGAGTGTCGAGGGACAACCTTTATGCGTTATTCGGCAGCCCAGCCCCTATTTTCGGCTCGATTTGTTTATATTTAGTTGAGTTAATAATTACGATTGAGACGACTCGTCAATTATTATTGATTCAACGACTTAGTCGGTTGTATTTAAAATACATTCATCTTTTTCACTGATTGAGTACAACTTGCATTTCTTCCAGTATTCCAGTACTAAAAAAACAACATATCTTATTATCTTATATCACCGATCAATTTTTCCGGCAACGTTGCAGAATTTTTGAGAAACATTTCGAGAGAAAATGGATATTTTGTAGACAGTGTGATGACTGATCTTGATTTTGTACTCGAGTGTATGTCGTGGTCCAACCTCGTATGGCATAGCATCCTGAGACTAGAGTCTCGAGAAAAAAAGAAACAAGTTTGGGTCGAATTGATTTGGGGATTTATGTACATAGTGATACCGTGACCTCCTGTGGATGATATAGATCCGTCTTCATATATACTATATATTTATATATGTGTGTATCAGTAGGGTCGAGAATGTGGGGTCTAGAGGAGGCAACGGCTGTTGTGTCTTCTCGATATCGCAACGGCGATAAATTTTTTTTTATAATCCATAAAGCTGTGAGAGACATACGGGCTAGCTATTCATTACAAAATGCATTCAAAGGCTTACACGTACATATATATGTGTTACATCGCAGCCTAGTGATGATTTATCATCCAACGGGGCTTAAAAAAATGAAAAAGAATACGCAATCTTCAAGGACGACGAGCATTACTTGAAAAAATTGTACGTAACGTTCTGCAAAAAAGGTCTTGAAACCAAAAAAAGATTGACGGATCTCGGGGAATTTTACCTCGTCCTAAGTATATTCTCAGATTTATCCGCCATCCACTTTTCATTCGAGCCCCGTGATACCGAGCTAGAGCAGACCTATGTGGGTAATAAGTTGTGTAAGAGGATCAAGAGAGAGGGAGAAAAAGTAAAAGGGAGGGAGAGCGATATCGACGCAAAAGTTCAGGTTAGTTTGTCGAAGAAACTCCTAGATAGTTCCGGGCTAGCCTTCTTTTACCGCCTCGGTCCCTCTCTATGCCATTCCCTACCTTATATTTTCACCCATGAGCGGATAATGACGAGTGGCGATGCCTCGCAAAAGCTCACGCCACTTTTTCCAGCTTTAGCTCTCTTTCTCTCCCGCTCTCCCGCGTTCACTCCTTCGGTAGTGTTCTTTCTCGTAACTTTCGCCATCGACGACCGCGTCAGCAATGAGTAATAACTCAGAAAACTCAACCCCACCACTCTTCTGACTTCGACCGATCAGGATTTCTCACATAGAGCTTCGGAGCTTTCTTTTCTTTATTCCTCTACTTCGTCGTACATCGGTTTAGATTTTTCTTTTCATTCCCACAAGCGGCCAACTTTTTAGTAGCGAGATATGAAGTATTTCTCGTTTCCTCGTAATACACGCCGGAAGGGAATGGGGAGAGAGAGAGAGAACGAGAAAGAAACGAAAGAGACGATAGACTTCGGGATGTCGATTCTATAACCCTTTTTATTCCAGTTTTTGCTTTTCCGATCCCGTCCTATCCATATGTCCTTTTTCATCATTTTGCCATCAAAAAGTCTCGACGTTTGACCTCTGTCCCAGGACTCTGGGGGTCTTGCCATACACGCGGTATACAATTTCCCAATGCCTTCTGAGACTACCCTCATACATTACTCTCGCCCATCCCGTATTTCGTTGTTCCGGTCCTTCCACCCTTCTTTTTTTTACTATACCTGCTACTGACATTCCACCTACGATTCTTATTCTCATGATTTCTTTGTTTTTTATTCGGTGGTAGTATACTTTGTCACACGTGCGACTACGGGCAAAACTCTACTATAAACAGAAATGCGGAGACGAGAAAAATGAATCACACACTTTTTAGTTAGCCGTTATTGCTTAAGAGTTAGAACTTACATTTAGATCCATACGTCATTTTATCATTAATATTATTAACAATGTTGTCTTTCGTTAAACACTTTTAAAGATTTTGCGTATATTAAGAAACTGTTAATTTGAAAACAACAAAGACCAATAGTATTCTTTAATCTCCAAACCTCATGATAAAGTGAACACTTTATCATTCAAGGTGTTTGTTGACTGAAAATGTTACAAACGAATTATTTTTTCATCTGAGATTATAGTGATATCACACCCCTACACTTTCAGCCTGCTGTTTTCGAGGGCTGCGCTTGACACTCCAACTCTTATCCGGACTTATCACTCTTTGCCGACTTGTCTCTTCACTCTCTCCCACGACGAAAAAAGCTCTTTCTTCTTTTCTAACGGTTGCCAATTTCAACGGTGCCTACTTGCGAGGCGACTACTGTACCTTATCTGTACTTCTCTCTTGCGCTCTTCGACCTCTCCGGCTCTCTCTCATCCTTTATCCTCATGGCCTTTGCTTTGCCGTGGCCCACGATAATGGATAAACGGCACCCTTATAAATGAGCAGATTTCACGCGATATCGCAAGCTGACTCGGAGAAACCATTTTCTCGTCTCTCTTCTATATCGAGAATTGTTTGAAACAGGGAAAAGAAAGTGGCAGGTGTGAGAGGACGAATGAAGCGAGGTTCGGGGTTTGAGAGAGTGCGAGCGCGCTTGTTACAAAGAATGTGAATTTCCATCAGGAAGTTAATGAAGATGTTGAAACTTGTATGCTTTTACACACTCGCGCACTTAATCAGGATAAGTAAGAACGATAACCAAATGGGAAGGAGAAGGACATCCGAGGAACGGAGCAAGGACGATATTAGGCACTTGCAATTAAGTGAGAATTAACATTTTTAAAAATCTGAGGTGGAACAATGTGGGACCAATGAGGGTTAGAATTAATAAGAAGAAAATAAGTACTCGTAGATAATTGCGAAATATTTAACATATGATTGAGAGGTGTTAATTCAAAGAACAAAAATAGGGAGCAATCGTAGAAATTTCGTAAAAAATGCGAAATTAAAGAATAAGAAGAGCATACAAATCTAAAATCTGAGCCAGATGAAATGATTAATAAAATGATCACAACTGTTCATTCGTGATATCGAAAATAAAAATAATTAACGCCCAAGTGTTCAGTGTCTTTTTTATCAGAAAGTGTGAACACCATCTCACCTGATCGGCATAAAAGACTCCAGTCTCATCATCTCTGTTTTACAGAAAGTGAAAAATATAAAAAAATGCAACATTATTATCAAGATTATCTTTGATTACATATAAACCGAATGATTTTAAAAATCTGATAATAATCGCACATCGGTCGTGTCTCAGCCGTCGATGGAAATGAAAGTACCTGAATTTGAATCCTGATCTTTTCGCGATCCGTTCGGCGAACACGGCTTGTCTCCATCACCTATAATCACTTTCTTGAGCCTACGTTTTCCATCTTCTTCGACCCCTCTTTTCGTTCCCTTCATAATTGCTTCGCTGATAGTTGAGCGAAGTGGGCCGTGGGTCTGACTCCGTGTAACGATGCTTTGTAGGGCCGGGAAATTGCGTTTATATAAAGTAGCAACAGCAGCAGCCAGGAGTAGTTTAGCGGTAAGAAAACCAGCGAGCGCTCTCTCCATCGCCGTTTGCATTCGAGGCGGGAGAGATTCCAGAAAATGTGTTCACCGCACTCCGTGCACCGCGCCGCGAAGCCACTTCGAGACTTTGCCTAATTTATTCGGATAGACACGCTCGACGACAGTCCCTTCTTCCCGCTGTGAAATAAAGACGTGACATTTTTGAGTCGTAGTTGCGGTGAAATTCAAATATTTTTCTCGTTGAGAGTTCAGATTTTCCAACGTTAGGTTTGGCCCTGTCTTCAAGGTCAGGTCGAAGGCTGAACATTTTATAATTACGTCGGTTCGGAGACGAGCTTTACGAGAAAACGCTTCGGACTGAGACCATGGCGCGTGCACGAGGTGGTTTTTTCCAGATTAGGGATCATCGCGTGTATTCCTTTGCCCCGGTATTAAGTAAAATCGATTTTAATGGTCGCTCCAGTCTTGGACGCGTTAACCTTAGTGCATTATCGTAATGCTCGGTTCCTACTGCGCTATCAGTCGATCTTAATTATACGGCTGATCATTCGAGGTTCGCTATAACCGCTTTGAATGACGAGGACGCCGCGTGAACTACCTCATTTACATCTCACTCTCTTCCCCTTCTTACCACTTACCTATTTCTGTTCGTATATTCTTCGACTAGCCTTTATTTCCTAACGAGCCCCAATGTATTTCTGTCGCGGTGTTAAGGAGCAACTGCCAACTGTCAAAAGACACATAAAATGTGCAACCTGCAGACTTCCTTCTAATTATATATTCTGTTGAGAGACTCGTTAGTTGCGGTTATGACGCATTGTATACAATTTACAACCGAGGTAGAAACTAATAACGTTCCATTGACGGCAATTAAAAAAATGTAGCTTCTCTTCATTGAAACGAGAAGCGATAATGAGGGGGAACGAGGCGAATAGAAACCGGCACAAAATTACCGGCTAACATTCGTCAAAGACTCGTATTATTTGACTACGATCGCTCATCTACTTACAGTTAGCCAGAAGCTTATTTAGTGACAGCGAGGAATTAATGAAAGTTACGCGAAGACTTGCACTTGTAATCATCTTTATATTTGCTCTTCTTCATCATTTCAATCTTTTTCATTTGCGGTTTCGTTTACGTTTACTGCGGAATTAAAACAGATCGTCCTGGAATTCAATTTTCTTTCACAACTTAATTAGGACAATTTATTAAAAAATTAACACTAAATATAAAGGGCATATGTCTATCCAAGATAAATTATTTGGGCTATCATGATAACTAGGAAAATTATGTGTGTGTGCTAGTTGTAATGAACAGATTTATCTCGTCGTTTACTCATCTTCTTGTTCGTTGTGTTGTTGTTTCCGATAATCCTCCAATCGCCCTAGCCAGGCTTGGTGATTTCAATTGCCGGCAATGGATTTTCGTACAACCCGAGGGCAACCAGAGTGAAATGGTACCGTGAAGTCATCATACACTTGATATCTCGTAATGGAATGCACAGTAGATTGCGCGCACGCGTCTTTTTAAACAGAGATTCGATCACAAGTCTCCCACATCTTGATAGAATAGAGACAAATTCCTACTGGTCCCTCACTCGTGTCAATTCGTATCGATTCGTGCCATATCGTATCTATCGTATACCATCCGGGAATTGTGCACATCCTAAGTTTCGCGATCCATATGTTCCAGCAATTTTTTTTTAATGTATGTCAATTGTACTGCGCATAATCCGGCGGAAGAGGATGATACCAAATCCTGCTGCAAACTCTGTTCAGACAAATGATTTACTTACTTGAATATGGAAGGCATAATCACAAGAGGAAATACGTATGTAGAGTGGATGGGCACTGTATATGGGACATTGCAAGCCAAATCGGACACCCAATTCGGACAGCCAATTCGGTTATTTCTTTTAGTACTGGGTGAGATAAGATTCTATGATTAAACACATTGTTATCAAGGCATTCAAGACATAAATATTTGAAAAATTACGCTTTTTGACAAATTATTTATTTGAAACTTGCGGTACCCGCCATGCGTTGCAATGGCGCTTTGGTGTCATAATTCATTTGACACACAATATTTTTTGTTTTTCTCTCCATGGGTGAAGCATAAACTTTCCAAATATAATCTATACTATACACATTTCTAGCGATTGCCCCCGTGCTTCGTTGATGGACATTGCAAATGCGAGTCGCAGTGGAAACTGCAAATGTTTGAAATCGAATGGCATATATTTTGGTATCATGGGGATACGTGACAACAGTGCATCGTATTTTCCTTCAAATTTTCTATTTAAAATTGTAGTTTCGCTGATAAGGTTCATCATATTTTTCCCTGGAACCCGAGTACCGTTTCAAAGTCGTGGTGGATCGATGTTTCGTAAAAGTATGATAGGCACGCCCATTTTCAATGTTACAATGTGCGGCGCTATGCCTGGCAAATGAAACGAATTCAAGAATTCAGTTGGACAATTAACAACTTATTCTTGATTAATAAAAGCAGCAATCGACTTGTACGTTTTAGCTTCGAATGATATTCTGTTTTGAATCATGAAATTTATATAATTGACATTGGTCTATTTGCTGCTAATATAGCACGTTCCATTAACCACTTATGTTTTTGCAGTTATGTACGATATTTTCAAAAACTTTATGAATCAATTCGTCTTTTGTTGCTGTTATTTTACGAAAGTTTGTACTTCGTCGTATATACTCTAATGGTTTTCAGTCTTACTTCTCGGTGCTCGTCCGTTTCTAAAACTCTCAATCGCTTCCCGATTTAAAGTCACGATTAATTTGACATTCGCTGTCAAATGAATTATGCAACTAATATATAATATCGAGTCGTTAAAACAAATGAGTGCCTTTTATTACGTTTGTCATTTTGATAGCATACTTTGACAGCTATCAAATAATCTCCATATATAGATAAACACAAATGGTAATTTTGTTTTGTCCCGTACGCGTTTATTTTGGCAAATAAAATTATTCTACTAACGCAGAAACTCCTCGGGATTGCTGGCTACAATTCACCAAATTTTCATCGAATCTGGATGAATGGTATATGAGCTTGCTTGTGGTATACAAACAGACAAACAAACATTCTTCCATTTTTATATATAAGATAAAGAAATAACTGTCATTAATTCATATAACTCAGAGAATAATTGTCCCAATGCATTTGTCTTTTTTTTTTTAATATTTCGTTTTTAAACGAACTTTTCATAAACATATGGACAATATATTGTAAACGGTATTACTGAGAGATTTTCAAATTTCTGCAAGCCATTATCATTTTTAATAATGTCTGTAGTGATCTATTTTTTCAACCTTTTTTTGTATAAAACTGCTGTTAATTTATCAAATGTGAA
Organism: Netelia fuscicornis; assembly: GCA_946811545.1. NCBI lineage: Eukaryota > Metazoa > Arthropoda > Insecta > Hymenoptera > Ichneumonidae > Netelia > Netelia fuscicornis. The sequence goes on along the minus strand of OX328011.1, from coordinate 22,806,067 downwards.
GCCTAGTTTGATAATGAGCAAACGATAGGATCTATTTTTTTAAGTTTTCTATTTTCATATTTTTAGATATCTGTGTTGAAAAATATCTGAAATCCATTTTTTATACTCAGAAGCTACTGTAAATAATTATCCTAGCAAGACCTAGTGATTATTAATTATTTTACGAAATGATTTAAGGGAAAAAATATCTACAAGATAAGGCACTTACTATTACCGATAAAATGAAATTATTAATTTATATAACTTTCGAGTCAGTAAACTTCCATCCAAATAAAATAAGTTATCTGTTAGCCATTTTTTAGTTTTTTATTATAAAGTCGGAGGATTACACGCAGAAGAAATAATCAGACTTGAACGTTCTTCTAACTGAATCGAACAATAAGCGATCCTAAATATTGCTAACATTAAAACGAGGGTAGTTTTTCAGGGGTGGCGAAGGAAAATTAATACACCCGATCGGAGTGAATCAAATTATTTTTGGTTTTCTCTCATTTTGGTACAAAGTTGTTAGAGTACTCGAAGATCCAACCTTCATGAGGGGACAAATAACTATATCTACTGTTTAGAGACTTCAGCTCGTAACTATTTCTCAACGTATGGCAGCTGAACCGAAAATCTGTATAAAGAGTGCTTCGTGGCTCGAAAATAATCCTTTTCTCTCCTGCTTTTTCTTTGTCTTACATTTTATTTCCGATTTTCTATCTCTTTTCTGATCTAGGATTCAACCGTCAAACTTTGTAACCTGTATTTCACCAAGAGAAATCGTATGAAAAAGAAAAGACGGAGATGGCGAAACGGACAGACGTATAGTCGGCGAAGAGACAAAGATTCTCTTGGCTTTCTCTAGTTTCGAAACTTGGATAGTGCTTTATCGTAGGCTCCACCAGAAACGTTTGAGGATTCACCGATCCGCAACATGCCAGAATCCATTTAGCGCGAGAAAATATAGGATCGTAAACTTTTCAATTTAATTCAAAGTTGGCGATCCAGGAGAATCGGCCAATACATTATTCACACATACACACTCACTATAAAACGAGTGAGGCGATGAGAATATTCAAATAATAGTTGAGGCACGTTGTTGAATTATCCAAATGAAATTATATGTCGCGCTTTTCATATAAAATTATGGTGATGGATCGGATAACAGATCCGCTCGCATGAATCTTAGCAGCATATATATATATACATATACCTAGAGGAGGTGTAAAGTTCATTCATAAGAAGCTCAGCTCTACTCTCGTAGCTCCAAACGCTCAAGCAGTCTGAGGCAAACGTATGAATTTAGGCCATCGTATATCGCATACTTCTGTAATCATCGATTCCCGCAGTGCCTGCAATATACATATAATGATAACTAAATCGCGTTGCCGGGGGCTTGAATGACCTTAGCCCCTCGGAGCATGGCGGACACCCCCGGATATGACAGACTCCAATGACATAACGGACACAGTCGGGCATGACGGATTCCCCAACCATTACCTTTCCGCCTAGTAGGTACATTCCCGCTCACAACCGCACCAGCAGCGAGATATTTTTATTATCGCGACATATATATATTCTCTATACTATTTTTTTATTCTTCATTCTACCGATTTTTTTTCTATTTTTATTTCCAAATTTTCGGCAAATAAATCGCTCGTTTTTCCACGCTCCAGCGGATTTGCGTACAGACGATTGGAGTCTCGTGTCACCAGGACACATGCATCGGGGCAGAGGCGCGGCGGTAACTCAATTCTGCTTCGTGCCACCGCGTCCCACCCGATTTTACCTCTTTTTTTACCCCTCTGACCGAGGCCTCTGTGCCAAACTCGTACCCGCGTTCGAGGTAATGGTAGACGAGCAATTTTTGATTCGCGAATTTTTGATCACCGAGGTGCACTGGGAAACGTGGCGTTGAACACATTCGGATCGCTATACATATGTGCGTGTGTATATAGATTTTTGATTTCTCATTTTTATTTCACGAGTCAGGGGAGACTAAAATTAAGCATGTGGATCTTGTTTCATCGTACTCTGTATCGCCAGTGTGAGATAAAAAAAAGGCTTCTCCGGTAACACCGGACGGTATAAAAATGAAGTTCCTAAAAGTTTCTTCGAAATGACCGGAATAACTGAAACGCGACTGATTTAAAAAGTTCGTATGTTTACAAAAGTTTACGATCGACTCACGATCTTATCCGCGGGCTTTAAAAGTTCGTATAAGTTCCATTGGGTGTCGACCGATATAAACCTAACGCCGCATCGTCGCAAACTTGGATTTAAGAAGCTGAAAGGAATACGTTCATTTCCAGAGCGGTTTATGTCAAGTATGATAATAGATTTCGTCCAAACGGATGTTGTACAAGAGAGGATGTGATAATTTCCTGTGAACCGAGCTGAGTTAGAATCCTCGATAAGTAGAGCGAAGGTGTCAACTGCGAACCGCGGAAGAGACTGTTGGACCTGAATTTTGTTTTCCCTTCTTCTGTCTCCTACGAATACTCTCGTGGCACTTACGTGGTACCTCGATTCGAAGATTCTTTCGAGGACTTTTCGGGGAAGACGTGCGCTCGGTGATGTGGATAAACGTTTCGGGATCAATAAAAAACTTTCCTGAAAGCTCCGGCGAGAAATCTCACCCTACAACCCCACGCCCTTCTCTTTCTTACTCTTTCTCTTTTGGCCTCTCTCTCTCTCTCTCTCCCTCTTTCTCTCTCTCTCTCTTTCTCTCTCTCTCCCTCTCTCTCCCTCTCTCTCTTCCTCTCACTTTTTCAGTTACGCGATCAGTAAAAGTTTGTCGTGTTTGCTTTTTCACCGGAAGGTTTCTTGGCTCGCTGAATTGGCTCTACGACCCACCATGAATCCTCAGTAAAATATCTCGATTTGTTATACTTGTATCGCCAGCAACAGGATATTGCCATACAGGAGACAAAAAAAACTTTCGGACAGCCACTCTTGGAATAACAATATTTCGTCACGAATTTCGTCGAATTATATTGTACCTATATATTTCGTTAGCCAGCGATAAAAATGCGATGTCTTTACACGGGAGGTAATAAAATTAAAAAAAATAGTACTCGGATGTACATACGCGAGATCACGGGGTATGTATCGAATTGTCGAGGAGTTTCTTGTCGAGTCAAAATGGGAATAGATGTGTGATAAATTTAGATGGCGAGGCAAATAACACGAGCGAGAGAGAGAGTGGAACAAACGCGTTCGCGTCGATAAATTCTGGAAGCGTGACACACCCCACGAAATTGTCTAAAGGCAATGGCAGGTGGAGGGTACAGAAAGGGTGCGTTGAAGAATGCCACAAACGAGACTCGATTCGAGTATGTCCTGACCTCGATCCTCCTCCTGTGCTTTTCGGAAGCTTTTAGTACATTCCCTGGCTTGTCGGGTTTCCCAACGAATCTTTCTCTCTCTCTCTCTCTCTCTCTCTCTCTCTCTCTCTTTCTCGCTCCTTCGTGCCACAAAATGGACTCTCGAATCTGAAAGCCTATTGGAAGACTCGACATTTTAGTTAACAGCGCCTGGGAATCTCCGGTAGGTTGTACGATGACCAGGAACTTTTATTTTTCTATCTATCAGCCCTTCGCCTTTGAGGACTTTCTCCATCGTCTTTTTACAACGTATACTGTCGATTAGACAGGTTTGCTAGAACCATTGAATCTCCTTTTAGGAAACAGTGTCAATGGTCACGCACACTTTCTCGAATAAAAGGACGAAGCGAATCTCGATTGCATATCTACGAGTACAATCTTCTTGTTTAGTCTTCCTTCCAACATGAAATATATTAGCTTTTTGTGAAAGCTATATATATGTGTGTATGTGGACAATTCTACCAATAACTGATAGGCATTTGCACGATATTTCTAATCGTCAGCGTTTTCATTTTAATTATAATATTTCGTTGAAATTGATGATAGTTTGAGCCACCGGGACTCCATAAATTTTCATAAAAATCTAGATTTAACCCGCTTAAACGACGTAACGCCGTATTAAAGAAGCTAATTTTAAAAAATTGACACGTCTTTCTAGAAAACATTTGGAATTAATGAGCTTCAATTTTTCAACTTAACCAGTTCTTACGAGACCAAACGGGATGTCCAAACGATGGATACATTACAAAATTTGGTGTTCGATGATTCCATGGTTAATGTGTGAATGTATTGTATACACAGATAAAAAAAAGGACAAATACAGGAAGAAAAAGAATCGCGAAAGTACGTCGAAGAGCGAGTGTCGACACGAGCGAGAGAAAAAAAGCGTATCGATTTGCGAATGTGCGAGACCTTTGAAGAAATTGAGGGTTCGCAAGCATAGCACAAAGCACCTACACTCCACTAGACTCGCGCTGAAACGTTTTAAAAGAGGGTCTGTGGGTGTGTATGTACGTCAATTTTTTTCCAATAGGAGTACGAAAGAAGTATGGGTCGAGAGGTGTGCACGAGGGTGGAAGCAAGAATTTCATCCAGTTTCGTCGGAAAGGAAGGGGGAGAGAAAGAAGTAGAGGAAGAAAATCGTGACTTTCAGGTTTCCGTCTTGTTCCGTACCTCCGATGCGTAGGTACACGAATTTCATTTTCATGAAACGATCTCTCTGCCAAGAACAAGCTGCCAAAGCTTTGAAATTTCGATCTTTATATTAGCCCTCGTGCCCACCCTTGTTTCTATCAACGAACACTGCTGTTGCTTGTTAAAAAAAGCTTTAATACATCTCTCGACGTATTTTCGTCCTTTATTAAAAGGGACGCTCGCGCTATTTTCGTGCGTTTTTATGGGGATACACCTATGTAAACGCCCACTACTACCTCTAACATCAACGTGCACCTAGTCGTACACTTACCCACCCCTACGCGCACTCACTGGGATTCATAACGTTGTAATCGACCGTTTGAGTGACAGCGGTGTGTAAGGGCGAGGAGCGACGCGGTCAAAAAAATATATTCTCAAACAAACGATAATAATAAATAATTCATTTTTTCGACCATGATTTTAGTTTTGGTAACAATAATTTAATCGAGAGTGGCAAAATTTTAATGGATCTTCGAAAAGGGTTGTAGCGCAAAGAAGTTTATACCAACCAATTGTTTAACTTTATGCATAGTAGAAAATCGTTGTTAGTGAGTGAATAACAATATCTTGATAAGACACATAGGACCACGGCCCATTATTCAGACCATTATATTCTGTCCGCTGGACCGTCGTTTCCACCCGCCTTACTCGCTGTCTGCTCTGGATTCGTTCACCTGTTGATAGAGCTACTATGCTCGTCTCGCTTAGCCAGAGACGACTGCTGACGACCTTTGGAGGAACGATGAAGAAAGAGTGCTGATACGTAGCTGACATTATTAACAATTACCCTCACTTATTCTTTCTGTTAGAATCGTATATCACAAAATCCTAGTTGAATACAGCACTAGCCATACTTTTGAGAAATCAGACGCCCTTAATTCCTAAATAAACAAACTATATTCGATAGAATGCTTGTTATGTTCATAATAGTAATTTAATTGACATTGAAGGGTTCCTGGATCGCGGATAAATATCCATGCCCAGGAATCTAAGGGCGAATGAAACTCGAAGATGGGTATAAGCATGCGAGTGATCAGCCACCGAGATCGAAGTAGGAAGAGACAGAGAGAGAGAGAGAGAGAGAGAGAGAGAGAGAGAGAGAGAGAGAGAGAGAGAGAGAGAGAGAGAGAGAGAGAGAGAATTTCAGAAAGCAGCACGAGAATGTGTGCTTGTGTATTATCCTCATTGCAAATTCCGGAGCGTTCGCCGCAAAGCGTCGACAGCAACTTTTCTCTCTCTCTCTCCACCCATACATACGTACCTCATGTATGGAAAGGTGAATTGGAGAGAAGGGTAAGAAGCAGAGTGGTGGACCCAGCTTCCTTCCGGTCCTGCGATCCATCACCCACGGATTACCCGCGACTGATCTCTAATGCCGCTTAATTCTTGTGCGCCGCGCCAGAACTCAGCGTGACGTGACTGAATTTCCTGTGGCTTTCACCCACTATGCTTCGTCTGGAGTTGCCCGGTACAACGGGACAAATATATCTCTTAATATATATCTATACGGTTTAGGAGGACAGAGAGAGGGTGGGTGAGGAGAGGGGCAAAGAGAAGGAGAAAGAAAGAGGGAGAGAGAAACGCATGGACGGATGGAAAGAGAAATCATCGAGTAAAGGGATATGAAAAACGTGGTATAATCATTTTTCTAATTAACATGCTGGAATCTACGTTTCGATCGTTCTCACTGGGACACGTGTGGTTCAGGAATACGGAATTGTGGTAGAACGCCAATCGAGTTTCTTTCGTCGATCAGTCGCGCATTGTTAAAAACACGACAGTTTCCAAAGTTTGATCGCTCTTCGTAGAATACTAATTGGTGCATAAGAGTTGCAGAGATGACTGGCAGGATTGTGCATAAGCAACAAATTTTTAACGATTCCATAATAAATTGCACCAACGCTATTGACGTACGTAATTGCAATAAAGTTTTCAACAACGAAGAATTTTTATGACTTGACAATAATATCCCGTGAATAAATTACAACGTTGCAGCAATTCGTTATATTATATTGCGGGAAAGCACAAGCGCTTACGATCGCACGATTTTTTCTGTACTTCAAAATGGTTCGTGTCTCGATGAAAAATGGACATAATTCCAGGGGTGTTCTCCAGTCGCACGTTACATTGTAGCAGACTTTGTTGGGCTATAAGGTTCAACTCCGCGCTAACTCGTTTCACGTTTTATTTAATGATAATTTTATATGGTACACTACTCGACCTTTCTCTTTTTTATCTTTATATTTCTCTCTCTCTCTCTCTCTCTCTCTTTCTCTTTTCCCCTTTTCTTTGGAAAAATCGCGCTCTAGAATCGCTGGGTGAAAGGACAGAGAATTGCCAGGCCGTTTAGCCGGTACAAACGCGTAGATTTAATTTGTCGAAAGAGTGGAATGTGCAAATATTCTTGCACACGCTTGTTTACCTTGCTAACTACGTACATAACCACTTACCGCTTCACCCCTAATTGTAAGTCACGCTTTTGGATTATGCTGCATAAATTTTGTTCACTTATTACATGCGATCTTTTAGTTATACACCCGTATACTCCGATAATCGTTACATAACGAGATAAAAACATATTCAAGTATTACATTCAATGAAAGTTTGCCGAAAGTTGTTAAATTTTTTCTATGCTGGTTTACAGAGTTTCTGCTATATTCTTGCGAGCAATGTATCGATAAAGTACTGGGATAGCTGGCTCGATTGGTCTGATAAAAAGTGAAGAAACTACTTCGTTTAATCAATTAAATAGTTTACAGCTTTTATATTACGTACTGTAAAATAAAAATAACGACTAGACTCCTTGATGGCACCATTATTTGGGGGTGATCCAATTGTTGAATACAACTGTATACTATACAGGGTAAAGAACGTCCCGAAGAGGCCAAAATAATAAGTGGGAAGAGTGGCAATTGGGGTTCTCTCGTGACGTAATTTCGGTAATAGGAATGATGAACTTTGAGATTGCTGCCATGTACCTAGGTAAACCCCCTACCGTGCTACCCATACCATCGCTACCCCCCTCGCGTAAACTTAATAAACAGTGGAAATTCGATTCGAAAGTTCTGAGATTATTGGCAGCTCGCGTTCGAGGATGAGACCGAGGATCCTTCGATAGCACCCGTAAAGTGAGAAATGGTAAGGGTGGAAAAGGGATGAGGGACCTTGTACACCACAGGGAATGAAGAATCTTCAAAATTGATATAATATCGTACGATGGAATGATAAATTACCGTGTTCCGGGTATCAGGTTATTCTCGATAACATTCCATCATCAAGTTGGTTCAAAATTTGAAGTCCCTACAAACCATCACACGATCAGCCCCTTCTCACCTCGTTTCGGCAATATCAATAAAAGATTTCCAAGGTAACGCGGAAAAAACAGGAATTCTCGCCTCCGAAAATGTCTTCGAAGACAGCCGTCAGATGGCGATACCGCTGGCATGTTTTTCATTCATAGGGGGGTAAGAATCGCTATTCTTCGTGGAATTGAATTTTCGCAAAGAATTCAGCGTCTACTTCGATAAGAATCGCGAGCAGTTCCATTAGTCACGGCAAGGGAAGAAACGTCTTGAATCATGACAGGTAGGTGGGTAGTATAAAGGAAAACCGTCTTGGATTGCGTATTCGCTTCTTTCTTTCGCTTTCTCTCTCTCTCTCTCTCTCTCTCACTCTTTTGCTTGCTCTATTACGTTCTCTCTCTCTCTCTCTCTCTCTCTCTGTCTCCCAGAGAACACTGGAATAAAATGTTGAATAATCCAGGGGAAAACGTTTTCCGGTAAACAATGACTATTCGAATCCTTATACCCGTCGCCTTTGCCTCCTCAATCTCGTTGAAATGGGAGCTTACAGAGAAAGAAATATCCTTTTTTATCGTTCGCCCAACCTGCGGAGGTATGCACAGGAACAATAAAACAATTGAACGAACAGTTCAAAGAGGCGATATTCAAATTTTGTTTCACCCCATTCCTCGTACGCACATAAGGAGAAGGCCTTGTACGAGAAAAACGGAGATGTTGAAAGAGGAAGAAAAACGGAAAAGCGGCTTATTTTGTTGCAGTAATTCGCAGAGAGACACGTTAGAATTTCAGTTTTTTTAGTACGAAAGGAGACAAAACCATTTCCAAGACGAGACAGAGGTCACTAAACTCACAAGGGCGTGGGGTATATCTGTGACGAAGATGTAACGACACTTGTCAGAAATCGTGAACAGAAGTAGCCTGTACCTCGTGTCTTCGCTAAAAACATCCCAAGGGGAAATGAAGCGTTACATCGAATGGGCAAGAAAAGATTTAACCAACAGATCGACGTATCTTCGGTGTCTACCGTTCGTTATGCTATCGTTATTACACCCCCGAGGGTTCTAATACGACGCATCGTTAAATTTTATGAAGCACTTTGGAAAAAAGTTTTGAAGTCTTTCGATGATGTCAAGGGAAACGACTAATCTCTGCTATCTCTTGGCGCAATGAGTTTTTAGTGATCGTCATATCGACTTCATAACGTTATTTCCAAAAAATAAGAAGTGACATTTAGTTTATCGCGAAAATTACCTTTTCAAGGCAGATTGTTCGATGATGACGTAACCATTTTTTCACTCTCCTAAATTTGTATGCAAAACGGAAATATGATGTTTTTTTGCTGCAGAGATTGCACGGTTTAAATAGAAAAATGATCATTCGAATTCGTATTCTGGCAATTCACTCGATTCGCGCGAAGATTTCGAGGCTAATCCGTTACCTCGATCTCGTTCCCTTTTTTTGTTCTGCAACACATCCGATGCAACAGGACACGCTGTCTACCATGAAGATTGGTTTGGCTAGAACCGCGCTCGTCTATATCAGCAAACAACACAGTTCTGATGGGGACGCTCCATCGAACTTTTCGTAAAAGCTCGATGGCACATAAAATGCAGGCCCGTCGAACCATGGAGGAAACGAGAGAGACAAGCAACCATTGGACGTTCGCTCATTGACCCGTGTCAATTCGTCAAAGTTCGATGAGCCTCTTTCTCTCTCTTTCTATCTCCGTTGCTCTTTGTTGATTTTTTTACGTTTATTCCATCCCAATATTTATATTTTTTTCACGTGTTTCTTTCGTCGCAAAGTTTATGTAAAGATATTTTGGACCGCTGTTGGACCCGCGGGGGCTTGACCATGTTTTTTTCTTGCAATTGCTTAATCGTTCACTCAATATTCAGAAAATACTTGTTCTCATTCAATTATAAATCATTAATATATTTCTGACATTTTATTATTATTCCTCAAAACTATCGATTAAAATAGCCTGCACTTATATTAGAAATAGTACAAATATGAAATCCTCAATCCGTTTGGCCACGATTTTCTTCGTGAAATGCCACAGTCACCAAAGAATCGAAGCGTTAATGAATTCAAGTCGAGAAACTTCCTAATTACTCCCATCTATTCATCCTTCTATACTGCTTTCACTTCGGCTTCCCCAATGTGGACAATTACCATTTCTCTTCGAGAAACCAGGCAGAGGTAAGAGAAACTGGCAAAGAGAAGACAGCTTGAGTCAGGTTCAAGTCGTCTTGTTGCTAGATAAGGACAAATTTCGAGGAAAACCCCGCAATGCAGATTTAGCGAGCGATGCACAAGCGTCCTCGTCATGGAAGACGATGATTGTCTCTTGAATTACAAGAAGTACCTCACTGTTCTTGCTACGTCAGGGGTTCTTCCAAATTTCGACAACTTCTTGCGGATACGCTCCCCATCACGCTACTCGTATCTTTATTTTTATCACATCCATCGAATGTTTATGAATTGGGCACGAAAATATTACACATCTACATCATTTCATCATTTCTGATTCAACGGCGAAATTAATCAAGTTGTCATTTTAATTAGATCGAGGATCAATGAATTTCAATTTCTTTAACTCTATGCCATTTTTATTACTGCAATTTTCTTTACATTAAGTACGACCGATAGGACTTCAAATAACCCACGTAAAATTTCGTAGCCAATTTCAAAATACAATTAATAGGCAATTGGAAAAACGACTAAGGTTTTGTGTTTCCAGAATTTATATAGCATGTTCGAAAACTAATTCTAGTATGCAAGTTGATATTAATAGTCAAATATTTGAATTTCAAATTCACGCCTATCGTTGCACTCGGAGTATGTAAACACGTAGTATAGCCCAAAACGATGTAATATTCTCTCCAGTTAGAGAAATATTTAACGATTATGTGAAATATATATATAGACCCTCATAACACTTGTGAAGCCTCGACTGATTCGTCACACCCTCTCTGGCTTCTCTCTCTCTCTCTCTCTCTCTCTCTCTCTCTTCACAAGTGTTATGAGGGTGGCCAGAGTCGCTTCAATATATACAGAGTATTGGATTTATGAGCCATCGCACCAATATCTTCGAAATATAATGTTTCTTGAAAAAATGTTATTGTTCTTATTGTTAGATGGAGGTTTTTAAGGATAGGTATTACAAAGTGACTTTCTTTTTTTCAACAGAAACCAATATTGTTTTTTACATTCGTATTCTGCATAAAAAAAATTATAAGAAATTTTTTTTCAAGACGTTTTTTCGTAAAATCTCAATTTTTAAAATTAATTAGCAAAATTGTTGGGTTTTCATAACTTTCTTACTTGAAATCTAAATCTAGTATTTAAGAGAAATGGTAACAGGTAAAAAAAGTTAAATTTACATAAAGATTCTCAGAGAATATTTAAAGAAGGTTTTTGTTGATTGAAAAAACAAATCGTTTCAATATTTTGGAAAAATAATATTTTGAAATGATTTTTTTTATTTCTTATTATTTTTTAAATAGATACTACTATTGTTAACTTCGGAAATGAAAGGAATTTATTTTAAATTAATTAAAACCGTTTTGAAACATTATCTTAGAATCCTTAGCAAAACTTCAAGATTGTTTTCCCTCTTATGAATTCTCTTAACGTTGAGTCTTACGACTTAAAACTCGGAAGTGTTTTAGTTTTCGCGTATAAAGTTAATAACAATCCAAATATTTCTGCAAGATTTACTAATTGTAAGTATTTTTAAAAATTGCTATTTTCCAACAAAATATTTCCATAAAAAATTCCTTACTTTTCTTATTCTTTTTTACGTATCATATGAACCTTGAACAAAACATACTCACTGCCATTAAAATAATTGAAGCTGAGCTTGAAAGGGCCACGAAATAACTTTTCTAAAATGCGATCGTTCAAAGATAATCGTCTGGAAGGTATATGTATATCGCCTGTATAATATACAAAAAGTGCCAGATATAGAGAACGCATCGACGCTTTTGCAATAGTGTTTGAGGATCATGCACATTTCATTTCACTTCTGGCTGCAACCGACCTCGCCACACATGCAAGCATTCTAATAACGTTAAAAGCATATATGTATATATAGACTTCTGTGAATGATCTATAACTATGATGATATGCTCATATATATATAAGTACACAAATCCACAATTGCATGATGCAAAATGGGTTAAATGTATGCATGATTGGTGAGAAAGCGTCGAGCATCAATTCGCTGGGGGAGCGTAATCCAAAAGGATTACGTCGCGTACGATAAAAGGAACATTATAACCGAGTAGGTATATTTATATGGTGTAAAATGTACGAGGCTGCGATAGAGCACTTCTCATTTTCAAATCCTCCCGGTATTTAATCCTCTACGTACTACAAATGCAAATTTTCGTTTGCATTAACGCGATGTTTTTATAATACGGCAGATGCATCGAGAAGTGACCGATGCATCGGAGCTGACGTTCGATCGAATGTAGAAAATAATAAACAACGCAAAGTGCTCGACATCGACGGGTGAGATAAATCAAAAATCCGTTTTCATCCATTTTTATTCGAGCGAACGTTTATTTAACAAATATTCATCGCTAGCTGTGTCTGGCCATGCGTTTCTGTTTCTCATTGTCAGTCTGATAGATAGTAGGTAGGTATACAAAAACACGCGCGAATTCGAATGCAACGTTGTGTCAAAATTTCGAAGCAATCGGTGAAGAACTTTTGGAGATTAAACAATTTTGAACAAACGAATATTCACCTTTTTATTTACTGGATAAACGTACTTTGAAAAAATTAATGTTTATTTTAATGTCTTTTTTTATTAGGGATGCAGACAATGTTGTAGTAAATTTTGGGCTTAGGTTTGCTTCAAGATTCCAGATCTCTCGCAGCTTACGATAAAATATATAAATCACGGATAAAATATCACGATTAATGGCATCCGTTAGCGATGGAATTCGAGCTATGGCCGATTCAGGCTGACCGCGCGATTTTTTACTATTTCCCTTTCCGGGAATTTATGCATCCGGCAGTTTCGACCATAGCTCTATACAATCCACAGCATATCCCTTTTACCCTCTCGAAACATTGGATAAAAAGAGAGATGGCAAGCGGTGCGTGTCCTGACGTTTGAATATCTTGCAAATTTTATGTCCGTTCCGGACATTCGCCGAATACTTTATGTACGGTCAAACATTTCAATTCGAATGTTTTATTGTGAGCTTTTTTTATATTCAAGCTAATGCGTTTTACCATTTGAAAGTATATTACTTCGCATATGGTTACTATACATCGTTTTGCGACAGCTGGTTCATTCCAAAAATATTTTTTATTTATCTGAAAGAAATATCTATTATGGAAGTATCTAAATGGAACAGAATGAAACAAAAGAATCTATATCTGACAACAAGTTTCAAAGAATGCGTCCACATATTTTGAGCAGAGATTTTTTAATTCTGAAGTGTGGAAGTTCGATAACAAGTAGTAAGATAATTGAATTGAAAATTCTTTACTAATTCAGGAATAATATATTACACGTATCTATAGAACTTCATGAACTAGATCCCAGAGTGCATTGAGACTTAGATCCATGGGTTTCAGTATTTTTGGCAATAATGTGATGAGTCAAATAAATTGTAACAATAGTCTTGTCATTAGCGTCGAACCTATATCTTCCCAAAAGCAATACAGACTACCACATCTCCAACCAGATCAGACAGAGGTATTAGCCCATCGCACAATGCAAACCACATCAAGCACGGCGCTTTGAACAGTTCCAGTGTTCAAGAATTAGTTGGCAGCCAAAGCTTCGAATGGCCGTCTCATTACCTCACCATTGGTCAAACTATACGGTGCTTCTAGAAGATTTGTATTCTTGTTACCAACATGAGAAACCAAGTGACGAACCAATTATATTCGACAGAGAAAAACCGTGTTACGTATCGTGATGAAAAAACTGATGATTTTTATGTTTTCTACCAACAAATTGTAAACGAATTGAAAAACAAATCATTCATGGTTGAATAAATATTTTTCGTTGATCGGGATCGTAGAAGGTTGAAAAAAATGTATAAAAAAACGGGTTATTTCACTTTATCGTTCGTATCCCGAAAACGTCGAAATATCCAAATTTCAAATGGCTATAACTCTGTTTTTGTTGGACCGATTCAAGTGCAGAGCTTAAAAGCTTATATGTACGTCCCTTTTTATGGCTGTGACGATTTCAAAACTTCAATTCCAAGAGACAACCATTTTCGGCAATAACTGTTTCAGCTTTAAAAATCTGTAAAAAATTTCAATATGATCGCAATTGTACGAATTCGATTGCCATTTTGAAGCTCGGATAAAGTTTTGTAGCAATGTAAATCCAACAATGATTTTTATAACATGTGCTACGCAATGAGTAAAAACTGCTTGGCTTAACCGTTTCGGTTTACACCAGCCGTGCGATTTATTATTTCTAGGTACGCTATTTTCAAAGATTATACCACAATGATTACGATATGATGGCCATTCTTCTGCTGATGTTTATTTGATGTGAGATGATGGAGACTCCGGAATACAGTCATCCCTATACACGTAAACCCAAACCCACGTGCATGTGCAAGTGCAGTCGGGTGCAAGCTTACAATGCGCTATTGTCATTTTTCACGAGGAAACGATCCTCTGCTCGGATGTAGTATTCTTGGTGGGATATATTTTTACAGTATGCTCGTATTTATTTTATTATATCACAGCTACGGCAGAGATTATTCGATATTTTGTGCATGCGATAACAACGCAGACTTGTAAAGATGATCTTTCTTTCTCTTCATTCTATTCATTGTCCCGCGTATTTTATTCGTAGCTTTTCATGCTCGCTGTGGGCGGCAATAAAAAGAAAAGATACGAGACAACCATGTGTGGTTGACGCATTTATACTGCATTTGCCATCAGATTGTCGTATTCCGTGGTGTGGTTATTTCCCTTTAGGCAATCTCATAACTTAGGTACCGTGATAGAAAGGGAGATGAATCGGTCGGTATTTTATCATCCCTCGAAACGCCAAGCCACGAGCTTTTGTTTGTCCTCCATGGCGGATAAAAGCTCGTCCCCCGTTCGAATCACCGTATTTGCTTTTGCCGACGAGAAGATTCCTTGATTTGGAGATAAAAAATGACAGAGAAAATTCGACAGGTTCTTGTATCGTCTCGATAAAATTGTCTCGATTCCTAGATCCGTGTCAGACAGGATAAGCCTGAATAAAATTTCAATTGAACTCTTTCCCCTCTCTTCAGACAAAATTTGAAAACACTGTAAATCCCAATTGGCATCGTGACATTGACGAGAAATATTTGAATATGTATGTGATTCGTTGACAACAGCTCGTTTCACCGTCACCGCTCGTTAATCACGATTATTTACCGGCAAAATGACTTTGAGGCTCAAGTAGCCCTGCAATTGCTTTGTCCATTGTTGAAAAAAAAACCTATTTTAGAGATGTTAACAAACGCTCGACAAAAGTTTTAACGGTGCGTTAACACTGAAGAAGAAAAAAAAATAGTGAGCGCATGGCCGTGCTCGCAAAAAGTGTTACATCGTGTATTGAAAATTCCGGTGTTGTGCACGATGCTGCTCGGACGCACGAACAGCACGAATACTTGAGCGTTGAAGCAGCATGAGTACTTGAGCGCCCGAATGGCGTGAGCGCCCGAGTGCTCGAGCTTCCCAAACGAGTCAAGCGTTCGAATCCCTGGCTACATCGAACCCGTGATTGGCGACGATTTCATTCTTTGGGTTCAGGTCGACGCCAGTATCGTTCTGAGGATGTAGGTCAACGACCGCGATGTTCTTGGAGTTCAGAACGATGATAACTTCGATCTCGCGGTTCAGATCGAGTGCGGCTTTGTTTGCGGCGTTCAGGTCTTCTGCGACATTGTTTTCGGGGTCGAGGCCGAGCTGGACGTCATTCGCACGGTCTAGGTCAGTGATCATACTATTTTCCAAGTCCAACATTCAATAAACCTAAACAATGCAAATTGCAAATCATAATTTTCCGATCTTTTAAATAAATTATATCTTCGTAGCGAGCCATTTATGAAACATCTATAAATCTTGATGAAAACCGAAAGCAGGAATAAAAAAATCGATAGCTTGCCGTGAAATTGCGACCCTCGTGTGCTTGCGGTATATTAGGTATAGTAGGTATTTTTTAGTTCGACGAGGATTTATTGTATACTTATATCGTAGAAGTCCTCGACTGAGTAAAAGGGGATGATATGGGTGATGCCGAGGTCGGCAAAACAGAGAGTAAGAAGAGGTCAATCGGCAATACGCTATACTGTACTCTTACCTCCTAATCACTGACGCGAACTAGAGTTTCTCGTGGCTTAAATGTCAGGAGAGAGATGATGACCCATTAATCTTGACCAGGTAAGCGATGGCAAGGTCCGTTGACCGTTTGGCCTCTGCTCCGCCCCGTATACATAATATAGCGTGTACACGTAGATGGTCACGAATCCGTAAGTTAATCCACGTCGACGATATATAGGAACGAGATTATTCAATTTTGCCTCTCTCCCTCTCTCTCTTCTCTTCTCCATTCTACTCTTCGTCGTTGCACACACAACGTACTCTCACTCAGCAATTATCCGACGTACGCGTATATACCGGCACCGAAACGCAATTACACCGCGAACTACTTCGCTCGCTCTAGCCCCTTTAACAAGGCCTTTTCCCCTACCGATGGCGGACCTACAGCTAGATGGAGAGCGAGTGAGAGAGAGGTAGACAGGGACAAGCGTGCACTTCCGAACTCGATGGTAGCCCCGACCATTGTGGCTTATCGCGTTAACGCTTGCAGGATTCAAACTCACTCTGTCGCAAAGGATTTATCAATACGTCAACCTATACTATCTAAATTTCTCCTGTGCACGAATCGAATTTTGGATATGAACGAATGGAAAAAACCTCGATGCTGATGCCAGCATATTTCATTGCCAAGACGATTTTTCGAGAAGCGGCGAATTCTATCGGGATCGAGACTGAACTGTTCACTTTGGCGTGAATATTTATAAACATCCTTGTTGAAGTACGAATTTTCGTTGCTTTTAACTTTTTCATATTTCAATTAAGCGTTCGGTACGTACCAATTTCATTTTATTGATTTAAATCTCCTTCGTTACGTGCAGAAAATTTTCATTCGCACTGATTTTGACAAAAACTTTGACGCACCGTTAATTTTATTTTCAAACCATTGAACAATGTTAATAAGAAAGATGAATATTTGTTAAATCCCATACAATTTATCTCGTAAATCGCCGACTAAGAATTCCCTACTTTTGGAAGAATGGAAATAAGATTCTCCTGATGATTTAGTCCACAGAGAAGTTTCGTGCATCTTGGTCGTTGGTCGATTTCAAGCGAAATGTATTTGCAACATGAAGCTGGTTCAGTAAACACGAAAACCCATAAATTAAGTGCAAAGTGACGGCAATGAGTACGAGCGAGTGGTTTAATGCGCGGGATGATTCGATGAATGATACGAGGAAGCTCGTGAACATCGATAGGCAATGGCCCAGTCTCGAAAGCCTATCCGAGCTATACGGATGGGGTCTGTCGCCGGTGTAGGGATGAATCGAGATTGCCGAGAACGGGGTCAACACGTCTCGAAATTGGACAACACTATGCGAGTTATGTTGGCTGCAGAACCGGAGCAAGGGAAGACATTGTTCGACCTCTGGCTCTCCGTCCCATTCCCTTCTCCCTCTCTCTCTCACTTCTCTCCGTCTCTGTCTATTTCTCTCTCAGTTTCTCTCCTGGTTTCTAGTGATCTTACGACCCCATCCACCTTGCCCTCTCCGCCCCTTATATCCTAGTGTAGTTTCACCTTAACCCTCGCTATATTATCCTCCATTGCAAGCACTTAGGAACACCGGCCAGAGGCAAGAGGGGTATAAGAGCCTTGTGTGTTCCCGAGAGCGAAGCAGTAGCAAAGCTATGATATCAACCCACCCGGGTGGGATATCAGACCCCATCCCCCTCATCACTTTCTCCCCAAACTCTCGAAATACTCGATTTGCACAATACTAATGTTATACGTAACTACGCTATCCTACGTTGTGCGTTTGCTGATACGTACTACACCGTATGTCCCAGTTGTGCGTACACAACACCGGACACTCAACTGCACGATCTCCGTCGATCTTGGAATAACGTTGATTATCGAACTCCTACGATATGCACATGCCCAATTTCCCGTAGACCAAGTTTGATTGAGTGGTGTCTCAGGATCCGTTGCTATGTACGGCATGTCCAGCGACCTTATATACCATGCATATGCATATACATATGCATATGTCCATGTTCGTGTTCAGTTTACTTTGAAACTTGTGGAATTTATAATTAATGAGTTAGGCCGATAACATCCGATGTTAATTGATCTATGTATTTCTCTCCATTCCTCTCTCTCTCCTTCATCTACCAGATGTATAAAAGAGCTATACATTATTCAAGTACAAGCTGATAACGCAGCGTCACTTATGACCATTTTGAAGAATATTCGTCGTTCAACTTTTAGGAACAGGGAAGTGTTTTCAAATTTATATGAATTATGTAAGATTTGATTTTTTATTTAATGATTTTTATTCGGGTAAAACGGTCTAGTGGAGATACTGTAATAATAAAGCGAAGCAGATGTACACAGAAATTATAGAACACACTACTTACTGCTCACTTGGCAACTCTCTCGAGGTTTTCTCTTCTTACTAAGGGATAAAACTTTTTTCGGTTCTCGGGAGTCTTTCGATAGAAACAAATTCTCGAATATATTTTTATGATCTGAACCATCTGTTCAGCGACAACGAGATGGGCGATGATAAGAGACAAAAAATGCATATAGAACGCGGCGTCGGGAATTCGTTATCCCCTCACAATTTTGAAAAATATTTGATCGTCCCAATAACGGTTGACGGGTGGACTGTTTACGATAGAATGAAACAAAAATGAATGAGGGAACGCAAAAGCAATGCGCTGATTTTTCATAATATTTTACATCGGCTGGTAGCGCGTCCCAATTCATCTCCCAATTCACCCTCTTCGACAGTCTGGTATTTTACTAATATTCGCCACCCTGAATACTCGCGATAAGCTATCCCCACATTTGCCCACATACAAACGCCGGATATTTATACACTCGACTCTGCATAATGGAAAATGAATAATAATTAAATGCAATAATGTGAGGGACTGGGGTAGTGGTTTGTTTGTACAGCAATTATATTATGCAACGTCATTCGGCCTCTTCACGTCATACATCCGCGTTAGCTTTACTCTCATTCCGATAATCCATGCAATCGAATGATAATTAAATTACTGACCAGGCGCAACCGCATGTAACTGACGAGGAAGAGAGATGGATGAAGATAGCGAGCATTGGATTATTTCGGGGGCTGAACAAATTCATGAAAGGAAGTGGCCATTTGCGTACCAGATCGGGGGCGATCCTCGAGTATCAGCTGTTTTACTGTTATCTTCCATGCATTGCACTCCTTTGTAGCTCTCTCTCTCTCTCTCTCTCCCTCTCTCTCTCTCTCTCTCTCTCTCTCTCTCTCTCTCTCTCTCTCTCTCCCTCTCTGTCCCCCTCTCTCTCCCTGTTCCTCACTTTCTATTACACCGATCCTTACCAATTACTCCTTCTGTCCTAACGCGATCAACATCTATTTTGCCTGATTACGAAATTCAAGGTCAGCTCGATACTGCGTTGCATCAAAGGACCACCCCAAATCTCTGGAATATCTCGAATTCGCGATACTGGCAGCTAACCAATTTGACCACTCATCGATTCAAAGATCGGTCCTAGGCCAACGTCTAGCCGTGTTCGAAGTCTCTCTTTCTCTGTCTCTCTTGCTCTTTGGGTTCGATAGCCGAAATAGTACGTAGCTGTTAACTCTCACGTGTCATAATATTACACAATGTATCGGAATTTATGGAATACTTAATACAAGTACAATCCCGATACTATAATGTTTACAATTGGAAAACATTTTCTAGCTAGATTTTGTACTCTCGTGTCTAATTTGATAAGAAAATGACAACTCGATCGATGGATATCGTGTTATGAATCAAAATGAAAAAAAAACCGACAGTTTTTCATTTTTTGGCGAGCGAGTTGTAAATAAATGAGATCTACGGAAAGTTTGAAAAATATAAAAATCACGATTTCTCACTTATTATGCTGGTTTCGGAAAAACTTGAAAACGTCGACGTTTCAAGTGAGTATGGGCTATCAGAGTGGAGGTGTGAAGAACGGTGGTTTCTTTTTTGTCACGATACGTTCATTTTTACGGCTGTGGTATGGCAACAATACGCACAAATTTTTAATGATCTGCGTCTCGACTTTATCAATCTGTTAGAAATTGAAAAATGATCGCGGTGCCATGAACCAAGTTGAACGAATGGTAATAAATCAAGCATAGTACAAAATTACATAATTGATATCGTCCCATACATAATGAAACGACCCATTCTTAGTTACGAGCCAAGAAGGAAACAATACTAATTTTTATGTTTCCTTAGGAATTTATGAACAATTTGTAACGCTACATGAGCCATATTCCTGATTTACGCAAAAAATTTGATCGCATGCCTCATGACACATAGAATAATATTAAAAATGTCCCCAAGCTGGTTACTCCACCCTCGTGTCTAATTTTGTATGAACACAAACCTAACAACGTTCCAGTAAAAATTCGACTGTTAATTCATTCTCTAATGCATCTCATAATCGTTAATATTCACCCGTATATTTCCTCCGAACTCTTCTAGCTTCTCGCATACTTTGATCAACGTCCCAACAATTTTTCATCTCGACTGATTAAAAAAAGTACCTACCTACCAGCGGAGACTCGAATGGTCCGACAAAGTTCACAATCCACTAAAAACATATTTAAGTAGGTATACTTTTAATTGAAATATTGGGTACACGGGCCCTTTGGTATAATTGAACGCGCGCGACTGTTTAGATTGGATCCGTAATGTACTTGGCGGTAAGTGTGTTCATACGGTACACGGTAGTGCCGCGTTGTACACCCCGTGGACGCTCTCCAGGCACACAGGGGTATCTAGTTAGCCGCTATTCATCACCACCGTGGCTCTATCCATTTATGCGTCCTTCTCGCGCAAACGGCATTTACGAGCGCATTCGCCGGACTCGTTTCACTTCGAGCGCATTCGCCGGGCTCGTTTCACTTCACGCGCAATCCCCTCCTAGTCCCAGAACTAATTTCACTCGCTATGAGCTAATTCATGTCTGCGAAATACAAAGTATATTTACATTCGCTGGATCCTCCCAATTCGATCTGCATCTCGCAACGTACGTAATAACGATCGATGTACGAATAAACAAAATTGGAAATCAAGAACGAGTTTTATGCGCCAGCAAAATAACTATGAAAAGTGATCGTCAATATCATTCATTATTTTACAAATAAATTCTGATTTTTGTATTCGTGAAATAAAAAAGAAGATGGAGTATTCGTATTTTTGATGTCGATTTTTTTCGCATATTTTTTTTATTGCTTCACGATCGCAACCGATTTCCTCGGCATGGATGGGTTAAAAGGGACATCGATAGAAGCCCGAGGTCGGGGAGGAGGTGAAGTATCAGGTTTTGGAAAATTTTACGTATAGAGGTTCGCGCACGAACACGGTTGATCCCTTTTTCGATAAATGCATCCCCTTTCGACTCTCGAGGCCATTTTTCTCTCGTTCAGGTTTAACGGCCCGTAAATTTGTCCGACTGTTGGAAAACACCCTCTCTTGCGGTTCGACAAAATCGTTGAGGCCACCTTCGATTTGGGATTAACAAACAAAAAATGGTAATAAAACGAGTTGATTTTTTTTCGTTCGGAATCGACGGACGCGTGACTCGGGACAATTTTTAATGGCAAAGCTAGCTCGGGTATAATCCTGGGATTTATCGTACGCGAGAAGTCTGACCCACTTCTGGTTTGATGAGCCCTGGCGATAATTTGGATGAGTGGCGAGAAAAACTGTCAGTGCCACGATTCCGATCGACCCTGAATCTCTGTCAATAAAATGAAACCGATACCAGCACAAGGCACGCCATGTGACACTAAAAGGAATGAGACGACGAAGGAGAGATAATTCGAAGAATCAATCATTTTTTTTCGATTTTACCGTGAGAAGAAGCCGTGAGATCCGGCTCACGCTGGAAAAGAAGAAATACTCGATGGCATCAGCAATGAAAAACAATTGAAACGTATAGGTTGAAACCTTCGATGTCGCATGAACGCTTCTATAACGGGATCTGTACGGGTGTAAATATATAGAAGATAAAAGTCGTGAACGAAAAACGAGATGAAAAAGCTCGATTCAGCAAATCAGCGATGCCGGTAGAACGGGAGAGGAGCATGTCGTAAGCACGTCGCGATGAATTTGGGCATTTTGCCAACAAGCCTTTTCACTGCTGCGCTTACAGAAGACGTTCCACCGAAGGGAAACTCGTGATGTCGTTGTTCGCTTGTGCCACACTTCTAACTCCAATAAAACTAAATCTTCTTTTTTTTCGCTTCGTATCTTTGCTTCGATCCGACGAATACGGGTAAATTATGTAATGCTATAAGCCACGTTTATTTCCATACGAATATAAGTTTCGTCTAGAAGTATTTACTGTGTTGAAGAAAATCTCTCGATTCCTTCAAAACGGCTGAAAAATTTTGAAAATCAATTATTTTTTCTGACAACGTCTTTCGTTTGTCTGTAAAATTAGCAGATCGACAGTATTGTAACTAGTTTGGCTCACCGATATTGATGTGAATATAAAAAAAAGGAAATAAAAAACAGCTGTATAGAAAAAAAGAAATAAAAACTAGATATACAGAAAAAAAGGAAATTAAAAATAGATGTATAAAAAAAAAAAGATAATAACTTGAAAAGAAGGCGCTTCTAATATCATCGATTGTCAACGATAGATAGGTACTACGTACGAAGTTTCTTTGAATCGGCCACGTGCCTGGAAAAACCATCGGATATGAAGAGAAGTATGTTGAGAAATAATATTGGCGCATCGAAGTACATATCGAGCAGATTTAGAGCTTTATCATTCGTTGGAAGACTGAGATGCGGTAAATCAATGGAGGAGAAAACAGATAATGTGAGTGGAGAAAGATAACGGTGATGCTACGCAAGAGGGAGAACGAGAGAGAGAGAGAGAGACAGAGAGAAAGGCAGAGGGTGTACGAGAGGGAAAGAACAAACAGCAAATATATTATTCTGGGTTATACATCGGCAATCAGAATTAACGAAGCAAAATATTTCTCCATGGGCTGGTGATGTATAGAGGGTTATACCTGAACAGAAGATAAGGGATAAATGATAGCGCGGGTACGCTACGGCGTATCGTTAACCTAGATAAAAATTAATCCCGTTTGACCGAGAGGTTTGTGCGAGAGAGGGCTGCTTCGATTCAGCCAAAATCGAACTATCGACGCGTGAGGTAAATACCAAATGCACTATGTTAAATTTATTGCGAGTGTCCAAGACCGAGGATATTGCAACACTGGGATGATGAACAATGCTCGATGAAAGAGAACGATCTTTCGTTTACTGGTGTGAAATCTGGGCAGCATATATAAAAACGTGACAAGTCAATTGTTTCCTCCACTTTTTTTTGTCTTTTTTTGCTTGCCGTCTATCGATACGTTACTGCAGAATCGATCGAGCGAAGAGCGGGCTACTGAGCAACTTTCCTTCGGGCGAGAGAGAATGTAATATTTCACTACAATGCTTTTGCGTTTTCTCCTTTTAGCGTGGAAAAAAGTACCTTTGATTAATAACGTTTGTGCACTCGATGCAAATGGGATTCGGTATTAAATACGAGTGTCGAGTCATGGTATTTCTGAAACGACAACGAGAGCTCGGTCTTTAATTTTATCCATTGGTGTCTCGCGTCGTTCCGATCGATTTACATCTGTGAAATTGCCAAAAGCTGTCACAGTTGATTCCAGCTTAATGACAAATTATAACTTTTCGAATAAAATACAGTATAGTATTACATAATAATGTCACAAACAAAAATCAAAATCCAAAATACCTGTCGCGGGGTAACTTAGAAAATAAACTTAAAAATAAAAATATAAAAGCGAAAGATATGCATCGAATTTCATGTTCATATTCAATATATAAAAATGATGATTGCTTCCTTTAAGAATGCGAATACTGATAATTAGGAATGATAGGCCATTTGTAATTATCGTTATTCACATTCTCATTATTCACAGTCTCGTGGGCCGACAGTTCGGTAAAACAATGCTTATAGAGATTGAGGAGGTGGAGAGTATATGAGAGAACGAGAGAGAGAGAGAGAGAGAGAGACAGAGAGAGAAAGAGCGAGAAGGCGGGAGGAAGAGAGAAAGAAAGAGAGAGAGAGAGAGAGAGAGAGAGAGAGAGAGAGAGAGAGAGAGAGAGAGAGAGAGAGAATCGAGTGTACAGGTCAGTTTGAGTGTTAGCAGAGAAAATGAACATAGATACAGAAATAGCGAGTAAAGAACTTTCTTAATGGCCAGGTACATATTGAAACGAGTCTTGCAAAAGGTCCAACCCAGCTTCATAGATGTTAAGAGCAAGTCTTATGAAATAGCTTATAATCTTTTGCATGAACAGTTGCCGATAAGTTTGAAAACGAATGCAATTTTGCCAAGTTGAAGTTCTGATTTTGGAGAATGACCTAGAAGAAACTGAATATGGTGGCTAATGAAGGCAGTACTTGATGAAAAAAATGTCCTCTCCAGTGAGAGAGTGTTATTTTTCAACGCTTTATTATTTTTTTGAAGCGCAAATGATTTATGACTATATCGTGTATACCTTCCATTGCGCTCAACCCGTAAAAAGTACAGAACTTAAGAAAACAGTTCCGAAGAAACGGAGAAAAGAAGTTCAACTTTTTGTATTCGCTTATATATGTAAGTCGTACGTTACTGCGCGATAAAGTGCGAGCTCGTGCTCTTATTTCTTCGCACAGTTGCAACTTCTTCCTTGAAGTTTTCTTTGCTTATTATTCATTTCATCATTTGCGCCATGTACCAAGATGAAGAAAAGCGTTCTTGAGTTAAATAAGAAGAGTGAACGGATGAGAAATGGGATATTTTTTCGCCTCTTTGTACCAACGCTTGTTCTTTCTTCCCTTCGTTCATATTAGTCCGATATTGAAGTTACTGAATTGACGATTTATTTCAAAACTCGCAGAAAAATTCACGCGGTTAAAATGGCGTTTGAAACCGAAAAAGTACTTAATGTATTTACATAATAGTCAATGATATTCTCTAATTAACCACGATTTCTTCAAGGTCGATCTTTCAGAGTGACCCGAAGATCCAGGACTCACACGTATTTTTAAATAATCCAAAATTAAAATTACCTATATGTAAATAAAATGTATTGAATAGACGAATGATTTAATTTGAGACAATTATTTATTTACGAGGCAATCACAGACCTGATCCGGGGATTAGATGAGGGTATTGGCCAGCCGATTGCTCGTTAGCCTGCAGGAGCATAGCTGTGCCCCCGGATAAACGCAGTATAACGCCCAGATAGTATCCCAGAAGCCCAGTAGAGCATCGAATAATGACTGAGCTCGTTATCGAGGGGTCGATGTAAATGTCTATCTTGTAATCGATGTAATCTTGATCATAGATATTTGACATTCAATTGTGTTAAAACCGAAATATTTAATAGAATATGGATTATTAAAAAAAATAACGTAGTTGTTTTATTCGTTTCTTATTTATTTGTTAAATAACATTAATAAACTGCGGCGAACCAACATTTTAAACACTTATCATTTTTCGCGACAGATAGAAGATTCCAAGGAAGGTAGCTCGCGTGAAATGGATGCGGAAAACACGGATTGGCGTTAATCGGGCAGAATTAGAGGAAGGGAAAGGTGCGAATTGGCCGGCAATTCGATAATGTGGAGAGGGCTGGTCTCACTCTTGGATGGTCCAACATTGAACTGGACCCAAGCGCGCTTCGGAGGCGCTCCCCACGTAATTTTATGCAAATCACATTCTGGCCGGAACGGCCAATCCGATACACGTACGTGACCTCACCGTGAGAGAACGCGGTTACAAGAACTTGGTTGATTATGCGCTGCAACGACTACTGCGTATAGAAGCTTCTGGCTACCCGTTCGTTCGCTCGCGCTACTGTATAAGTGGTAGAGATACGGGTTTGGTCAGGCAACCGATCGACGAACCCGTTTTCTATCCATTCTCACGTCCGGTTAGACGATCGTTACCGCAAATGGTAATTTTAATTTTTAAATTGCGCCTGGACTATTAATATTCAAGACTCTTCGGCGTATCTCTTATTCCATGGATGGCAGTTTTCCCCAACGATTCCTTTTTTAATCGACAGAAGCACTAACAACACCACCATTCAAAATGAACCAAGTAATGGAAAAGTCTAGCGCAGCATGCATAATTCAATACGGGGGACTCGACTGAAAGTATTTAATAATTCGTCAATTTAAGGGCTTTACGTGCAGTCATCGTAGGCAAAATTCGTGGTTTCTTTTTACAAGTTAACACATATTTTAATACAAAGCATACTGTGGTTTTATAAAACAAGTATTGAACTTTAGATACCTATACATTTTTTTGTCAAGATTTATTTAAAAATGGCTAAGATACAGTGTATCTATGAAAACGTCTTTTTTCTGCGTACCTACCTACACGATAACTTGAGAACGACTTATCTGAAGCTCGCATAAACAATTTATTAGAGAATGTCAATGTGGTTTTAATTATCGAACATTTAAAAAAAAATTAGCTTTTACCAAAATTGCAACGGATTACAGAAAATCACTTTATTCGACTTTCGAAATCACAGTTTTTCGTCAATAAAATTGTAAGTTTCTACGAAAAAAAGGTAAGGCTAGTTTATTGAATAGTCCTGCATATGTAGAGTCAACCATCAAAAATTGAAATCGGTCGGTGAAATAATTTTTGAGTATTTTTTAAAAATCTACTCTACCTTGCGCTCACTACCTGTATTACGTAATACTTTGAAACAAAAATACTATGAAGATATGCTCTAAATGTGATAGTTTAAAAATATGTTAACATCCAAAAGTTTGACTTTCTCGTCTTATACCATCGTCAGATTCCGTTTCCTATATTTATATAAAAAATTTTAAAAAATAACAATTATTTTCAATAACCACGAGAGTCGGTCGTAACAATTCGCTAGGTACAATTAATGTTTCGACATCAACATTTTTTAATATTCATTCGCATTGTGCAAAGCGAGCATTCGTTTTTTTTCCAATGCAATCGGGGTCGATTCATCATCAATTTTCATCGCCTATGGGGATTCCCTTGTCCGCGAATCTATCGGTTATTACGAATTACGATCCATCATACAATTTATTTACGATAACGTTGAAAACTTCATTTCTCCAGGATAGATATGGAAAATATATAGTACAGAGCACATAACAATTATGCAATAAAGTCTCTGCCGCGTGCCCGATATTTGTGGTATTTGGTACGACGGTAGATATAACGCCCTATTTCCCTTTCCGAAATATTGCTAAATCCCACTCCGCAAATTACGTTATCGCTATATGGACCATTATGCAGGTCGGAATGTGGGAGAGCTTTTTTGGGGTATTGAGGGAAGAGGGAGGAGACGGGTAGAGAACGGAAAACCCATCGAGTCGTGTTATAAAGAGAATTACCGTTGGGAACGAGACACACACACACACGCACACGCACGGAGAAAGAGTGAGAGAGAGAGAGAGAGAGAGAGCGAGAAAGCGGTACAGCGTTGGCTGAAAAGCCGTTTATAATTGGTGTTAAATTTTGTATCGTATATGCTATGAAAATCTATCGGTTATCGGTGGTCAGCGATAGGATGCAGTGGGAAATGGCACATACGTGTGGGCAATTTTGCGGACGATGTCTATGACACACGGCATAGAACAACGTTAATACGATAGCCACGCGTGTATCACCCTGATCAATATTAAAATTGATTACGTTCGATTGAATAAACGTGACGGTACGTGCATACGTCCATGACTATATAAATTTGCGTAATAAAAATATATAGGACAAGTGCATAATTTTGGTTGATACTTACGAGTATTCACAAATAGCCAATGGCAGCTGCTTCAGTAATAACACAAGTCACATGTGCGCATGACCCAGGCTAACCTACCGTAATCAAAAGGAAAACCAAGATGCACGATAAACATTTATTCTTTTCATAACCGTTGGTTTGTCAGAATAGTAAAGTTGCGGTTATTGGTTCATCCTTTCTCGTATCGTTGGATCACGAATTCTCTATCTCTCTCATCCATCTTGTTGGAAAGTGATAGATTTAAGTGGTCGTTCGTATAACACAAGACTGTAATATCGTTCGTCCTAACACGTGCAGATGAAATAAAAATCAAAATTGAACGCCGGTCGATGGAATTTTTATTTTTTTGATCCCTTGCTCTAGAACCACGTGCGACACACGTAGTCTCTTATTCGGGCCAACACTGATTATCAAGTACCTGATTCGTGGCATATCGCACGGGACAAAAGGGTTCGTTTATGTTTCGGGTGCATGCAGTTGGAATTTAAAACGTAGGGCAACGGGTTAATAACTTTTTGTCAGCTTAGATATATTCACTATACAGGGTGTTATAAAAGTTTGGAAACAGTCAAATATCTCAAAAATAAAGCATGTTAGAGAAAAATCTTCCAGACAAAAGGTGTATGGTTCCGAAGGAGCTATAAGATGGTGCCATTGAATTGACTTTGAATAGTCATTTGAAGGTCACGTGAAGGTCACCTCAATTTTTTTAAATGGCACCTCCTATTTTTTATTTTGTCTGAAACATTTTTCTCTAAAACGCTTTATTTTTGAGATATTCGACCGTTTCCAGACTTTTATAACACCCTGTATATTCCCCAACATAACATTGTATCGATTAGCTTGAATCTTGATTAATTAGCTTTACATTATCTCCCTCCCATGGTAAGGGTAATTGTAGGAAAAATCGATTAAGCATCTCGTTGCACAGGCCTGCAGCCGTAATGCTTTCATGCTTTCGTCCTTTCCTGGGTCCACTCACCCTTTCTTCCATCCTAACGTTATTCTTAGCGCATTCTTTCTTCTGAACTACCTACCGCACGAAAGAAAATCTTGGTCGTAATAAAAGTGAGGGACGATGTCGCCATGCCTCGTAATAACGAAGAGACTGCTCCTGGAGAGATATAATTGTGTTTTCTCGCCGCTGTCTGCGATTTTTTGCTTCACTCTGTCCATTGTAATAATTATTCAGATATCTTCCTCGAACCTAGTTTTTGTTCGTTCTCCTGCCTGGGTTTACTATATGTACTTTTCGAACCTGTTGAGTTATAATACGTGTGAAAATCCCGCCGAATCTTTAGTACGATATAATTCAAGATTACTGCTTTTTTTTTTAATATCATCCCCTTCGTATTATCATAAATTCTCATTTACTATTTTATTGTCAGCTTTCGGATATCGAAACTACTTTATTCCTACAAATTTGTAACACAAAGTACAACTTATCTTGTAAAAAAAAAAAATGTGCGTGGGTAAAATATTTAATTGCACAGATCGGCAAATTTGAGAAATAATTATTCTCTTACAGTTCGTGTTAAAAAAAGAACCATAACAATTGATCATTATTCCAGAAATGCATCGACTTCAGCCACTTGGGAAGAATATCCTGACAAACAATAATATCCACGAATGTACCGAATAGCATTTAAGCACGAACAGTTTTCTCAACTTCCTCGATCGCTATTAAACGAAATCAAGATTCGCGGAATCCAATCTTTCTCTTTCTCCGAACGGAGGCAACGGAGCCAAGTAAAGTTGTGCATACCGTGGTTCGCAGGCCACTGAACAGTTCGCGAAAGCGCGTGCTAGATCCCATTATACAGATACGTAACAGAGAACTTTTCCAGTTGCCGCCGATCGTCGAGTTCTCTCTCTATCTCAATCTCGTATCGGATTTTTACCACCCGGTAGATCTTCTCGGCTTGATAATTCAGAGTTTAAACTTTAGCATGCAGCAGATTCTCGGAGCCAAAAATGTCGGTGGTTGAAACGAATAAAAAAAACATACTCAGGGACAGAAAAGCTCTCAACAGCAACAAGCTGGCAGATTCTTTTATTAATGCCATTATCAAATGTCAAACTCAATTCGATTCCCTATACTCGGTACGTTTATTAGCTTGGTTGTATATTTATTTATTTATCATCAAAATATGCAATCCCACGCAATTATTATTATTATATTTACAGAAAACTGTGACATTACAGTACCGTGGAAGACCAATAAATAAAATTAATTGGTTCCTTTAAATAGCCTATAAATTCGGCTTTCTATCAGTAAAAAATTGCACCTCGAGAATTTTACCGGATAATGTCAATATCTACATATCTACCGTTAGAAATTAATCGAGTCATATAATTTATAGCTATATAAAAACAAAATTTTCAAGAGTCAGGAAAGTGCAGAATTCAACTTACAGGATGTCGAGGCAACGTTAATCTGTCACGCTCGCGCATTATTTTCATAGGAGCATGCATCTCGCAATTACGCACCTACGCAATAAGGGAAGTTGTCAATTTCATACGATTAACTTATTTGAAGTTTCACTGTATATGACTAAGCGAGAATACCTTGCGGTTTGCGCTCGGTACGAGGCATTACCGCGTTCTCTTCCGCTCTCACGGTTTCTCTCGTCGTACTGGTAACGTGAAGTTGACACATTCTCGATCAATCAACTGTCGTACGCAGATGCCTTTAGTGTTAAACGAATATAGATATATAGTGACGTGTCTCACATCGCAGAATACATCGGTTTCACGCAAATCCTGGCTAATAATACGTTAGGCAGGTGTCCGTGATAGCGAGGCCAAAGGAAGGAATTCTACGGTCGCGAAACACATCGGGATAGCTGAGAACTTTTCTATTATTTACTGTTTGCATCGCACTTTCAATGGTCTCCGCCTCTCTCATTAACATAACAAACCATCGATTTTCCTTTTGTCATATTTACTCACGGATTTATTAAAAAAGCGAGGAAGAATGGCTTATCGCCTCGATGAACAGCTCTAGTGTTCATAGAAATGTGTCGTTATAAATAAGGTATAAGACATCTCGCGATTTTTGAGGGTCAAAGAAAGAGAAGATGCTTTGTAAGCTGTGCGACCATCCGTATTATAACCAATTACGAAGGGATATAATCATTCGGTTCATTCAATGACATTTTCCCTCTTTATCTGTCTGTCTTTATCGTTCCAACGTATAAAGTCTGCTTCTTGCGACATTTATCTGGAACTGAAAACATCTTTGAGAAAACACTTCCTCTCTCGGTGTTAACATATATATATATATATATATATATATATATATATATATATATATATATATTATCTGCACTCTTTTTATTCTTTTCACTCTGGATCGTCTTCCAAATCAGAAAGGACTGAAACACGAAAAGAGCTCGAATACCACTCGTTTCAGCGTTCATTGTACTCGATCGAGTCTCTCCTTTTTTCCCCTATTAATGATTCAGCATTAAAGGAAAAACCAACGAGATTATCCACAGAATACAGTTGAATTAAGTGAAGCAGCGAATCTTGACGGACTTTTACAACTGTTAAACGACCTGGACGCAATAAGAAAAAGGAGAAAATTCATTAAGTTTTACTGGCTCAGTGGGGAGCATGCGTGTTGTATAAATCATAATAGCAAATTTATGTTATAAAATTTAATCGTTAAATTCTCATAATCGACAGATGAATTTACGACTGCGTATTTGTCATATCCATTCGTACGGCTAGAGTCAGTACTTTTATTAAATGTCCGAAATCTCTTAAACGAAACTCCATCGTCGCTGGAAAATCAAAAATTTTATGTCATGTCACGTATGAATCATTGGATCGTTCTTTTGTCTTTGCCGCGAGCTTTGCCAGCTTGTTGATATAAAAGATGAATGAAAGAATGTACACCATTAACAATGGTGCGGCAACGACAATCCCTCGGCCGCTCTGTCGCCACCTGTTTTATGTCCTCCACCGTTTCATTGAGATCGCGAATCACGATAGGAATATTTGTATTCACCATCGCTCCTCGATGAGTAGAATGATCGTCACAAAATGTCTGGCTCCGTCTTTTATTCTCACGGCGATGAAGAGAAGAAGGAATAAGTGAATGGTATGGTCAATGAAAAAAATATGAAAATGGAGACGAGAAATGTCGGAATGGCAGTAAAAGCGTATATAGACGAAGAAAAACGCGGATGTTGAAAAGATCGCTTTTATGACATAAGTTTGTCCATGAATAAAATATAAGCCAAGTTTTACCGCGTTCGACCGACTTCCACTTCTGAAAAAAATGGCTGTCGACATATATATACGTATATATATGTAGCAATAGGTATATAGATACATACATTACCGTAGTCCTAGAGTTTTCGCTCTTTCCAGTTCTCCCGAGGTTCATTCTTTCCGCCTATCTGAAACGTTCCAGCCCCCGTAATAGGCACTGCGGGAGTTTTGTGGCTGAAGGTACACTGTACGAGAGCATCGAAAAAATAAACAACCAGATCTATATATTCCCTGGGAAATAAATTGAATTCTATTGGCCCCGACGAATTTCTCACTCAACGAAGAGTTCGATTCGAAAAGCTCAGCTTCCTTTTTTTCCTCTCCCGGCCAATTGGTACTTTTTTGTTGCCACGATTGGTAACCTTATAAAACTCAATACCGAGATATATAGTCGAGACGTTTATTATTCTAATCGAAGGATAGCAAATCTGAAAATGCAGCGGTCCCTTCGTGATGGATTTCTCTTGGTATACGTTGTCTACGCCGTGGCACTAATCTCCGGAAGTCGTAATTTAAAATAACCGCGCTCGCTCATCTTTAAGTGTTTCGAAATTCACTTTAAATTTCGTTATCCTTCGCAGCTTACGACAAAATTGCTTTTTCGCAATCACGCTGAATTGCAACTAGGACACTTCCGGTTTTACCGACGTTCGAGATCAGGAGGCTGTGACGAGCTTTTACGAGGTTTACTCTAATGATCCATGAATCTTCTTTGCAATTTCATCTTCGTGATATTCATATTGACGTTTTTATACTTTACAATGATATGTTCGGACGTAGATAAAACTCACAATCGATCGCTATTGCGTAATGTGTTATAATACATACATTCCAATACCTGTCACTACCTTTTATTATCATTAAACAGTTTGTACACGACCTATACATACTATAGAACTGTAGAGCTTTTCATAGGGAACAGCTCGTCGTGTTATATACAGAAATGCTTTTGCCTTATCTGGTCGTGTAAGTATTCTAGCTTATTTAATTTTCTATAGAGCACTATTACGTGTATAGTAGGTATACCATCGACGAGAGAACTAGTGTTATGTAATGTAATAAAATATTTACTTACGTCATGGCTATATGGATCACTATACCTTCTGCTCCGTTGTTATATGAAATAACAGTGAATTTCTTCGATGGTGCGATGATAATAGGACATGTTTACGATAAACGGATATAATTACTTTAATTTGTTCATTTTTATAAAAATCAATAACTGTAGATCATTGGACGATAATAAATGATTATTGTACAAGCTGAAGTACTTGGGTGTATCAGTTGGAAGGTGCATGATCTCTGATCAGCACACATCGTTGAGCTGTCATTGGAAAGTAAATTGTGGTTCATATCGTTCGAATTTATAATACTGTTATTAATTGCTCATCGATTATCAGACCTGGAGTTCTTTGAAATTTTCAAGGAGATATGGAAGCAAGTTTTAGATTACATATCGCAAGTTTGGCGAACGAGAGGTGAAGAGATGTGCACGGGAATCCCTTCCCCAAACCTTCTTGCTCTCGCTTGCCTTCTAGCCAAGCAGAAGTTTGCAAGATCTAAGAGATAGGTACCCCGAGTCGTAGCGATATTCTCCTTCTCCCATAACCATCTCGAACTGCGTAAAACTTAGCCTGAACGAGTAAACCGCAAAGAGGTGAGTATATGTACTGGCATCCCGGATCCAGCCTCTTTCCTCTTCTCGGTTTCCTACCCTCACTTACGGGCATCGATAGTAAACCTTCGGCTACCTTGGCCAAATGTCAAGGGGAAAACGTTGAGATACTGCGAAAGCTGGAACTAGAGAAAAAAGTATATACGCGACAGCTTGACCACATTGCTAACCGAGGGGACCAACTTTCACTACTTTAGCTCTCACACGTGGAAACTCTGACCCTTTCCTCTTTTTCTTCACTCTTCGTTTTTCGGCAAATGCTTCAAGATGTACGGATCATGGTTGGGTAATTCAAGGGGTCAGCGCGGGAAAATAAGTAAACCAGATTGTTAATAAAACAACCGTGTAGGTAGCTGGAACAATGAAAAGTTTGTTCTTCATATTTCGGTGACCTTTTAATATTTCGCGCATTAATCTTACGAAATTTGTCGCACAGGCGAAAGTAGCGTTTTATCCTCAAGAACGTTAGCCGTGCAAACCGTAATAATCACTAATCTCATCAACTTTGAAATTTCTTCACGAGAATGTAATTAACTTTAGAGGAAGGTAGATAGAGACATACAGTTCGTGATGGTGGCAGGACAGCGACACGTAGCTGTAGGTATGTATCATTTCACTGAGGGCTCCGACTATGCCTAGCGTTCTCACATCACAACCACCAAAGCCGGACGAATAATTAATGCGAACGTCCAACCGAGCACTTACGCATCCCCTGCGGTAAGGCTGGGTAGTTGCGGTCGCTAAAACGACACGATCCAGATTTTCATCGTAAGCTTATGACCTGCTACCTTACGTGTCACGATGGTTCCACGTTTTCGTTTAAAACCCTCGCCTTCCATTACCGTATTTGTAATCTGTCGCGAATATTTACCAGGTTCTCCTACACATAATTATGATGTTGCGCGATCGAATAATTCGTGTTCGGTGGTGAAGGTTTGTCCAAACGGATTTTTCATCTATCGACACGATAATGCGGATGGACTTCAAAGTGCATATGCGACGACAAAGGAAATTATACTCTCGGGGTAGCATGTAGGTCATAGTTAAGTCAGACAGATACCGAATTACGTGATGGATCGTGGGAAACGAGGAAGCTGCGCTTCCTGAAAGAGTATTGCAGACGTTCAATCGGGAAATCGATATGTTATATTTTTCGCCAATGTTATATAGCTTCGGTTTCCTGAGCAATAATGTGACTTCTCTCGACCTATTATGTAAGCGCGTCTCTAGTAATCGGAACATTCAATTTCCTCTCACTACGAGTATTTCTCAAATATTCATTGTGTCGGGCATTAGCCATTGTCGTGAATCCAAAAGGGTGGCCTGGACAGAAATTCCACGAGTACGTGCTCGATCGTATTTTTTGTACCTTGGATATGGAAATATTAGCTGGAATCTAGCCAGAAGTCCTACGATTTGCACCCTCGTTCTTCGTTATACGTGCGAAGAAATAGTTGAGGAACTCGCGCCGGAACTTAATCCCGTCAATGGATACGGTAAATAAAGCGTGCTGTTGTTTCTTTCGCTGGATGAAAATTGATGAAGAGCGACTCGGGCGAGTAAAAAGAACCGAGAGGAAAGATTGCAGCGTGAATTACAAGGTACCAAGGAATGATGGAATAAACAAAGAGGAACGTGGAACGAACTGAGAGGATGGTCGGAAGAAAGCTCCAACCGAAATAGGGAGAAAAACAGGAGAATTGGGTCAAGTTCCATGGGCTGGTCGTTATTTTATCGATTTTTCTTTCGCTATCTTTTAGAGTCATCTCCCTCTCTCTCTCTCTCTCTCTCTCTCTCTCTCTCCCTCTCTCTCTATCTATCTATCTATCTATCTATCTCTATCTCTGTTCATCGTACTCAAATGCTAGAACGGTTCGGTGCGTGGTGCCCTTCTTTCTCATATGGCAAAGAGGATGAAAAAGGTGCTTTATGAGGTGCACACTTGTAAGGGAAGTTAGGGGTTGCATTGGGAGGGGTCGAACGGAGAGCACGGTAGCTCCGGTGGGTATCCGGCAGAGTAACCGCAATATCGCGAGTAATTTAGGAGGGTAATCGTTCGCCAAGTCTGTGGGAGCAGCTGTAGCCGTGCTGGGAATGAGCCGCGAACCAGCGAAAGGGGATGGCCGGTACCTAAAAGAAGGAGAGAGAGGGAGACAGAGAAAAAGAGAGGGAGAACGACCAACCGACCCCTCTCTCATGAATGGGCTACACTTATATTATACACTAGCAAGCATTTTCTCGACAAAAAAGGTGAGTAAATGAATTGTAGGTTCTTGTTAAAAATCCTGGTGCGTGGAATAATACTTCAGTGAGGTGTAAAGAAGGAATGATTAAAAAAAGAGAGCGGCAGAGAGGAGAGAGAACGAATAGTTTATAAACGCTTTTTGTAAAATTTACCCTCTGACACGTCCCGAGAATTGTGATGCATGGGACAAATAAAAATACGGTTTCGGTGTTTTTTTAAAGGGAAATCTGCAGCTCGCGAATATAGGAGTTCGAACTCACTCTCGAATAAAATATAAATATATCGTAGGAAAACATAGTATTTCTATTTCGCCACAAAATGTATCGTACCAAAGACACCTATCTACTATTATTAGAAGCAACTACAACGTTCGAAATACTCTGACGAAGCGAACTCAATCATCCACTTCCTTCTCTTTGGACTGCTACGGTTCTTTTATCATGGAAAGTAGTAGTAATTATCGGGGGGAGTTCGATAGACGCGCTTTCAGGGTTTCGAGAATTTGACCAACGTTACTAAGTGTTTAATTAAAAGTAAGAGAAATGAGGAGGGGAAGAAATCGAGAGGGAACGGTTGTCGAGAACAATAGGCGTAACTGTGAATAGTGAATTCGGACCCAAGCCTGAACGTGAAACTCGAACACGAGACGAAAGAATATATATATATATATATATATATATACATCGGCAATGAAGTAACGAGAGCCGGGAAGCATTGTCGGTGTCGTGGGAAGGGGATTCGAAGATTTCCTCCGTGTTCCCAAAACCTATTATCACTTTCAAAGAAAGTAATTTTCCGGCATAGCCGTCCGTCTCTAACGACGCGCGCGAGATTAAGGGTCCACGCTACGATCTTTTCCCATCCTCTTTCGATTCTTTTAAACGAGTTTTCACGGAACTAACGAGATATAAAAAAGATAGAGGGAAGAAGAGATGAAAGTATCACGAGTCAAGAATTAACTGCAAAAACGACGAATGTTTTTTATAGATTAAAAAAACTATGATACGATCAAAAAGAGTTTACCCAAATATTCAATTTTCATGATTTTCCATCATTTCTATATCCTGTTACATCCTGTGGCTCTGGCTCTTGGCGCACCGGTTCACTATCAGATCTCACCGTCTCTGCTCGTACCTACCTTGCGGTACAATCATGGACGCTACCCTAAAAACGGAAATTACAGCTTGCGGCAGTACACAGTGTAGTAGGGTGAGGATAGTTCCATCAAACAATCCATGCTCGATATAAAATGAACGTCCAATACCGGCGCGGATGCGTAGTAAATTAGAATTTGTTGTTGAAGAATCCTTACGACCATACATTTTTTTATTAATTATTAAATTTCATTTATGCATCCTTTGCTAAAAAGAGTCACGTAATACAATTTGCTTAGATATGAAATGGATCATCTCTGTTCGCGCTACAGCTGCAGTTTATTGCATTAAAAACATAAGGAAAGGCTCAAATGAATTACGATCCAGGCATCACCTTATAAAACTTGCAAGCTAGTGGAACTCACAGTGAGACAGAGAGAGAGAGAGAGAGAGAGACAGAGAGACAGAGAGAAGGGCAGAGGGAGGATAGGAGAAGAAGAAACGTTGAAGGAAATCGCTATTAGCAAAACTATATAACTAATGCATTAAGCGCAGTATATATAAAATAAATGGATTATTATTTAATCGAACATTTTTCAAATATTTATTTAACTTTCTATGATTGTCCTCCCACGAGATCTTCTATAAAATACCTATTTAGCGGTTTCATTTTATTTGACTAGTTCAAGCCCAGAATATGTCCCAGACCTAAATCTTATTCCTCGAAATATAATTAGAATTGCAAATAAATGAGAAAATATAATAAATTAATAAGTATCGCATTCCCATGTAAAACGAAAATTCCACAAGCATTAGAATTCTATTTTTTTCAATAATGTTTGTTTCCATCCTCTTGGAAGAGAGGAACAAAGCACAGTAAAACCAAACAGTAATCGTTCAAAAATGTAACAATATTCATATTCAGGGAATGTGATTTCTCACGTTTATAAAAAATAAGTAGTTTATCCAAAATCTGCAAATTGCTCATAGGGCACTTCCCTTTGCACACGCATGGGAATAAGGCATTTTTCTACTCTGTCGACCCGAAAATTAGCCAATTAAACAATTTTTTTTTTATGAAAAATACAAGCTATTAAAACAAACTTTTGTCATTCTTTCAGCAATATGTTTGCTATAAAAAAAAACAATAACTACAATAATATATTCATCAATAGGATTTTTAAAAAATAGGGATGAACGTGACGCCGCAAAAAATACGTTAACCGATGGCGGTGGGTGAATTTTGATCAACCGCTTATGTGAAATAAATAAATAAGCCAAATTTGCAAAGAGCACGAATACTGTTCTGGTTTGCTATAAAAACTTTTCTACTTCAAATATTTCAATTAAAAAAAAATGCAAAACTAAAAAAAAACGTCAAGTTTGTACTCCAAAATTTTAACCTGCTCCATTTTGTCAATCTTTTACTTACGCGGTTAATTATAGCAGATTTTTATAGCAAACATAGTACAGAATAAATTACGTAAATTTTTATTTCATAGATTTTATTTTTTATTAAAAAAAAATCTTACAAACCGGTTAATTTTCAGGCGGACAAAGTAGAAAGCTGCCCGAAAGCTTATATAAAATCGAAAAATCCCTTATTCACAATTAAAGTCTCTATATCATTTTCCCTAAAAAATATCCTCTGACAAACATATCCCGATGATTATACTTCAAACTAATCAGAGCGATAAATATACGCGTCCTGATGTGTTCAGAGTTTGACGAAACCACGAACAATATATCAACCTGAATATATGTACACATAGATGCAACAGCTACAGAGGGTCGTGTGAGCGTTACTGCTCGAGCAATCCAAATTGCAGAAACGCAGGGGAGAGCGGAGGGGGCGAGATATGCAGTGACAGGTCTCGGAGCAAGACCACAATCGGTGCAATGCAATGTGGGGCGGATTGTCGTGGGTGTTTGTTACGCCGTGCAGTAACCGTTAATACAATAGGAAGAGCAAACGAACCGGTTGGTGGCCTCTCTCGCACGTGAATTATCTCTCTGACTTCGAGCGTATATTCTGCGTGAAATGAAATCTATGCCTCCACTTTTCGTAGACGAAACCTCAGCCTGACCGCAGCATGGCACTTGAGCATACATGTCCAGGAAATGCCAGGCACAATCATGACAATCACGTCGAAATGGAAATTATCCGCGCGATGACTATCCACTTTTCCATTATATTCGTGTAAAATTCAATCGAACGAATCAAAATATAGTCCTTTCCTAAACTATAAAAATTATGTCCAGAACCACAATATATTTCATTAGTCTTTTAAATTAAACAATATTTTAATGAAAAGTTCGTACATTTGACGATCGAGACGTACGTCAGCATATTCCTCGCGAAGTTATTATACGGTAGAACTTTTGGGGCAGCTTTAGGATCACCCAAAATCTGTCACGTCTGCAGGGTAACGTTATGATGTAACCACACATTCATTTTCTACTACAAATAAGCGTAGTATTTATTCAGACTTGAACACTGTGCGGGTTTACAGTTCGGTTATCGTCGTTGGAAATGGATGAAGCTGCTGTGTATATCTACCACGAAACAGCGGAATATCGGCAAATATGCTTTGTCAACATGTCATCGATTCAAGCTCGACCAAATTAGAAATTAAAAAAAGAAAGATTTTCAGCACATGGTGGCCGCTCAAGAATAAATGCTGCAATTTTTTTATATTATTCTCAATATCTAGCTCGGTGAGTTTGGAATAATTATACGAATTTTCGAGGCGTAAGAATGGTCTTTTTGATAAATCATACACAGAGAATATTACTCTATGCGCATTCCCAAGCTTTCTTATTATCACCGTTGTTATTAAAACTATTGTTATTATCGTAAAGAGCATGCCCGATGGTTTGAGCGAGTTGTGAAGCCGTGGGCACTGTTACCACTACCACACATGCTTGCTGCATTTCCCGGCACGTCGAGACATGGTTCGTTAACTCCCCTCGTGTGTATTCGTGTAACATATATATATATATATATATATATATATATATATATATATATATATATATATATATAGCTATGCACATATAGGGCGAATATATGCACCGCAAACTGGGAAAATACGTTGCTGCTCAGTCGTGTAATGTATATTTCTGTGGTGATTAGACAGTTATGTAGTCGTGCATGATGATAATTTTTTTCATACGGTCACAAGTTTTAGTCGCAATGTTCCTCGGACAAAAAGAATTAATATGAAAATTCTAGTCTCGCATACTCAAATAACGTTGAAAGCTAATTATCACTATAATTTTTTCATAACGCAGGAATGTTTGTCTTCCTCGAATATACATTTAATTCGTATCCTTGAAAGCAAACCGTTTTTGAGGTTTTTTTAGAGATGTTTTTAGTCTCTTCTACTGATTATTCTGTATATTACAAAAAGAAATTACGTTGTAGTCCTCTTGATCAGAAAAATGTAAATATAGGAAATTATCAGGCTTATAAATTGTGTAGAAAATCTTACGAGCCATCGAATAATTGGTTATTAATAACGATAGTATGTCGAGGAAAAAAACAACCCTTAAATTCAACTTTCTACATTCTCGACAGTCTAAGAGTGCCCGCATGACGTAGGATATCATCGTTGTTTAAGTACCCCCCCCCCCCCCCCCCCCGCCTTTTTATCTTTTGTGCTCCTGACTTCACGAGTACCGGCGATCCTAGATAACGGATCGTCTTCACGAGAGGTTTGGCTATATAACAGGCGATTGAGAACAGCTACTTCATTCCATCAGATCGTCAGCGAGACCAGCAAAACCGGCAATAGGATGAGGAATCGAGAGGGTGAGGGAGAGAGAAAAGAGAGATGGGGGATGCAGTGGCTTCAATTTCCTGTCGCTGCTGGGATTTTCTTGCCCGTGGGGCATCGTAAAGGACTGAAGCTACTATCATCGATAGAAAGATCTCAAGCTATGAACAGGAGTGTTCATCTCCCGGCTTGGTTCGGCTTACACCATTCGCAACTACGAAGTACCGACCCGTTTCCCCAACCTTACGTCCCCTCTTTTTAACCTCGTCTACTTTAATCTCAATCTCTCTTCCGCTTACAAAGTGTTATCGATCGATTAGTTATGTTGCGCTCTAAAATTCGACACTAGAACGTATGGTCGGCAAGCAATCGGACGAATACTCGGTTAAATTGGACAAATTTCTGTTTGATAAAAACGAACTTTTTAATCTCGGTAACGTAAATAAAATGTGGAAGGACAAATTGATGTAGATTTATTGATAATATTGCAAGTTAGTACGAGCTTTTTGTCTTTTAAACCTCTCCCTGCAGAGGGCTGCTTCGTTCGTACGATAGAGTATGCTATACACCAGCTCCCATCCAATAACCCAAAATGCATAAAATATCGGTTGCTCCAACGTATCTCTACTATCTCCTAGATCGTGAACTAAGACGTCCCCGTCTCGTTAATTATAATGGAATTAATTAAATCTACCTAGCGATCCTTTGAGCCGAGGCTCTCTTACAATGGACGTTCCAGCCAGGCAGGGTTGTCTTCCGAGATGAGATTCAAGAAGCTCTCCGTGCCACTTTCACAAATGGATCTAATGTGAGAAAGTACAGTAATAGGAAGAATATATTCATCGTTGAAACAATGTTTTTTTTTTATTTCACGTTCCTCGCGCCAAGAGACAAGCTTAGATTGAATGAAAAGTGTGAACCAGTAGTCTCTTGAATTTCGTGGTCTGACAGGAAAACTGCAGAGACTCACTAAAGTGCTGGTGGAAGGCAGGACATTTTATCCTAGGGAGGACAATTCCCGTCCACCTTTCCCCTGTTTTCTCTCTCTCTCTCTCTCTCTCTCTCTCATATTTTTCAAACTCAGCGAGCTCTGCAGCGTGACGATACGACTAGGCACGGAGTGAAGCTATTCTCCAGCGAGTTAACGACAGGACAGGGACGGCAAAAATGTAAATGACAACAAAGAACCCGGGTAACAACGTAATTCGTTCAGAGCACTTCGCCCTATCAAGGTTTCCATACGTGTATACGTATTTTTTTCCTGAAAAGAATGTCTATGAATGGAGCTTTTAGTGCTAATTATTAGCAAACGTGTTTTACGACACGAAGTAGATGCTTCAAAATTTCTTTATGAATTATGCTCGAGACCCAAGGTTTTCCAATGTGATTACATTAGATAAGCCGATGTCCGAATGGACCAGAAGGTCTTGCTATTTTAGGGTAGATAGTAGTGGAGAGATATACACGCGTATGCTACCAGTCCTTACGCTCACTGTGGTCGCTTCGTGAGGGAAAACCTCTCTGCACTCTCCTCCCAACCCAGTACTTACTCGGTGGCGCTCGTTCTAAAATGTTCCGTCACGCTCCGGCCATTCTAGTGGTTACAGACAGCTTGGCAGTCAGACTCAGCTGGCGTCGCTCTCTACGGTGTCACGAATTTTCTCTACTAACTGTCGCAGGAATCGTCTCAGACCCAAAGTTTGCAATTTACTATAAGAATAGGATCGCGCTATTTGGTAAAAGTTTGCTTTTATATATTATTAATATTGATGAAACATTAAAGTATATCGGAAAAAAGATCATCGAATCGAAAATCAACACATGTGAAATTTATTGGAAGTGGTTAAGGAAGTGCGATGATATAGAGATTCAACTAATTGTCAATAAAACTTCAAAAAATGGCAATGGATGTTTATTTAGGTAGAAATTACTTCATTGTAAGAATATAATTCAAAATGATGAAGGTGTAAAAACGATTGAGGAAGTAAAAACTAGTTTTCGACAGTGCACATTTTTACATGAACCGATGAAACATAGTATAATGG
This sequence comes from Netelia fuscicornis, assembly GCA_946811545.1. Lineage (NCBI taxonomy): Eukaryota > Metazoa > Arthropoda > Insecta > Hymenoptera > Ichneumonidae > Netelia > Netelia fuscicornis. Next base: position 22,762,942 of record OX328011.1, on the reverse strand, counting down.
ACAATTTTATGTATATTTAAATATCAATTCATCCTGAGGCCAGTGTGGATCTGTTCAATACCTACAACTGTGAGGAACTGCTTGCAACTCCAACCTGGAAATAATCCAAAGCTTCTAGTCTAAAACACTCAGAATCGTCTTAAACACCCCATGGTATGACAAATGCGGCAATCCACCGCGATCTCCAGATAGAGATAGTGAAAGAAGTGATCAAACGATTTAGTGAATATTACGAAAGGAAGACTCGAAATACATCCTAATGAATTGGCGACAAACTTACTCAATAGAAATTTAGTAGTAAAAAGAGTAAAAAGCTTCAAGCCTTTAGACCTACGGATACGCTTCGAATAAAACACTCTATATCACGGCAACGAAAACAAAAGAATAAGGCATACTTGGATGCCTACTTTGATTTTTATACAAACGACAGACCGCACAATTATTTATTGTTACTTAAAGTAACAGATTATAATTATTCACTCAAACTAAAAAAAATATATTAATGGCATTAATTTTTTGTCAGGGAAAGTCAATCAAAAGCACATGGGCGACGCTCTTCTAGTATCAAGTGAATATAATTAGACGAAAAGCTCACTCAAAGCTTTCCAATTCTTGTCACAACGAACTTTGTCCGATTTTTCAATATGGCGGTTAAATACGACCTTGGAAATAAGATACTCCATACATACGGACAAAAATATGTTACGTAACATACTGAAGATAGTGACGTTATTACGAGGTGCTAAAGTCACTTATATATATAAAAAAATACGAAGATATATATATACTATATATATTGAGACCGGTACTTGTCTTTTACCAGATTTATACCGACACTTGCCGCGGCCGTGGTCCTTCGGCTGACAAGGCTCTAGTTTATTTTATTTTAATAATTTACAATGTAGTTGAGCGCCAATCAGTTTTGAGGAAACTGATAAACTTTAACATTTAATAAATAAGAGACAATCACAAGGTAGGTACAGTTGGAGGACCAAGAGATAGGACTGCAAAGTCAAAATGGTTTTTTTTCTCTAAAATGATTTATTTTTGAGATATTCGACCGTTTCCAGACTTTCCAAACACCTTGTATATATGTGTATTCGACGAATCGTCCGAACTTATGATCTAGAATATTCGATATACCATCGATCTCATGCAAGGTTTTATGGTAAACGATTGACAATTTTGACGTTCAAGGAGTCCGTCGAGCAGTGACGTCGAGAGAATAGTTGAATTCAAAATTTCCTGTTACAATATATACAATGTTACAATATAATACATATAATTTTTCTCACATTTTGCACATGCATAATTCGTATATTCCTGAGGTATCCGACGTTTACCTGATATATATAAAAAACATATTAAACTTCAAGTCACATAGACCGTATAAATATGAGATATATATTTTACAGATTGAATATACCCCTTACCCATGTAACCATAAATCGTACGTACAACATGTATACGTTTGAGTCATATATATGTTAAGAAGTAGGTATATTAAATGTATACATTTTATCACCACCATATATGACATACATAAAGTATTCTTTCACTTATTTCGTGTATACATTATTTCTATGGGGGAACCTTCCTATGGGAAATCATCGAATCCTTGTTCGCAAATTCGTGAATATTAATGCATGAAAATCAAAATTGTGTTTCGAGCAATGGAACGTCAGCACGGTTTTCACTGATTCTCCGGAATATACGAATGAAGAAAAAAAGAAAAATTGCCCTGTCGCATCGCTATACAAAGCGACGCGGGCCAATAACGTCAGGTAGAACGTTTTTTTCAGGTTTTCTCTATTCTAGTACCAATGTCGTGCGCATTCCGGGAACGCTAGACCTTGCTTCCTCTTCGAAGAGACGAGCATGATAAAAAGATCGGAACGGGCCTGAAAATATTCAAGGGACATCGGTATTTCCGTTGAAATTAAAATCGCTGGTGCGAAAGAAACGGAAATACCAAGACAACTTTTATCCTCGTTTCACGATTAAAATCTTATGCAAAAACTCCACAACTTTCTTGGTTCTCCGGGGTTTCTGGTTGTGGTTGTGAGCCAACATTTTCCAAATGTCGGGCATTCCAGCACTCGTTAGCTACTCAAACGAATTTTAAAACGTCTTTTAAAGTCCAACATATCTCTTTAATTCTGTCGCCGGAAAAGCCGTGAAACATTTTCCGTAACAATCCATTTATTCGCGGTACATTCGAAAACAATGAGTCCTCGTCCCTACTTCGTTTATGTGAATAATGCGTTCTCTCGGGTGTTCCAAGCGGTGTAGGTACGGTTGTTAGGCCGGCTAGCTCGTCGCGTTATATCTCGATTAGCGAAACTCGCTTGGGGGACACAAAGAGAACGGAGAGTAGGGTCGCTGAGCCTTTTTAGTGTGTGAACACACTCGGTGTAACTCACGTGCAGGAGTTATGTACAGGAGGGTGTACGTATAGCATCCAGGGTAGAGGCATGACGTGTGCGCATTAACGTCGAGGAATCCTCAGGTATTCCTTTAGAAACTCTCGTCTTTGAGCAGCTCCAACAAGCACGAGACTAGCCCCAGGGGTTACTGTAATATCTCTCTCATCGCGTGTGTTTAACCGCGTCTCACGTTCTTTCTCTGTCTCTTTCTCTCGCGACTCTTATACGTTAGCTATTCCACGTATGGCACGATTTTCGAAGCTAGGGGAGAGTTTCCACCAGAAAGAGTAAGAACTTGCACCACGGGAATATCGATCGATCTGTAGTGTAGGTACGTTTCAGAACCGAGTATCATTCCTAGTAAGATATTTACAAATATTGATCCAGAAAATAGTAAATACGATATCCCGTACAATGAAGATACGAAACGCTTGATATCGAAGTGGTGTATGCAACAAACTAATGATAAAAATCCAACCCTCCTAGTTCGGGCTCACTAATGCCTAGAAATGAGGCAAGTTACCACAAATCAGCAAGCCATCCGGAAATGATCCTTAATCAATCATCAAGGTGAATTATGACTACAGCCATGCTATATGGTTGTTTCATAATAATACTCATTAACTCGGGAAAGACATTCACAAAGTGCATTACCAAGGCCAATGATCTTCATGGTTATTCGCATATGGCAATTTCTCTGTCGTTTCTCTCTCTATCGCGCCTCGCAGTTGTGGCGAATATACATAATACATCTACGGCCTGCATGCATTGTTCGGAGAACTTGCCTCAAGGATATGTACCAATGTAGTATGTGGGAAATAATGAAGGTCGGAGTTGAACAACGGCATGCAGAAATATTAAATTTATTATAAAAGTAACAAGGGCACCTTATGGATGATTCATTCAGATAGGTAGCCCGACTATTTCATTTTGAATTCGCACTTAGTGTTAGATCATTGGATCAACAGATTCTTTTTTTAATAAATAAAAGAAGCGACGCGATGAAATTTTTTTTTTCAAACCATTTCCATTGACTTTTTTCTCAAAATTTGAGTATCGTCGTATTACCGAATTGATGATCGATTAATACTAATGACAATAAATTATGATTTCTGGAAAATTTAATTATTGTTATGTTTTTCAAAACTGTGAAAACGGGTACTAATTCATTGTTAATTGAGTGTGGCCTTCAGAGACCTCGTAGGCCACTTGCGAACATACGTACACCACGTTCGGCAAAAATCTGGAGAGGACTTGGCGCGTTGTAACTATATGCTCTCTCTTTCCCCAAGAGCTTTTATAGGTACCACGCGTTACGGTTGTCCGTGTACGGCAGGGACGATGGAGCGTGAGCCCAGGAAAACTTTCAGTCGAATTAGTTTTGCTGCTGTGGTTTCTTCTTGAAGCGTTTTCGTCCACCTAGGAAAATACTCAACATTGGATAGTACTACAACCCGCATTGCGCAAGAAACGACGGTTCTTCTTCCTTTCAGATTCACAACCACTTTTCCTTCAAAATTCTGTGTTTCGTTGCAGTAACTACATTGGAGAGTATCCTTGGACAGTTTTTGCCAACATGTAGTCCACTTTTTTGTGGCAACATCGGGGCTGTGAAAATAAAAAACTCGATTGAAAAAATTGGAGCGTTTATTTCGCCCTGCCATGTCCGGAAAAGACGTGCGGAGCAGGCCAAGAAAACAATAAATTTACTTCGTTCTCTGGATTTTTCGAACTTTGTTCGATGCTAGAAAATAGATTTTTTATCTCGTACAATCGAAGAGTATTTCTTTACGACGCTTAGCTTTACAGTTTTGTTCTCATCGCGGAATGAGCGGAAAAGAGGATCAAAACATCTTTCGAGCATCTTTGCTTCCACTCTTGCCCTTCAAGTAGAAATCTTCTAGGCCACGATTTCTCTCACGGTGAAATAAAATCAAGAAAAGGATTTTGTTTTTCGTAGCAGACCGACAGGGTGAAAATAAAGAAAGAAAGAACGTGCTGAAGAAACGAATTGACGATAGAAACGGGAACGTGCTCAAGACGATATAAATGTGCGAAAAAGTTCACTGTTTTCTCTTTTATAGACGAATCGACCCGGAGAAAAAGAGGGCCCTCGTTAATAACGACGTTCTAATTCGTCGATTTAACGCTATCTAGACAGCAATGAATAAAAAATTATATCTATGAAGATGGGATTGATTTTTTATTTTGGCTAATTCGTTGTCTGGCAAATTCATTTTCTCTTCGTCATAATATTTATTTGCTTAAATTTAATATCTGTTCCCAGTATTCCAGTTTCATCGCCCGGATGGAAGAGAAATTGCATAAAATACACTCCCTACACATTTTCGAAAACTGTTTACCTCAATTGTGCGTTTCGCATCTTTGTTTCAAATTTTTCTCATTATCTCAGCTGGTTGGTTTCTTTGTCGATTTTTTTCTACTATTCTACCTCTGTTTCTAGTATAGCCGACTCCACACATCCAATAACTTTGCCACTGTTTTACCGGTGTCAGTGGTTTTCTCTTTCTCTTGGCCTACTTCCCATCGTATTTTCTTTAACCACATCATGTATAAGGTATGTACCTAGGTAGTCATTGGAAAACAATTTCAACGAACATCTCGAGCCCTCTGAGTCGTTTCCGCTCAGTAGAACTGTCCGATAGAAGCTCCACTGGACATTCGACATCAAACCCTTGGGGGGAAAGGAAATACGTCTTGCTTTTTCGCTTTTTTTCGACTCTTGTAGGTAGTAAAAAATTATACAAGGTTGCTGTATTCACCGTATTCTCGTAACCCAGTTAACGGCTCGCTGCTTCCACGATGACTTCAATGTGTGTATCTGTCGAAACTCCATCAGCACGGATGAGCAAGATACGCGTGACAAATTTAAGAAGATTTTTCGAGTGCAGCGAAAACTTACCGAAGTGGTAAATGGAACAATTTATCGCTGAATTTCAGTGCAACTACTCGTTTTCACTGGAAAATTTGTCGATGAAAAAATTCGATGTAAAATCCGCAACGACCAAGTAATATTTTTGCCCGGTAGATCGATCAACGACTGAGCCTTATTTTTAATGGAATCAAAAGAAATGTATAATAAGCCCCGTGCTCTGAATCCTTCAAATTATTTTAGCAATCATCTCAGAAATATTCTTTAGAAATAATCGGCTTGGATAAATGGAGGAAGTGAGAGCTCTTGAAAACCGTTTCTCGGAGTTTTTTTCTTTCATTCAGTCCGGAAATCATTATAGAAAATTGGGAAATGCTGAGTTCTGCCAGTTTGAATAGGATTTTCGATAAGAACATGCCAGAAGAGAATGAGAATCGACAAGTAGGGTTCGCGTATGATTCTAGTACGTTCGCTTTACCGCAATGGACGGGATTGTATTTTAAATGCATTCCGTGAACGAATATACCCTGGCTGTTTTTCAAAATCCCAAGAGGCAAAAGGCAATATCGAAAATAGTAAGAAAGGGGCGGGATGGGAGGATAATAAAGCTAATGGAAAAATTCATACGCTGCTATCGATATTATTGCACGGCACTATAAATCGCGTTTTTAATTAACCTATATTTATAATTTGCGTTGCAATTGTTCATCAACCAATTAACTCAGGAAAACGAATAACATCATTAATTTTGTTTTGCTCGTTTGTAGATATTCATTACTGCAATTACGTCAAAAACTACACCGTGCTTGTGCGAACTGCGTTGTGAAAACTGACTAAATTTGAAAAATTATTGTAAAGGTTATATGCCGAAAATAAATTAAATTGGTCATGTGATTTTGTTTATTGACTTTTGAAGTATACGATAAAAAATAATTGTTTTTCTTCAATATTAACGTTATTTTTTGTTTGGTTTGGGTTTGGCGCCTCTTTGTCGACATCATAACTTCATAAAAAATTAGCTAATTTGCGAAAATAAAAAAGAATCTATAATAGTAAAATAATGTAGTAGTTATACTATGATAGAGGGAACTTCAGATTCTTTTTCCAACAGTAAACAGATCACAGTATTTCAAAGTTTAATATCCAATTTTAAAACGCAAAAATTAGTCCTTAATAATTTATCAAAAATTGTCCAAGCAAACAATTTAAAATACCTCTCGTGACACTGTAGAGAGTAATAATTGTCGAGATTAAAAAAAAGTTAAAAATATTAAAAATTGAATGAGTTATCATGCAGACACTATCTAAAAACATAGTTTCGAGAAAAACGTGTTTAAAGTTTATAGTAGGTACAACGTGAACTTATGGCCAGTCTCCCATTCCAGTTTCGTACTTTACCCGTTCTTCCTCTTGTATTTTCGTGTTTTTTTACGATTTTCTGCAATATCGTGTCAATTCTAGCTTCTATAAACTTCCTATAAACGATATTGTTTTTTTAAAAAACTCAAGTTTTGCGAAAAGAAGAAATACGAAAAGCAGTTGTTGAGAGGGGAACTGCAGTTAGCAATGTCATCGTCCCAATTCGACGTCTGGCCATATCTATCGCTATACCTTTGTAACGAAGTGTAATTTTCTTAATTTTATAAAATTCATAAAAGTACAAAGAATACAAAGGCCATAGGCCGATAAGTATAGTGAATCGGCCCCAGAAAGATATCTGGCTTATAATTTCAGGGTATGTTGGTACTTATAAGATACTTCGATACTGCAAGTTTCAGCTCTTCATCTCATACCGTTTTCGAGAAAATCGAAAAAAGCTGAAATTCAGAAAAAAAATATTTTCTCAGAAACCCGTGAATCGATTGATCTGAATTTTTAATATGTTCTGGGGGATGATGGTAGCTTCTAGAAGAAAAATTATGAGCTATATTGGTTCATAAGAACCTCGAAAAAAATGACGTTTTTCTTTTAATTTTAATTTTTAACTATGATAGAGTTTTGGCACAATTATGAAACTATTTTCTTTGAATTCCTCATCCAATTTCCTGTGGAATTATGACTTTTACGAATATTAATAAATGGTACGCCATATTGAAAAAAAATAGAAAACCATTTTTTTATTCAAAAATCAAGTTATTTCAATGTTTTTATTCAATGAACAGCAGGAATGGTGCTCACTCGAATATTATTCTCGATTATGTATTCGATAACTACGTTTTAATAAATATTATTGTTCCCGCATAATAATTAGTTCATTCGGTAACTGTAAGATGGCACTGTTATTACAAGTCGGTAACCTTATTTTCTACTTTTAATTAAAAATGACATATTTACAAACTAACCTTCAAATTCACTGTTTACATTGAAAAAGAGCTTGGTTTGTTTTTCGATTATCGTTTGTTCCAAAATATAAAAAGGACTATTACTCTGATTTTATATAAATACAAATATGTCTACGTCGAAAAATAACAACCCAAAATGTTGTGTTTGTTCAAAATTCATAAAAAAAAGTACCTGGTGCTCCAAAACATATAGAAAGTGATGGAGATGCTGCAGAGCTTTCAACTATTTTCGACTATCCAATTATAGTTGGTGATATTGTGTGCTCATGTTGCCGTGTAAAAAAATATAAAAAAATGAAACTTGATGATGAAGAAACGGAAACATTTGGAGAAAATGAATTGACTTCAGATATAAGTGATTTGAGTGGCATGTTAGAAAGAACTGAATCAAACTTATCATCGATGACTTTGTCACAATCAAGCTCTGATGATCCATCATATCATTTGAATTTTGTATCTCATGATACAGAGGAGTGTATTGAAATTCAAATTGAAAGAACTGTTGCTACTCACAGATACTGTTGTGTGTGTAATGTTTCAAATACCTATCTTGTACTTGTTCCTCAAGATGCACGTACTCAATGCTTCATCAAGCGACGAATTTTTATTCCGAATGGAAATCGATGCTGCAGAGACCATCTGATAAAAAAACGTTTTTATGAAGAGAATTTAGATAGGTTAAAGGTTTTTTCCAATTGGAGTATTTTAAGATCGTCAGAACTAACCCAACTTATGGAAAACTTGGTTGTTGACTGTGACTCTACTTTGCTCGATAAAATGGATGATTTTCGAATTTCTGATGAACAACTTTATATATTTACTGGATTAAGAAGAGAAAATATAATAGAAGTACGTGATTTATTAATAACAATGAGAAATACAGATTCTCGCACGGTTACTCAAGCACTTATTGTATTTCTATTCAAACTTCGTACTGGCAACTCAAACAAATTGATATCAGCGACTTTACAATTACCAAATGAGCAGTTGGTTTCAAAGTATTGCGAACAAGTAATACAATCATTCGAAAAAGATGTATTACCTCGTTACTTTGGTTGTCAAGCCATGTCCAGAACTGATTTTGTTCAAAATACTTCATCACCGCTATTAAAGTGTTTGTACGCTGATTTGAGTGATAAGCTTTTTCTGATTTGTGACGGAACATATGCTCGTCATCAAAAGAGCTCTAATAATGCATATCAAAGAAAGTCTTTCTCTGGGCAAAAGAAAGTGCCGCTATGTAAACCATTTACTATTTGTACAACAAATGGTTATATAGTTGATATGCTAGGGCCATATTACGCCAACCTAAATGACGCTGCTATAATGAAAGAGATTATCGATTCTCCTGATGGTATTTGCAACTTATTGGAGCCGGGTGATGTTTTTGTTGTTGATCGAGGATTTCGTGACGTGCAGGCGCACTTAGAAGATAAAGGTTATCAAGTATTGATGCCCGCATTGAAAGGTAAAAGAAATCATTTAACGACGACTGAATCTAATGCTTCAAGGTACATTACAAAAATTCGATGGGCAGTAGAAGCAGTACATGGTATGCTAAAACAAAAATATCATTTACTTGACCAGAAATTCGACAATAAAATGCTTCCTAGAGTAGGTAGTTTTTATAGAATTGCATCATTTCTTCACAATCAATACAATAAACGCCTGTCTTCAGATGCAGAGTATTTTGATGAAATTGTTGAAATGATGGAATCTCGAAATAATACGGACAATACATTAGCTGAAGAAGTAGATAAAAATGGTTGGCGGCGGAAGAAACTTCCATTTGAAACAATTTCATCTTGTGAATTAATGGACTTTCCGGAAATGACTGAAAAGGACTTGAAGCTTCTATTTACGGGATCATATCAATATAAACAAGCAATATCATACTTAGCAGAAATGATGGATGAATCAGATAATATAACTATTCAGTTTGTCAAAGATCAAACCAATGTGTTGAAGGCTCAAGTGCAATCTCGTCATATCGGAAGAAAAGTTTACAGATGTTTTATTGAATATAAACCAGACACAATTGGATGGAGTGGAATATCAAGGTATTGTTGTGAATGTGCTAATGGACTCAGAACAATTGGTTGTTGTTCACATGTCGCTGCAATAATTTTCTACTTAGCACACGCTCGATATTTGGCTAAAATCCCCAGACCATCTGAAATACTTAATTCCTTATTCAATAAAGATAATATTACCACGGTCATTGATGAAGATAGCAAGGAGGATTAGTCATGAGGATCACAGAAAATCTTTCTTACTATGTAAAAAATAATGTATTCAAATATAGCGATAACTAGTGTTTAATGAATAAAAACATTGAAATAACTTGATTTTTGAATAAAAAAATGGTTTTCTATTTTTTTTCAATATGGCGTACCATTTATTAATATTCGTAAAAGTCATAATTCCACAGGAAATTGAATGAGGAATTCAAAGAAAATAGTTTCATAATTGTGCCAAAACTCTATCATAGTTAAAAATTAAAATTAAAAGAAAAACGTCATTTTTTTCGAGGTTCTTATGAACCAATATAGCTCATAATTTTTCTTCTAGAAGCTACCATCATCCCCCAGAACATATTAAAAATTCAGATCAATCGGTTCACGGGTTTCTGAGAAAATAATTTTTTTCTGAATTTCAGCTTTTTTCGATTTTCTCGAAAACGGTATGAGATGAAGAGCTGAAACTTGCAGTATCGAAGTATCTCATAAGTACCAACATACCCTGAAATTATAAGCCAGATATCTTTCTGGGGCCGATTCACTATACTTATCGGCCTATGGCCTTTGCAAAAAAATAAATCGATTTTTTGAAAGTTTCGTGAGTATATGAGCCTTAAAGTGATCACGCATCCTTTTGAACAAGGACTTATTCTGTTCCCGAACCGGGAAGTAATAAAGGAAATCCTGATTTTAATTATCGGTCAAGTGACAGTTTATCTCTGTGCCGATACGAAACATTTTTTTCACCAAAATAAATTATGATTGGTATTCTAGAATTTCGAGGTTGATTTGTTTAAGATATATTTCTTTTATACCATAGAATATTTTTGTTATTTATTTAGTTTAGGATTTTTATATCGTGTTACTATACTACAGTATTATTTCAACCTGGCTTGCGGCAAGGGTCGATTGAATTATATAATGTTGATTCATCTACTATGTTACAAGTCGGATATTTCCAAAGGTAAAGAGCGTGTTAACGAATTAATATGCTGCACGAATGTATTGTTATTTCAGGCGGTTTTCCGATTGGTTTTCACGAGAGCATGTGTTAATTGGTTTTCCCGCTGCTCCTATGACCCATGTGATATCACGAATATATGTGGTATACCGTTTTCCGATTTTAATTTGTACTGACAACCAGTAGGTATATGTGTCTGGCCCGAGATTGCCGGTTCTGTCGATATTTCATCTCGTTTTATTATTTACTTATTGACGATCGCAGACCTTAAAACACCAAAGCTACAATATACAAACAATACAGTACAATTTCTCAGTATCTTATTTAGTTGAACTATCGCCATTTGTTTGAACTATCAGTTTGATTTAATTTGAAACATTTGTTGATCTTATAAACGAATTATATTGATTTTTAAAAATATTCTTGTAGAAAATTGAACATTGTAGGCATTGGAAAATGGTAGATAGAGAAATTTTTAATTATGAGAAAGCAAACTGTCAACTGTCAAAAACTGTGAGTACCCTGAAATTTAATGCAAGAAAATAGGATTTTTTTATTTTTAAAAGGTAAGCTTGGCCGGTTGTTTCGGGTTTAATCTATTATAACAAAATAAGCTTCGCCAGTTTTCCTGTATTCTTTCCCGTGCAATTAGGATATCCTCATCCTACTTCTCGTTTACGCTAGCTCTCGCGGCTTCGTAACACCGGCGGAAATGGGTTTAAACATCGTGGTTGATTCCGACGCCCGAGTAAACTGCACAACGCTGTACTAATTAGCTACGAGACTTTGGCAGTCGACTAGAGTGGCGGTATACACCACAGCCTCTGGCAACGTTGGCAGAACTTTACCAAGTACGACAGGGGAGTGACATGAGCATGACGAGTAAAAGTACAGAGACGCCTGGGCGGTTCAAAAGCCGCCGGAAATTCGACAAAGCTCCTTACAGCTAGTTCGAAAAAATCCAACCGTTACGTTTGTGCCGATAGGTCCCAGCTAAGACTTTGATTACAGTGATTATTAAATGTTTTGAAAATCAGCTTCAATGTCACAAAGTATCAATCCCAAACATCAGCCCTTATGATATATATTACTCGTCTTTTTTTTATCAATTCTAATGTTTTTTTAGAAGGATATACGTGAATCACTCAAATAAATTAAAGTATGGTAACTTAAAGTAAAAAAACGTTTGATATACATATCTATGTTCGCTCATGGGTGCTTATCTATACGTCCGTGTGTATAAATCGCTTTCCCCCGGGTGTCGTAGGACACACAACATGGGATAATAACATAGAAGTTGAGAGCTAGTTCCTGGAACCTATAAGTTCAACGAAGCAGTTTGTACTAACTCTTGTATAATAAATTCTGAGAACAAAAGAAAGTTCGTACACACCCTGAATTGTATTCCTCTTTTATATTATCGGTGAAGTTATTAATTATGAACTTATTTTCCTGCGAATATTTTACTCAATAAAGCATTTTATGACGCAGCCAGCGATCATTAGGGCTCATTAAAGGCTATCTGTCGAAGTCAGGCTTCGGAGCTCGGAGACCTTTCACCCTCGATCCTTCGCTCTTTCGCGCTATTCTTCGCTTCTCGTTTCTCCAGCCCTTTCACACTCCATCTCTCGCTCTCGCCCTTTTCACATATCTTCTCACACTCTATATTAATTTTTTCTTACCAACACATTCTGGTTTTCTCATCCGTCTCTCAGGGAATTGTAAATGAGTTTTCGAGTAGTTTATTCACCGTCGGTTTGTAACACCTTAGGGAACGGAAGGACCCGGATCTTCGATGCTCACCGCTACTCTGTTTTCAGCAAGCGTCACAACCAAATGAGAGACGAATTTGCCAAGCAGAACGTTCTCTCCTTCGTCTTCTCTTCAAATTTTCCAGCTCATAAGCACGGCAATTTCTACGTAACTAATTGTAAGGTGGTATTCGCAATATACGGGCCCGCAACTGACTTTGCCAATATCCACTTTAACAAATTTTCTTGTCCGAGTAACGTAACATTTCTCTGCTTATTAGTTATGCCTTAACAATTAATTTCATCTCAATCGGATTGTTAATCTCTCGTATTGTAATCGTTTATTCTATTTATTTTATATTTTATGTTACACTTTCCAACATTATTTTAATGAGAAAAAATAAGTCGTATTTTCGGTGCGCACGAGGCCATGAATAAGTTAGCGACACTCGTAGAATTCGGCAAGAACGAACCTTTCGCGAAGAAAACACGAACATTTTCTCCGGCGGATCGACGCACATTCACTTTAATATTCATCGAGGGTGGAAGAGAGAGAGAGAGAGAGAGAGGGAGAGAGAGAGTGAGAGAGAGAGAGAGAGAGAGAAGGAGAGAGACATTGCTTCTCGAGAATCGGCCGAGATTCAACTGGAAAAATCGGTATACACACATTTGTATGTAGGGGTAGCCATTTCCACAGACGGATCTTATCGACGCAATCCATATAACGCCTGATCCCTCATCCTGTTAGCCCTCTTTCTCTCTAGCTATCTCCTTTCTTTCTCATGTTTACCCTACTTTCCCTCGAACGAACATATCTAGATCTGTCTTATTCGTTGGATGGCCTCGCGCTCGATTATTCACAAGGATCCCCTCGTATAACCCTATATACGTATGTATCCTTTTGTACGTACGTATAGTGAATGTATAGCATGTATACTACATGTAGACGTTCTTTTACGGGACGCAAAAGTCCCTCGGGTGAAGGTACACGGAAACTCTCAAGCTCCGCTTCTCCCTGACGGCTATCGTCCATACATAGTTCACTCTCTTTGTCTCACTCTCTCCTTACTTCTCTCGTTCGTTCTGTCTGCCTCTTTTTCTCTTCCTCGCTCTCTTCTACCCTATCCCGTCTCTCCTACAAAGCGTTTCGTCCAAGGAAACTTGAGAATGTCTCGCCGTTCGTCGCATCGTCGTTTCCGGCCGTATCCCCTCGACACTATCGTCAAACTGCGATACTACCGGTACGCTTTTCCCATTTACTATTTTACCTGGGACGTACACCAGGTGTCCGTATACGATAGTGCATTGCTTTCCCAACTAACCGAGCATGTAGGTACCAACGATAGATACACGAACGATGTACACACGTGCGTCCAGTTGGATAGGAATAACGTCAATTCGCTAGAGGATAACCCGCAATAACTTCGACTATCCCTAGGTCATCGTTTTTCTGGAGAAGAAGAGAAGCGGAAGGAAAGGAATGAGGACTTTGCGGGAGATATAGAGGTAGAATTATATTTACAAAATATAAACGAATCCGTTCGAATTCCTACATGAAGTGTTGGCAATTGGTTTATTTTCAAAACAGTATTTTCATTTCCTTAATCTCGTGCCACGTGTAAGAAAAACTCCAGCAATTGCTAAAATTCTATTTTTTCTCCTGATGTATTTGTATCTAAACCCTCAAGAGAACATAACAGAGTAGAACTTTTTCTTTTCGACAAAAATATAAAAATACTTATAATTAGTCAAAACCAACATTCCCACGTTGAGCGAATATTCTACCTGTTTGTACATCTTGTATCAACGCTTCCAGGAGAAGGTGCCAGGGTGAAACGAAACAGTTATCAGCTCAAAATGGGAAAAATGCCTGCGTTAACTACATGGTCAACCCAGACCTCTTATTGTTAGCGGAGACGATATTAACAATTCTAAGATAAGCGCAGCAAGTGCCCAAGTGCCAAATACTGATTTTGATTAGCGTCAGGCAGGAGATCTAGACAATTTTGAACGAAATCCATCAACCAAGTTCAATTTTGTTTATGTACACCCTATCCTTTTTAGCGAGCGGCCACTTTTTGTTACATATTTATCCATATCGTTACTCTGTTCGATTCCAGGTCTTGAGTAGAAGAGAATGAACGGAAGAGTAACGATCGGTCGTCATCATACAGTTTTGCTGAAACTTTCCATCTGATCACTATACTTCGATTCTGTTCTATAGAAGAATGTGAATGTAGAAGTAACAATCAGTCGCGATAAATCAGTTTGTGGAAACTGTAAACGTGTGTGAACTCCGGCCTTCCGTAGAAAAGTGTAGCTTCGCGATTATTTTATCTGCTAACGAAGTCGTTAGCGTCATTAGCGAAAGTTTAATCAATTAACATCTGAATCAAGTACCAGTGCAACAATATCCTGGCATATGAGAACAAGTTCAACAAATCTCACGTCACCGGTCCCATAAGGTAATTGGATTGAATATTATAAATGTGTGCGACTATCTTTAAGAAATTACTAGCCATTGGATCTTGATTCAATAAACTTATTGTATACGCATGATTGATTTTAATCTTTCTCATTATTGTGCGATTATTAACTCCCTCGATAAAACTAGCAAGACTTGTCGACGTCCCTCAGAAAGTGAATCCACTACCTTTGTCCATGGACTTTTTCCCTCGACGGACAACAAAAAGTGTCGGCGTTAACTCGACGTTCTTCTCGATTTTCCCCCACTATCCTCGGACGTGATACTTGCAATTGATCGTCCAATTTTGTTGCAACCAGTCGAGATTGAATTTTGACATTACTGTACTAGCAGCCACAGAAAAACAAAAGTGTTCAATTACGGAACACGAAAAAGGTGCTACGTCTAGGAAAATTAGATGCCGCAGTTTTATTTGGTAATTTGCTTTAATCTTGAGATTGCTGATGAACCGGGACTTTTTATGATATTTAGCAACTAATTTTCGAGGAAGATTCGCTGCTTATATTATATTTGCCCAAGGAGGTGGAGACTGATGAATTTTTTGTAAATCTTGTTGTGAGAAGAGGCGGTGAAAGGAGAAGAGAACAGACCTCGTGGCGTCGTGCTTCGAGGTAGGCCACGGTTGTATTTCCCATGGGGCAGAACAGGAGCAACGCATATGCGCTTCTTCATTCGCTCCTTCTCCCTCTCGTTCTGACTCTATGCCTCCAGTTGGTCCATTTCGCGGAAACCGGTGTGCGACGAGAGAACCTCTCTCCTTTTCCACCTCATGACTGCAACAATATGGTTCTAATATGATATCTTGGATTTTCCCCTCACTCATACCCTCGTTTAAGACCCTCCATAATAGGGCAGCTCAACTATTGTCCTATTCACGAGAGATTTAACATAATATTTGCCATTGAAGACCCACCCGGTTCTATTATATGGTGTATATATTTCTTCGGAAATTGTGGCTCTTATCCAACCCCCTTCACGCCGTAATCTCTCGTGAATATCATAGATTTGTTCCCATTCTTTAGATTTCTCACTTCTTTTCGCCAAGCTCGAGACCTTCATTGATATCGTCGCATGGAAACAATGGAATTTCTTTTGTCATCTCGCATTGGATGTAAATAAGCCGGACTTTATAAGGCGGTCGAGGATTGTAACATTCCATTATCGTACTTTGTTTTGTTTTCATCACTGTGTTAATTTTTCCAGGCAATATATTATCACGTTCGTAATCTGCGAGAAATGTCGGTTAGATGAGTCGTCGAAGGCACGTTACAATAAAAACAAAAACAACGATCTCGAACCTTATGTGGACCGATAACGAAATCGGGATACCATGGAATAAAAGCGGCAACATTTTGCTTCTTATTACCATCATTGTTTTTCTGGGCACAGAAAGTACTTTTAGAACTATCGATTCTTCCATCCTTTTCATCGTTTTAATAGCAAAAAGTTCGGGTGGAATCGGTCTGGTAAAAATATCCCTTCGGCCAGCAGAATAGTTCGAGACAACTTGGCGATTCAGCAGCAGACGACTGGAATCTCTTCGTTCTCTCTCTCTCTCTCTCTCTCTCTCTCTCTCTCTCTCTCTCTCTCTCTCTCTCTCTCTCTCTCTCTTTATGTGTATGTACGTGTTTTTTTCTTCCATACCATAATCATAATATTATAGAAGTTCTAGGAACGACCACATCGATGACTCGTCTACGTGGCATAACTGGCCGAGCTCCTCCATTATTATTTCTGCGTTTTGCAGACGGTACTTTTTCTCTTAAAAAGAACGAGTTGCTATTATTCGAGAAATGTGTTTCCCAGTAAGTATTACATTAGATCGAAAACCTTTCAGTACCCTCTCCCTCTCTTTCTTTCTCTTTTGCTATCCCTAATGGAATGAAGCAAACTTCGCCTCGAAGATCCAAGACCCGAGTGAAGACCGGCAGCTGTTAAGTCGCATTGATAATTGTTGTAATTGAGATGAGTAGAGACTGCACCGTAACCCTCCAGTGGTCCAGTTGGAAGTGTTTGCGAGCTCGCGCATTCGTCCATTCTCTTTTTGTTATCAAGCTTTCGCGGTGTCGAGTGTACGAAAGGCTGAAGAAATACTCGAAGTGATCCTCGTATGCAACTCGAAGATCGTTGCGAAACTGGCAAAAGCTCTTACATCAGCATCTGGTCCGGGTATCCGTTGGTGACACATGAGCAAAAGGAAACTAATGGAAGAGAGTATATAGGAAGGATAACCTTCAACTAAAACGCTACGAACGGTTTTTTCGATAAAGAAGATACCATCGCAGGATTGATTCTCGAAGACTCAGGCTGCTTTTTCCTGCCTGTGATGCTTATTCTTATTATTATCATGCTTTGTCGCACCATAGTGCGTTTTATATTTCTCCTGTAAGACGAATAAAAGTATATTCTCCCGTGTTGAGATACGAAGCTATCTCTATGCCTTGGAAGTATCCAAGTGCGTAACGTTCAATGGTGCGATGTAGGTAAAAAGGTTGGAACCCACCTCGTCAACAGCACTCCCCTATATATACAGAGATGGATATATATATGTATATATATATCCATCCGTCGTGCTGATCGGGCTTTGCTTGGAAGGTTTCGCGGAACTGGTTTCGGTCCATCAAACTTTAACTCGCTTCTTCGATTATACTTCTCGCACAGACGCGCGCACACAAAAATACAAAATCCAGCAGCCACCTCGTCGACTCTTTTCGCACCAGCCTCCGGAATACATGTCGATAATAAATCCTGTCCCTTAACTATCGTATTAGAGAGTAAAAGACCCTCCCTTTAGCAAAACCGACGTCATGTCAAGTTTTTTTTTCTACCACTGATACCCTTGAGTCTTATGGATAACTTTTATTCAAACATGGCTTTATTTGACTTCATGAAACACAAAACTTGGTTACTGAACAAATGCTCGATTGTCTGGGATGGGCGACTAATTGTAAGCATATGGGTATACGTAGACGTCTGCTCCCAGCTTAACCATCGTGCGACATATATTTCTTTGCACGTCCCTATTATAATTTCAAAAATTAGATTAAACGAATTATTTTATCAAAAGTTGATTCCTTTGGTACCTGCATGAAAAAATAATATTATAATTATATGCATTTATATTTAAGGGGGGAAGCTGGTCTAGCATTTTGAAGAAACCGAAATTTTTTTCTTGTCTTAAAAGGTACTTTAGGGTCTTAAAAATAACACACCAAAGGATGGATGCCGGCAAAAATGTCTAAATGCCCAAACTTTCCATTCTGCGGCAGCGCCTCTCAGGTATGCCCCGAGCGCCCTTTATGATCCCGGCGCACGGGGAAAAACTTTAAACGCGTTTTTCTCGAAATCACTTTTTTTGAACTGGCCGAAGACATAACTCGAGCAAATCTTCACCGATCTATACGAAATTTTTTACAGTACATTCGAAATACCTTTCTCCGGAGACGTACGTAGGATTTTTTTTTGTATTGAATAGTTTTTTTTTTAATCAACAATTTTGTCGTTTTTTTATATTGAAAATTTTAATGTTTTGTTCAAACGTGCACCATTTCGCAAAAAAACATAATATTGAAAAAATCCTACGTACGTCTCTTGCTGTTGTTATATAGAAACTAAAAATTTTCGGGATTTTGTCCCAGGACCAAAATTAAGGAGGTTACATCTTCGGCCATGGACCCGTCTAAAAAATGAGGCGCCTCCGAAGAAATGCTGGACAGCCGCCATTTTGAATTTAATTGACGCGAAAAAATTTGTATTTGTATATTAAAACCTAAATTATAAAACCTCTTTCACAGAATTTCGATTGATCTTTTTGTTGAGTCACAAAAAATTCATAAATTATGCCCATTTTTTCACGCTCTAGACCAGCTTTCCCCCTTAACACGAAGAAGGGGAGTGTGGTGAGATGAGCATTGCACCTTAGCATTTTCATTAATCAAACGTCACCGTTTATCCGATGTTCTCTTCGATAATTCAGTGTTATTGCAATTTACATAATATAATATAATGGAGGATGTATCGATAAATACGTTTATTTCATTATCAATTATTGTAATCATCCATTATCATTAATCCTTACCAATTGGATTGCTGACATCTGCGATTATTTGCATTCCGCTGGTCTTTCCCCTCTTGTTACCGGTAGTGGTGGCTTTGGACATACCGCCCATGATATATAACGGTATAAATCGATCTAATAATCTAGCCGTAAAGTAGATGCAGATTGTACAACTGTCGGTTTTGATTCACGATCGTGTGGTCTACTTTGATGTCGAATCTGTTGATTGCGCAATTTATCGACTCTCATGAAAGAGACAATACTTATCGAGAGCACTCCATGGCATATGATTTTTCATTGTCAGAGATTCATGTCAGTCCCAATTCCCCCTTTCCAGTCCCAGTCACCCTTTGCTATACAAATTTTGAGTTACATTGCGATTGATCGAAATAAAGGAACAAGTTATAAAAGTCGATCTAAAAGCGACGAAACAATAACGTCCCACCAAACCTTCTCGGACTTCTCAAACTGTTATTCCAAATCTTTTATTCGCTGCAGATCGAAGATTCATAATTTATTTCGAACGCCTACGAGCTGTTTGTGCCCCGAGTCGATGAAAAATCAACACTCTGCTTGTCCCAAGTCTTGAGACCAATTTGCGAAGGACTCTGTAATAAAAAAGGATGTTACCGTAACATATTACTCTGATAGGCAAATGCAGTGATACGAGATTTGGGTGTATCTAAGTTGGTCGTTTCGATGGTGAATTTTCAACAATTAACATTGGGAGATAGTCGGTGCGCTAAAATACCTAGAGACTCTCATGAAGTCCTAATGTTAAATGATGGGGTCAACTCTCACAGGTCTCCCTGTCTCATATGCCGTGTATTATTCTCATAGCATAGCTATATTCTATATGTGCGATTTGAATTACCCATTTCCCGGCATATCTATACACAATACGTACATAGTACTGTGTACATACGAGGAGACGCCGTGTTCTGCACTAGTTGCGAGAGGATGAATACACACACAAACACACGTGCACACGGTGAGAGAAAGAGAGAGGGAGAGCGAGAGATTACGAGAGGCACACGACTACGGGTGGATAGAAGGAAGGGTTGGCATCCGAGGTCGGGAATAATCTGAGTTTCCGCCATGAAATTGTAAGCGCAGATTAATGCTTCCGCTTATCCCTCGAGTCCCAGTATAGAGGGAGGAAATACCGGAAGGCGGAAAAGGGACGAGAATACACCGGAAGACGAGAAGTGCGAAAGAGATACGTGGATGGAGGGCTCCTCTATGCCTCCCTCCTTCAATGTATAATAGAAACCTCTCTACTGCATACCTTGGATATGCGAGTCACATAATTCGAATTCGTTTCTCGAGAGCGTACGAATCACCCTTTCTAGCGACGTCACTTTTGGTATACCTACCAACGCGTCCACCAGATGGTACTATAAAACGAAAAATCGCCATCACGCACAGATCTCTGGCGTCGTCCTCGTGCTTTACGTGGTTTATTCGTCATTATATAGCTCATACCTACACTTGCGAATATATTCATATATGTACGTGTATGTACGCACATGCAGGCGCACAATAATTGAATACGAAATTAAGTTCGCGATATTAGGCAACAAAATACGATTTCCTGTCCGCAAAGTTCATGTGGCGCCGCTTCTTCAAAAAAAGGATCCATCTATTTTGGCTCAAATATAGATGTGAAATACATTTTATACGTACCCTCGTGTACAGATTGTATATACGAGATGCGTACCTTGAAAAAATAAAAAATCGATAGACATATAATTCATAAATTTCATTTGAAATTTATGATAAAGCTAAATGATGAAATTTATGATAAATATATAACTTGCCCACTCTTGGGTTTTTTCTTTATATCGGATACCATGTAATTTATTTGACAAATACATTCAATACTGAATAAATAAAATTGTCTATCGTGCGATGAGAATAAAAGGAGGGATGGAGGCGAACGTGTCTGATTAACGAACGATGGCGATATATTATTCAATACAACCAAACATTTCACGTTATTTTTTACTCTTCCTAATGAGTGACATAATTAATTGCAACAGCTCAATATTTCTAATTATACAAGTAGTTACATTATTTACGTTCTTGGAACCATATTAATATTTTCTATCATGTATGTTCGACTACATGCAAAAACTCTATTTTTTTATCTCGGGCCTCTATCACTTGTTTTTCTAGAATCTAGTGTAGTGTTTAAAATATTACTTCGTTTTTTATTCCAGTTTTTCTGATTTTTTAATTCATGGGACTGTACATATAGCTTGGTTCATACGCACCATCCTCTGGAGTATTCTATTTATAAAACTTCTCTGCTGAAAAATAAAAAATTTAAGCATTATGGTCAAATATTTTTTTAATTTAACTTTTCGTTTGCAACCTATTTTTAGACGATCATATGTTTAAAGTCAAATAATAATTTATGGAAAATAGAAATTAAGGCTAACTGGAGCCTTTGACCTCAAGAATATAAATGAAGCTTGACCTTTTATACGGTACATGACATCGTTGTATTTCATCCGGCCCCTGTCCTCTGTTGAGAAGGAGGGTTATCACTTTTTTTTATATCTCTCGTGGATGGTTTACTATTCGATACCCTGCGAAGGTGCAGAGGAACTTCGCAATCGTCCATCTTGGAATCCTTGTAAATTATCCTCATGGGGCTTGAGGCCTATAATAAAAATACGGGAGTAAGAGAGTCTACCGCTTTTTTTCATAGAGGAATAATTCATTTATTTATGACGATTCCGATACGTTTTTTAAAATATTTCTTACATCCTTGGAATCGCAGAAATGAACTTGTGTCTCAGATCAGTGAGAGAGAAAGATAGGTTCGAACTGATGTGAAATATTTACCACAAGTAAAAAGACGAGCTCTACAGCTGAGTGCGATTTGGGTCATGGACATTGATAGCCTTCCAAACCACCGAATTACGGTACTTCGGAAATTCAATAGATAGGCGTATGTTACTTTTATTAGATGGATGAACTTCATGCTTTATGCTCGTTACCAAATGTATCGAGCAAATATCATTACATGGTGCTTGAGGGGTACAGAAGCATAGAATGCTAGGAATGGCAGTGGAAATAAATCAACCGCAACGATGAACACGACTAATTTTCATTCCGTCGTGGAAAAGCTATTTTTATACACTATTTAAAGGGTTTCCCATTTAATATTATTTGAGTTTAACAATAGTTCCATTTATGATGGATATTTCAACCATGAATTATGAGAAAATGAATTCCGTAATATTTCTTACAATAAGTCTTTACCATAATATCAGAATCTGAAATTAATTTAACACTTTGTTGCATTTTTATTTAAAAACTGGGGATCTCTGCATGTGTGAAGCATGAACTTGCCAAATATAATCTATACTATACACATTTTTAGCGATTGCCCCCGTGCTTCGTTGATGGACATTGCAAATGCGAGTCGCAGTGGAAACTGCAAATGTTTGAAATCGAATGGCATATATTTTGGAATCATTGGGATACGTGGCAACAGTATATCGTCTTTTCCTTCAAAATTTTCTATTTTACATTGTAGTTTCATTGATATTGATCATCATATGTTTCTCTGGAACCTCAGTACCGTTGCAAAGTCGTGATGGATTGATGTTTCGTAAAAGTATGGTAGGCACGTCAATTTTCAATATTACAACGTGCGGCAGTATGCCTGGCAAATTAAACGAATTCGGGAATTCACTTGGATAATTAACAACTTGTTCTTGATTAATAAAAGCAGCAATTGACTTATATATTTTAGCTTCTCATGATATTCTTTTTTGAATCGTGAAATTTATATAATTGACATTGCTGTTTTTGCGGCTAATATAGCACGTTCCCTTAACCACTCACGTTTTTTGCAGTTATGTACAATATTTTCAGAAAGTTTGTGAATCAATTCGTGTGTTGTTGCTGTTATTTTACGAAAGTTTGCACTTCGTCGTACATACTCTAATGGGTTTCAGTCTTTCTACTCGGTGCTCCTCCGTTTCTTAAACTCGTAATGTATATTTCCTTTTTGATTGAGGTGTAGATCTTTCAATCGCTTTCCGATTTAGAGTCACGATTAATTTGACATTCGCTGTCACATGAATTATGCAACTAATATATAATATCGAGTCGATCGAGTCGTTAAAGGAAATGAGTGTCTTTAATTTCGTATGACATTTTGGTAGCATAATTTGACAGCTGTCAAATAATCTCTATATATAGATATACATAAATGTTAATTTTGTTGTGCGCCGTACGCGTTTATTTGGGCAAATAAAATTATTCTACTAACGCAGAAACCTTCTCGGGAGTGTGGACTGCAATTCACCAAATTTTCATCGCAATCGGATGAATGGTATAGGAGGTTACTCGTGATAAACAAACAAACAAATCTTCCATTCTTCCATTTTTATATATAAGATTATTTAATTACTGGCTAGGAATGTATATTATGTGGCTCTTGTTCTCGTATACTTGCTTTTTATTCTTCATATCTTATTGTTTCTCCGATGTCAAATGTGCTTTGTTTAAGAGGAGCTCGATCACCTGCGACAACTTTAGATGCGTTTTCCTTTGTTTCTTTCGTTCTTTCTTCCCTTACATTAATTTCGCGCTACCCGTTTCTTATATTCTCCTCCTCAACACCGTTCCATACTGTAACATTGCAGAAACGATTATACTATGGCACTCTGAATGGCCCAGGTGCGCAAAAATATTACCGGCGATTAATCGTGAGCGAGAAAAAAGGAAGAATACTTTTTTCTTCCCCATAGCTATCTCACACCTAACTGGTACGTGACTGTAGCTAGGTAAATAACAATTCTTTTTCTCGATTAGTTATATTATCGTTCGTACAATTCTGCACCGATAAATTTCATTTGTTTTATATTAATCCACGTGATCGTGTAAGAATTAGAGGTTAGTGAGAAACAAATTGTTACGTTTATGAAGAAGAAATTGTAACACCGAGTATCGACCAAAGTACGAAAGAAAGAAAACACCAAATTCTCCTGGATGCTGGAAGCCCCCTCATAAATTTAAATCGAGAATTACGGGTAAGTCATTAAATTTTATCTCACATTGAGTTCGCCGTAAATAAAGTACGATAAACGAAGAGAAATTTTCATTCCGTCGGCAATACATTATACTTAGTATTGTCGCCGAGTTTTTCCATCTTACCCTTTTACCCAATATCATAAAAATGAAATACGACATTCTTAAAGGCCGAGAAAACTTTCGATCCTTGTATCGGGGGTAAAGTGAAAAGTGACGATTTTATTAGACTTACGATTTCCTGGCTCGTTATCCACTCGGTATATCTAAACGAGCTTTTCGTTTGAGAATACGGAGATCAGGCCGTTCTTTATCTTCTCGGTCTAGCCGCGGTAGCTCGCTCGGAGATGTCATTAAAATACTGAAATTGCTTCCGCCGGTTGTTGTAAAAATACCATTTTCTGTTTTAAAGCGTTACCCGCAAGCGGTCGATGGATACTCCAAGTTTTTAGGTGGTAAGAAAAGCGAACTGTGACTTTCCACTATTTCTCCAGGTTGGTTTTGGCTTGTTTTAACATTGTTAAATACAATAATCTCTTGTTGAAATTTGAAAATCTCATAGCAATATCGTTTGAAAAACATTGTTTAGTGTGTTTTTTTGAGAAGTACGATAGAAAAGAAAATTTTGAAAAAAAGAAAGTGCAATTTGGCTGATGATTGTTGGAATTATGAGCATTTCAAAAAACTCATTCCTCATTCAAAAGCCTTTATTTTTCAAAACTGTATGTCTCGTGAATGATTTGATAAAAAAGTTGAAAACAATCATGGAGGCTAGCGTAAACTAGCACCAAAAAAATCGAAAAGATCAGAGATGCAAAAGTTCCAAGTTACCCGATTTGGCGTGGAATGTCCCATATACACATACGTGAAGTACAACGATTACAAAATATCTAAAATTCCGATAAATACATATTTCCGTTCAGAATTATGATGGGATAATATCACCAAAAATTGATTCACGAAGAAACAATCATCACTTGATTTTAGTTACTTCTGCCCTCTGATAATCCATCAAAAAATTTATTGTCCATAATTTCAGATATTTTTTAATTGCTGTGCATTTATGCGCATTTGCTGTGTAGGTGTGTTTTCGGCGTCACCTTGGAATCTGTTCATGGTATGTTCAGACATTTCTTTGTTCTGTTCTCGGTATATGCTTTTACCGTATTCTCGACATACCCATGCCATGCCCTTCCTACGTCCTTGATATTTGTATCCTCGAAACGTTTAAACAATATTTGACAAGGATTCTTGATGCCTTGATAATGTACCTACAATTTATATTTCGTATATATACCTATATATATCTATCTTTCATATATCCAAGGTGTCTTTGATGTGCCATTTACATATCTTTAGCACGCCATTGGTGTATCCTTAGTGCGTGTTTAGCGTACGTTCGACGTGTATTTGATGTTTTTCTTTGTCAACTGTTATTTTCCTCTCATTTTCTTAGTTTTCGGATTCGCTTGGCATCTTTATCTCTGCATGAAAAATTATATGATATCCACCGCGTTTGAGGGTTCTGTCATAGCGTCTCCGATCGGCTGATTCAGCACGTTTCGCCGTGTAGGGTTTTATGTCAGGATTGCACTTGAAAAAGGTTAGTGCGCTAAGCTCGCGTGAGCCCAGGGGTGCTTGCCGAGGAAAGGCGGGAACGTAACAGTGCCTCGTCAGAAAATCAGAAACTCGCGGTTCTCTTCCACGATCGTTCATCGAGCTAAAGAGAGGAAGACGAGCCATCGCGTGGACGTATATATATATATACACTTATCTCCGGTACTATATAAATATATATATATAGAGTCCCGGAGAAAATTACTTACCGGAATCCCAATGGGAGTAGCGAGAAATTTGTTCTCGAACGGTAAAAGCTTCAGCGTTGCCCGCGGAATGAGAAAGACGGAGAGGCCTGGTGCCTTCTGCAACTCTTACCTATACATTCCCTCCCACTACCTCCCTGTCACCCTCTCTCCCTCCCTCTTTCTTTCTTTCCCTCCCTCCCTCCCTCGCGCTATCCTGCCTTTTCTCCCTTAGTCCTCGACGACAACCTCTCTCATCTTTTTCCGTTCCTCTAGCTGTGGCAGTAAAGATAGATTAGTAGTGGAACGACTTTCTCCCTGTCAAGTACGATCGCAAAGAGTTGCTCCCTCCTCCGCTTTAACCCCCACTGTCTTCTACTATTGTTCGCAATTACGATCTAGAAAATTGAAAAAATATCGTCTGCCGCAGTGGTTTCTCCAACTGCAGCTTTTTTTTCCGATGTATTTATAGCATATCGCCGCTTATTTAACTGCATATCCCTTTGCATTGACTCCTAGAATATAGCAGTTCTCGCGACCTGTGAGCTAGAATCATGAGAAGATCTTTTCCTTCGACTTGTGCTATCTCTCTCGGTCTCCTCGGCCAATTCGAAAGATAACTACCGTCCGTTTCCGTCGGGGAACATTAACCCAGAAGCCGACACCTCTCTCTTTTCATCCCGATTCCCTCTTTCTTTTGCTCTCTTCTTTCGATATTTTCCAGGCTAGATTCGATATCTCTGCTGCACAGCGGTAGTGTCGGAGCAATTGAGTGCGTCGATTCTACGTTACCAGAATCAAATTCGATACTTAACTATTCGATCGCGAAAGTCGCTCTGAGACTTTTAATATAAGGCAGTTAGAAACCTTTTTCCTAGAATAATATTCCCCCCTTTAACCCGAGACTTAATTCGGAAAATATATAAATATTAATGATCATTATTCCGTCAATTGGTGACACATCTCTTATTGCTAAGGTCGTTTTTAGGTGAGCCGAGGTACATGAGAATTATTGCAAGATCGAACGAGCCCGGGCGAGGCTCGATCGAGATTATACGAAGACGTCTCGTTCTCGATGATTACAAGTAGAGTTTTAGAGTTTGAGTTACAAAAGAAAAAAACAAACAATTTTTTATTTGTTTATTACCATGTTTCTATGTTGAATGTAACTCACTTATGAACTAAGAATGGAAAGTGCAAAGGCTTTTTTTTATCCTGAATCGGCCGATTATAAAACTTTGCAAAAGTTTTTGATTTCTCCGACCATCCCGCTACGCGTTTGATCGTATCGACGAAAATATCTTTCTTTATCGCCTTAGAAATAGTCGCGTCATTACCATTGTACACTGAAAAAAGTTTGTATCTATGCCCGCTTTTCCTAGAATGGACTTTATCCAGTGCGATAGAGTTTGCACTGTAACAGGCTTGTACGGCTTAACAGTAGAAATAAACAAATTTGTATGTCTTTCTCTGATATCTTTTGTGCATTTTACATACTCCAATATCGCTCTAGCTGGGCATATTTCCTTTCTTTCTGTGAAGAACGGCAATATGAGGTTAGGTTGACAGTTTCCCGCCTTAGAAGTTTTTATTAATTTTAAGATCTTTATCTCAATACCCGTCGTTGTTTCCTTAATATTACCTATATCTATCAGAGCCATTGTCTGCAGGCGATGAGCTGTAGTTAACAGTAATAGTGTGATGGTTTTTTCTGAGAGTTCTTTCAATTATAGTTTGCCCTTCGCTGAAATCTCTTCTATGTAGTCCAGAACTGGGTCGACATTCCATGTAGTATCATACTTTTCTCGTGTCGGTATCCGCTTAAATACACCGCGCATAAATCGGTTTATCATCTCACTTTCTGACAGTTTTTTGGAAGCTATCATGGTAATCGCCGCCCGATCTGAATTTAGTGTACCATATTCTGCTTCCTCCTTAAAGCGTTTGGCTAAAAACTCGATTATTTTAACCGCGTCAGTATCAAACATATAATAATTTTTTTCTTTGGTGAACTTCCACCACATTTCAAGCGAAGATTCATATTGTTTTATCGCAGATTTTAGGAGGGAATTGACCATGATATCTGCCGCTTCTTCTTCGAGAGCTTGCTTGACAACTGCCTGGCAACCAGTGAAAGTGTCTGTGACAGTGAATGCGACTTCTCCCTGCAAGGGGATAATAGCAATTTTTTATTTGGCTTAAAAATAATAGGAGACCCCCTGAGCAGCGAATTGAACAGAGGATACCATGGTTGGGTTGGCTAATGTGGTACTACGATGACACCCTCGGTTTTATCTGCAATGAATTTTTTTAATGTAGGTAACAGAATCTCTCCACTTTCCTGTTTAAATCCTTGGCAAACAAATCAATGCTAAATGGTCCAAACTTCTTATTGATTTTTTGAAACGCTTTTTCCGATAATTCCCATTCTGTGTCTGCGTTCGTAATTCGAGAGGCTGTATCTGCATAAACATTTTTCTTTGATGCTATATATGAAGCATGTATTCAAATTTTTTTCTCCACACCATTTTCAAATTTGACGTGCGAGCACATTCAAAATTGGGCATTGAACTCCTATAGTCTTGATTATATACGCTATGGCAGTAGTATTATCGTGCCTTACCAAAAATTCACAATCATGTAATTGATACGCAAAACTTTTTAAGGCGTAAAAAGCCGCTTGAAGCTCTAGATAGTTTATGTGACATTTTCTTTCTTCAATATTCCACCAGCCGTTTATGGATAGCTTGTTACAGTGCGTCCCCTATCCTGTTAAAGAAGCGTCTGAAAAAATCTCGATTTTGTACTCGAACGTCCGTATGGGATTTATTCCAATTTGGATGTTTATTGTCCACCATTCCAAATCTTCTTTCAGTTTTCTGCGTACTGTCATACATGCCTCGTAATTTTCATAATTTATTATTAGCGCGAGGAATTTCTCTCTCTCGAGGCTCTTACAATACACCGTGCCGTAGGCAACTGCTGGGCACGCTGCGTTCAAAATTCCTAATAAATGGGCGAAACTTCTAATTTTACGAGACTGTTCCTGGTCTAAATCTGTTTAGTAATGCTTTAATTTGTTGTTTTTTCTCGCTTGGCGATTCCAATGTATAATTAGTTGAGTTAATTATAAACCCCAAAAATCTATATTTTTGCGCTGGTGTTAGAGAACTTTTCTTGTTGTTTATGATGAATCCAAGTTTTTCTAATAAATCTTTGGATTTCATTACGTTTTCCAGACAATCTCGAAAATGTTTTCCTACAAATAATATATCATCTAGATATATTGTTGACAGAACGCCTTGGCTTCTTAATACATTCATTACCGGTTTCATTGTTTTTGTGAAAACATACGGACTTGTAGATAAACCAAATGGTAAAACACCTGAATTGGTGCGTTTTTTCGTTAAAGATAAATCGTAGATATTTTCGATCTTCTTTGTGCGCCGGCACTAGAAAGTATGCGTCTTTAAGGTCCAGTGATGACATAAATGCATTTGGTGTGACTAAACTTTTTACTGATCTAATGTCCTCCATTTTTACATGAGGAGCTTTGATAAACTTGTTCAAATTTTTTAGATTTAGTACTAAGCGATTCGAGCCGTCAGATTTTGGCACTGAGAAAATCGGGGATACAAACTGTCTGACGCATTCCTCACATTTCTCAATCACATTTTTCTCTAATAATTTTTTTATTTCGATTTTTAATAACTCTTGTTCTCCAGGTTTCCAATTTCGCTGTTCAGGAGGCCAAAATTGTATTGGAGTTTCTTCAAATGGAATTTTATATCCTTGCACGCAATTCATTATAAAGCGATTGTTCGTAATATTTTGCCATTCTTCAATAAAACAGCTCAGTCTTCCTGCTATGTTTTTTACCTTTCCTATTTCTTTCACGATTCTTTCGTCCTCGGTCGATTTTTGTCTCGATTCGTCGGGATTGATCGAAACGGTGCCCTCTGTTTGAAACGGACGAATTGTTTTCTGTGATATCCACCCGTCTGTCTGTGTTGGACAGACGGGCCCTTCCCGTTTCCCTGGTTTTGTATTTGATGGAAAGGCTTTTTCTCTGCAGCTTTTATATTATGACCACGGTCTCAATTAACCTCTTTAATCTGTTCGGCCAGATTATGCCCATAAAGCCATTCGTCCGAGTAATTTGTTTCCACCACTGACTTCACGCTTTTCCTCATTATCGGAGTAATAAAGGATTTTCTTCCCAAAGATTGCGGGTGAAAAATGTCAGCTAATAATTTTCCAGTATCGGGAAGAAGCTCAATGAGTTTCATCTGGTCAATATCCTCGGCAGACTCGCCGACTAGCAATGATATAGCTACGCCAAGTGGTACTATGGATGTGCCCACGCATTCCTGCGTTTCAACAAAGTGTTCGTCCCTTTTCTTGGCAATTTTAGTCATTGCAGCGGCGATTTCCAAGTTTAACTTGGGAGGTTCAGCGTATAAGTACCCTTTTCGAGAATATTTTTTCATCAGGCTTCCTGTATCTTCCTTGGATAACCTTTCCTTCATCCAGGTTTGCCAGCGATTTTTAATCACCGGATGAAGCTTGATTTTTTCGCCTTTCGTCGCATTTGGGTCGTCCCTCAAAAGATTGAGAATTTGTTCGTCTATAATAACGCCATTAGAGTTCTCTTCGAGGACTTTCTCGGCTTTCTCTTGCTCTCCTTCGAACGGGGCACCTACTGATTGTGAGTCCTGCTCGCGACTCCCATCGTTACCGACGCTCCGTCTGTTTAGCGCTTGACTATCATTTTCCTTATTGGAGTTGACCTCTAAAATACAGATTTTCCTTATTGGAATTTTGTAAATAATCATGGTTATGTGCTCGTGTGGAGCTTTGGTGAACTTGTTATTTAATTTTCCTTATTGGATGGCAAGGCTCGTGTGCAGCCTGCCTACTGCTTTTCGTGTGGAAATAGCAGTATAGAAAAACAAGAATTTTTATACAGTTCGTGTGGAACTTGTAATTATTTCCTGTATTCCTGTAAAGAAAAATATCTATTTTCGTGTATTGTACCTGAATCTTCTCTATTTTCCACATGTTTTTGCGCCACAAAACCGTTGATTAAATTTGTTAGGTTATGTAGCTGCAGCTGCTTTTTTTGCAATTCTGCTTCAGTTTTGGTGTCTGCTCTCTTCCGCTCCCTCAAAGGTGATCGAGAGCGCTTTCTCTTTTTATCTTTTCCCATTGTTGCACCTTCTTGAATAATTTTCCCTGAACAATTATTACACGAGGTTACTCTTTCGTTGTCAATCATTGAGAACAACGAAACGATATGAGGAAACATAGAGTTTTTTCGTCAAATTGTACGAGAGAGAAAAAAATATATACTATCTCACTCTAACTAATAATAAGTGTTACCTAACCTATAGCTTATCTGCGTGCGAAAGAAAAAGAAATGTCATACCTGATCCGTTACAATTCGTAAATAGCTTGAAATTTACCTCTATTTCCATGTATATGAAGCATGTACATAATAGTAATGGTGAAAATGATGATCGACAATATTTATCAGGATTTCTTGATTTCCATGAATTGAATACAAAGTCGAGGAAAACAAAATAGTACACTAAATACGAATGAAATGTCAAATATTAATAACAATTCTACTATAAACATGGCATGTATTGAGTTAAATCATTTATATAACATAGCGGGTTATATTTTAAACTCCATAAAGACATGTAAAGTATGTAGGGATTGTTTAAAATCTGCAGGATCGAAAAGCTTACTGCAATACACATTTACCAGATTTGTGCAATTTAAGTCTTATAAGATGCATTCTCTTTACTATGTTAATGTCAAAACATTTAAAATCTTTTTGAAATTACAGCAAATATTTCGACATTATTCTAAGTATTTCACTAAAATAAGAAATATTGATTTACAATATTTTTAATTTAACAAATTCAAGGAAATAAATGCGGATCATATATTAAATTGTCATAACTTATCGTCCACAATTATGAAAAGATTTGTTGTTTTTAGATTGAGGATTTTTTATTAAAAAGACAAAAACAATAATAATAAAACATGTAAAATGTACGATAGCAAATTTATGGCGATGCATTTTGCATTTAAATAATTTTTTAATGATAAAATAATGTCAAACAGAAAATTGCAATAATATTAATGTAAAATGAAGTTAATGTTATTTTGATTTGTAATTATCTTGAATATTGCATTATTTTCGTTTATTTTTTCTACTAAGTTTATGTAAGCTATATTGAAGTAAAAGGCTTATTTATAATAATAAATTAATGTTAATAAAGTATTATTGCAAAAAGATAGTAAAATCGTATTTAATGTATGATCATTATTGTAATCAAATGAATTGTTTTTCTTCCACTTATTTCATTTTGCGTAAATTATGTGAATGTACACATTTTATTAATTTAAAAATATTTACTTTTTGAAAAATGTGTTACAATTTAAGGTCAATGTCATTTATATATTTATAAAAGAGCGGAAATAGTCGAAAAATGGCGGACCAATCAAAAGTGGCTTTTTCGTGGCCAGTCCCTGATTAGGGTGTCTCTAAGGAAACAGGACATGCAACGCCATCACCA
The DNA here is from genome assembly GCA_946811545.1 of Netelia fuscicornis. Taxonomy (NCBI): domain Eukaryota; kingdom Metazoa; phylum Arthropoda; class Insecta; order Hymenoptera; family Ichneumonidae; genus Netelia; species Netelia fuscicornis. Next base: position 22,730,343 of record OX328011.1, on the reverse strand, counting down.
GACGTAGGCCACGGCTAAAAGCGGGAGATTTAAAACTCTAAAGTTGTGAAAATTCAGCATAACTGACGCTACTACTTGTAATCATCGAGTACGAGACGTCATAGTATAATTACTTTAAACCTTCCGGATTCAACGTAAATTCTCGATAGTTTTTGATTTTACATACATGAGCGAATGTGGTTTAATATGCGTATTATTATGCCTTGCTAAAGTCGTCTGCGTATGAGAATACGTTTCGACTCCTCTTTTCGAGGCAGGGCTATTAAGTTCTTTCGTCGAGGACGTAAATCTCGCATTTATTTTACTGCAAGATTCGTTTGGAGGAGTTTTCGACTAGGATGGCACCATCGTTTTCAACAGTCCGATGGTCAGTTTTTACTACGAGAGATTTAATGACGAAGCTTCGACTCACTCTCTTTCCGGTTGTGCGGCGATGAAGACTTGTGGATACCCGGAATCCTCCAACGGTAATTCTGGAGACGTGGTGAAGAGTCCAGAAAATATGACGGATACTCGAAGTTAAATACAAAGTATTTATTCGAAACATGGCTTTAGTAACTGTAACCGTAAGATATTTTACTATAACAAGTCACTCTTGACGAGATTACAACCTTTGGCTTGATTGCGTTCCTGGTCTTCGTCGAAATTGTAACTAGCTTCCTGGAAAAAACTCGTCGTTTTATACTGTTTTTGGGGGATGCTTGGGGTTAGTTGGATCTTCTGATTGGTAGTTCTGTTGTTTATTTTTCTTATTATTGGTACCTTATGATACTTCTCTTAACCGGTTGAACAAATAGGGGCTTCTCAGAAAAGTGCTGTTACCTTGACAATTCATGAATTATGGTTCCATAGCAGAAAGATGCGATAGGCTCAGGTATTTGGTGTGTTCCCTCACCCTTGCGGATGGAAAGCACAAATAGGATCTCAATGAGGTGTCAAATTCAGCCAATGGTCAGTTTCAAAGATCGCAGTGCGTGAAGGGGGTAGATCATTAAAAAACATCAGTTCTAATTTGTCGTGTACATATAGTTCTATTACCTCTGCCAGATGGTGCGTCAGATGAAACCGTCTCTTAAAATTGTGTGATCTGATAGGTGACGTTTTCTTGAACCATGCAATGTAGATTTGAATTGTTCTAAGGTCGGTAAATAACGATCTTCGCGTTGTAATAGTAAACGCTAGCTACAAACATATATGTTTGTATACACGAAACAGGAATAATCAGATGGACGAAATTAAACCCGAGACTGCGCTCAATTGACACGCTTCACGAGCCACGCCTCTGAATATACGGATACACAAATACTGGTTCAACATCGCATACCCTAGCTGTATAAAACACAATGACGTACATGTTCAACAATAATTCGCACTGAAATTCATTTAGTTTTATATGATATTAACGTCCCATTATTTTCCTTATAATTATATCTATCTTCTCCGGTACACATGCGACGCATGGCATGAAAATAATTGAATTATCCGCTAGAACAATTTCGACAAAATTGTTTTAAAACGAATGAATACTTTGTCACATATATCTGTCTACGTAGTCCCTAATCGGCCCGTTAGCTTATTCCATAACACTACAAGGTTCATAGTTTTCCTCAAGTAGATTAAAAAATTATATGCTCAAGATACGACCATCTGCGTACCAGATATGAAATACCTGGACAAAAAATTTAGATTCGGGAAAAAGAATCTCACATGTTTTACCTCACATCGCCAAAGCGAATTACACATGTAACGATACAGCGATAGTGAACGATCGCGCAAAACATTTGTTTTCAACGTGTATTTTATTTAAGAAGTAAAACGAAATAAATATATGATATATTTATACCGGAAAGCTGAGAAATGTTGCATCGTCGACGAGAAATTGGTTTTTTATTTTTACTTGCTTCAGCTTTTCGCAAACGTCAGGAAAATGATGATTATACGATACTACTCTTCGGTAACTCAAAATGTATCACTGTACGATACTCCTAGAGCAGGGGGAAGATATCCCAGATCATCCCCGTTGGATCGATTCTATGTCATCCTATTTCTCAGAGTATTTCATCGGAATCGAGGCTGGGTGTTAGCCTCACTGCAGAGATTCACATGACTGCGCTTGCGTCTCGTTGTTGCGAGCGAAACAGTAACCGTCTGATCTAGACTTCTTCTGGGTGTTAGCGCAATGTCTGAAAGTCGGATCGAGTACCTCTGATATGACCTAAAAAATCGTTTTGTCTTGTTTTTGTTAACATTTTCAAATATTTCTCCAATTTTTAAGAAACATTGGACGCCGTATTGGTAATATCAGGCTCTACAATGACATGATTCTACAAGTTTAACCGTTTGAGTACCAAGCAGCGCGATCGCGCTGACCGGTATACACTCTGGGACTCAAACGGTTAAATAAATCAAAAGTCGGAAAAACATTAAATTTCGTACTTTTTCAGCAAAAAGAATTTTGTCTTCATTTTGAGGCTTGTTTTTTGTTAGTCTAATTCTTAAACTTTGTCAACAATTTTTCTACTCCAACGAACTTTCTCTGGCGCTTATAAAATCGCAAATTTACCGCTGATCGTGAATATTACGATCGTCTTCGTCTCGCTTATGAATTGGCAGGTGAAATGTCGAAAAAACGTGATATTTCAAAGTTTTTCTCGAGATTTTGCCGATTACTTTCGAACTATCGAATGACCACCATTGTCGTGCGATAAGTTTCCGATGAACATAAGTTGTTTGAAAATCGTTTGTGGCAAAAAAACTTACCCCTTTCCCCCTCGCAAAGTATTTCTTTGCAGGCTTTTTGCATCGAAAAATTGCGTTTTTCGAACTTTCGTCACGGCTACAAAAATAGAGCTGTCTGAATGATCCTGGGCGCGTTTTTCAGGTTACGGTGATCTCTTCAAAAAGTTATTTGTGATATTTCCTATCGTACGAATGAGAATAGAGATACATCATCGTGAAAAATCGATTTTGCCATGCCCTCGTCCAAATTAACGATATGTTACATTCCGATTTATTGCAGTAGTTTTTCGAGCTCCAAGAATCTATGTCGATTAGAAAATTCCCGCACGACAAGAAAATCACAGTCTCATTTACGATTTTCTAAATCTTATCGACCTTAAGTGGATAAATCCTTATCGCGTTTCTTTGCGTTTTCCTCACAGAGCTTTTCAGATATCGGAGAAAACAACGCCATAATCTTCATCAGCGAGAAATTTCCTATCGAATAGGGCCATGTTCACTTGTCTGGCGGCGATTTCCTTTAGTTGCGATCTAATGAAATTACTTTCGTAATTAGAGCCTTGGGTCTCTTCTTACGTAACACGGCAGCTATTAGAACAATTAAACGAGCAAAACGAATGGCAACGGGAAGTACTATTACGAAAGTACGAGTCGATGCGATTCAATGGCCGATAGAAAAAGTAAGAAATATATAAATATATGGCAGAAGTTAGATGAGATGAATTTTGGCAAAAGAAGGGAAAAGAAGGGGAGAATCACATAATGGAAGAAAAAGAAACTGCACGAGGGTTGGCGATAAATTGCCGTCTGGAGCATTTACGACGAGGAAAGGACAGAATCTTCAAGGGGCGCAACGAGCGTTACACACGGACACTTCATTTCTGAATGTTCGTTCCATCTCGCTAGGCTCGATCTTTCGTTTTTGCATGTTTCCCCGGTCCCTCTGCACTTTCGTCTTCTTATACTGCCATCGTAAATTTGAATGCATAGAACGAAAATATCTTCGGTCGTGCGGGAATGAAGTCTTCCAGGTCTCTGTGAGAGAATTATAATTGATAATGTAAGAAGACATTAACGGTTTATGCCTTTTTCAAGATCCTCCTAAAAACTGATTGATCGAAAGCCATCATAAATGTATACTTTTCGAGAAGAAGAAATTCCTTTTTAGAAGAAGATATGGCTATATATTATTCGAGTAGGTACTAATGCTTCAAAGTTGAGCAGCTTATTTTATTTTTATTCGTGATATTCGTTCGATATAAAATAAAGATCCAATAAACTGGATGCAAGGAGAATTTGTTATTCGTTCGTTCTCATTGTTCGCTGTGAGCCTTACTCAGAATTTCAGAAATGCGTGCATCGTGTAACTAGCTTATACTGGCTGAAGATGTGCAGAGGAAAAGGATGCTAATATAAATATATATTATTATATGGTATGGAATATTCTCGGCAAAACCCGTAAGGTATATAAAACACATTCAGGTCTCGAAACAAGAGAAATCTGCACACTCCGTCAATAAATTTCCCATTTCGTCGGCATGGCAATAAGCAGTAGCTGCAGCAGCAGCAGCGGTAGCGATAGCACATAGCAGCCAACCCCATTTCTTCATCCCTCCCTCTTTCTCTCCCTCTCACCCCGTGGGCTTTTACTTTTATGCTCCGAAGTCTCCGACACTCTATTCTGAAATTTTCACACGCATTTAATATATATATATATATATATATACATATATATATATATACAAGCACCCTGGACACGTATCATGGTTGGGCGTTCGTTGGATGGAATAAATAAAACGAAAAGCGACGGAAAGGGAGAGGGTAGAAAACGCAGAAGGAGAGAGAGAGAGAGAGAGAGAGAGAGAGGCTTTCTCTAACTGGCATGAAGAACAAAGCTGTGAAAAAAGCATCGTGACCATGATGAAATTTATTTTATTTTTTTCCAAGCAAACCTCTCCGTAGTTGCCACTGCTTCTCACGCGCTCTCGCTACGTCGAATCCTTTCCATCACGTCCCGTATATTGATTTATATTCCAATCGATTCCCAGTTTGAATGCAACGCATTCTCTCTCTGTCTCTCTCCCTCTTCCTATCTTCTCTTCTCTCTCCTTCCCTCTATCACATCGTACATTTTTTCTCTCCTTTCTTCCACTCGTACATCCTGCTCGACAATACCATCGTTTCCGTGTAGCTGTATTGCTGATTTCCATACACGATTCGTTTTCACTGGAAGTTGATGGTGTATTTGGAAACCATCCGACATATATATTCAATGTAAAACGACGTGAATTTGCGCAGCATGGATGGAGCTTCTCTACCACGACACGTGACTGCGCAATCTTTTATAAAGATTGATGGGTACCTGCGGTGTTTACTCCAAATGCAAAGGTTGTCTCCCACTTAACTGTATATTTATCAATGAACTGTATTCCATAAAAGCGTCAGAAGCTAGCATTTGCATTATCTAATGACAAACAAAAAGTTACATTTCAATAATAAAGTGTTATTGAACTTTGGTTTGGAAAACGAACGCACGTATGGCTGCAATTTGCAAAATTGTGAAAATGATTATTAAGTCGAGTAATGATCATCAAAATTCGAGTATCGTTTCTCATTACGTCCACCACGATGCTGCCATATTTTTCATATAATATCGATATATACATTCGTATATATAAATATATATGTTTCTCAGTGAAGAAGTCTGATGATTGAGATATCATCGACTCTGTCCAATCTATTTCTCATCTAGCCCAAGAGTAGATTGTCTCTCCTGTTAACTGGACAGTACAATCAGTGCCGCAGGAACTGTTCCTCTCGAGTAAAGTATATCCGGAAGAAAGAGATAATCCGTGACTTTTACCAAGAAACAGCACTGATTGACTTTCTAGACTGCACTGGCAACGTTCATTCGCATCGATATACAGTCGCGAAGCTGGACGGAAGGGAGGAAGTTATCAAGCGCTTCGGGGAGAAAACGTACGTGCCGGTAACGTTCGAGTGAATGCTGTACGTTGCTATTGCATTGGAAGCACGGAACAAGCAAGGACTATCGAGAGAAAAGAGAGCGAAACGGTAATTGCAAACGCTCTTTGGCGCTCCGCCTTCAATATTTTTCCGTCTCGCATTGGTTTAAAGTGCGCGCAAACTATCAAACTGCGAAAATTGTTGCATGAGAACTATAATTCCTGATCCATTAATAATATCTGTAATTTGTTAATAATAATATTGATAAGAATTACGTCGCATATTCCTTTCGCGCTTATGGAAAATAAATATTCGACTAACCATTAAAGTATTGTCTAAAAAATGAAATATTTTTGTTCAAGAGATAACAATTTTCGAGTAAAATAAAAAGTCGTAGAATGATGTGACAAGAAGTGAAAATTACGTTATACAAACACATGTACGCAAATGTCAGAGGATCACAGCTCCCGCAACGGAATATTTTCTATTACGCAGAACGTCTTCGTAAATAAGAATATGGAACGTCGTCAGATGAGCGTATACATACAGACATGTACGCGATATCAAGGTTGAAACAAAGTTTTATGTTCGAGAAGAGATCCCCGCGCTCCTGTCGCGTCAACTCTAGCGAATGCTCCGCACGATGTAAAAGAAAGATCTTTTTTTGAGTGGCGCAAAATATAGGACAGTGCACGAACGTTTGCAGAGGTGGGAATCGGCAACCCGTATGTATAGATCCCAGAAGGGATGAGACAAAAACTTGATGGTGCACATATATATATGTACATATCGATTTTTACCGCCTTCACGCTGCGACGTTGAGTCGTATAATTTTCTGATTTTTCACCAAGCTCGTTCTCTCTGTTTCTTGCTAGGGCTCACATCCTGCAGAGATTTTCAAGGATTCTCGATATTTCCAAAAGTTCACACGAGCCGAGAACCGTACGCCGACTTTATGCATGCAGACATATAGCTCGAATGGCTCAACCCCTTCTCGAACACCCCGGATCCTTTCCCCTTCTTTGTATCCTTCCGGGGAAAAGAATCCAGCAAAGAATCCAGCTTATCTCCACGAGTTTGCATTATCCTGGGCAGTTGTTATATATAAGGTAAAGAAAGAGAGAGAGAGAGAGAGAGAGAGAGAGAATAGATCTTGAGTAGTGGCAAGTTAGCGAAAGTTAAAGCGACCGCAAGAATTGTTCCAAAAATTGTAAGTTTAGATCCGATCCAAAATCTGCGAGATTTTTTGACAAAAAAAAGCAGTAAACGAAACAATTTCGAACATGAAGGAGTCCAAATTCCGTGCATATTTCGTCCATACTTTCGTGACCGACTGTACCTTTTACGCTGGGAATGAGTATTGCACGTTGGTTGCACCGCAAACATTTCTCATATCTCGAACGCGTCTTTTTTTACGTCTTTAAACTTGTATATTGCTCTAATGTGTGGCGGTGCTGTAATATTGTACCAACAGCGTCGTAGTGACGTAACTGACATTGCACGTAGCTAAAGTGTCAACCATTTTTTAATGGTGCGCACTCGCAGATCCCCAAAAGCTTTTAGGTAATTGGAAATCATCTCAAAAGTCTGATTATGCAGTCTTTATACGTATAAAAAAATGGCGCAGTTTTAGATTGGTAAAAACATTATGTTACCGAAGCGTAACTATTCTCCCATTTTGTTGTCCCATAAAAAAAGGTTTTCTTCACAAACATCTTGAAATTTGTATGCAAAAGTACTTAAGGCTATCAAAAATATCGAGAAAACAAATTTCAAAAATATATCTGCATGCATATGCCTTTTTCAAATTCAATTGCGAACATCTCGAGAATAATGTTATCGTTCATGAGCGAATACGACACAATGTTTTTGTAACTTAGAAATTCGTGATCTTTTTAATATTTCATATTATTTACGTAATCGTACGTACCAAATGATTATTTATTGCGTTTACGTTACCTGAAAAGTACGTTCTAATATACCATATCATTAATTTTATGGTTCTTCGAACATTTGTTTGAAATGAAGAACAAAAAGAACAACTCTCTGCTGGTATCCAAATATTTTTGTGACCGACTGTATAACATATGTAATATTTAATAAGAGATACGAGATTAAATATGTATAGAAGGTGGTAGGTTCTGAGGAAAGATCGTAACGGCGGTGAGGGTTAAAAGATGTTTGTGGGGGAGAGAGATCCATAAAGATACATATGTATGTATACATTTATACTAGAGGGCCAGGAAATTGAATGCATTAAGTCCTCAATGCGTACAGAAGGCTTTTATAACTCTGGCAGCTGCGTTCTTCGTTGGCCTGTCACCCAAAGTCTCACTCTTCCTCGTTCCTTTTCTTTGCTTCAATATAATATACATTTTGACCCTTCCATACTCATTCGGTACAAATTACAGACATGCACACGAAATTACCCTCATTATGTTCTGTTTCGTTGGTAGGAGGAAAGAGGGAGAAAAAGAGAAAAGTCTGAGGGAAAAGGAGCGTTCGATATAAGAAACCCAACTATTCGCTTTCTTTCTTTCCTTTTCCTCTTCCTCTTCTTCATCCCCCTCTCACTTTCTCTTTCCCTCTCATACTCCCATTTTGTTTCTCTCTCTGTAATGCAAGTGAGTTGTAAAATAAACACTGGTTCGCGTAACAATTTTGAATTACTTCCGGCGTGCGTGTGTCTCGACAAAAACCATTGTTCCATGCACACACGAAGTACTGACGAGTGTAAAATATGTAATACTGTGAAAAGAAGTTAGTGGAATCGAGATAGTCCAGTCGCGATGAGATCCATCTTTTGATTTTACTTTTCTTTCGACGTGTAAGAGACGGATTTGCGTGACGATATTCTTGAAATGCAAGAACAAAATTACCACAACTCGTATAACCACGATGCAACGTTGAATTTCTTCGTAACTTTGTTTTCCAATAATTTAGCGTATAATCATTAATCAAGATTTAACATCGGTATCGGGTACATAATAATCGAGTCGGTAGGCTCGATAAGGAAGCTCGTAAAACAACGGTATAGCAAGCGGCAAGCATGGACAAGAACGGGGATTGTTATATCGCTTATGGTTACAATATGGAAACATCGTTTTATCGTCGAGTTAACACGACGTTGAAGCATCACTTCTAAAATACTAGCCATTTCCCTTGCTCTATCTTCCGTGCTTAGGTACGTGGTACAACTCCCAGCGATACATCGTCGATTTACGATCTTTCGTGACATGGTCAACTACGTACATCGTCCTAGGTATAGAATGGCGAACTCGATAACCAAGAGATCGAGAGGACGATGGAGAGAAGCGAGGGAAATGCGATGGTCGTGTACGAAAGCCGAGACCACCTCCACCCGATTATAATATCTCTTGCACGTCTGGCGTAATATCGTCGATCCATATATTGGAAGCTGCAGTGAGCATCGCGAGTGCAAGAACATTCGAGCTTGGTCGAGCCCATGAATTTCTGCGAGGCTGACTGGTAATATCCCCGAGCCTTCTCATTCTCCTCTCTGTATTTCTCCTTTCCTCCTTCCCATTTTGCATGTGCCTCCTATAGACGGTTCTAAGTGTTCGAGGGATCACTGCATTTGCACCAAGAGTAGAGGCAACCTCGCTCTCCGTGGTCGCATGACTGGATGACTTGCTTCTTCCAGGCATGGTACTATGAGAACCAGATCGGATAGCCAATTGCAATGGACGAGAGGAAGACTGTCGACCATACAACGCGCAAACTATCGTTATTATTATTATAGAGGTGGCTTCTACCCCCTCCTTCTTTCCATCTCTCTCTCTCTCTCTCTCTCTCTCTCTCTCTCTCTCTCTCTCTCTCTCTCTCTCTCTCTCTCTCTCTCTCTCTCTCTCTTTCTCTCTCTCTGTCCTTTCCTATCTCTCTCTCTCCAACTTTTTTCTCTCCCACTGTCAGTGACCTATAGGTACTGTTCCTAAGGGTGCGGACAGCCAGTGGTTGTCCACACCCTTAGGAACAACGTCGTGTTCTTGAGAAACACTATAGATGACAGAGTCCAGCTCACGTACAACGATGCAAAACCAAATTTACTCCGATGAAGCAGAACATAAGAGCGACGTAGTACTCTCGAGTTTCTCCAAGCTCTACGAGATATAGTATACTTGGACGATGTTGGATATAGATGTTGGCTTGTATCCATTCGTACGAATACGGAGTACTACACCAAAAGATACTTCTAACCAACGTCCTCTCTCTCTCTCTCTCTCTCTCTCTCTCTCTCTCTGTCTCCGTCTCCCTCTTTCTCTCTCCTCCTTCCCTAGGTTGTTGTAAGTTTCTTCAAGCGTATTACTCGAATTCTGTCTTATCCCATATATCCCATTATACATCTAAGCTTGTACCTCCCTCCCTCCTACTGTATCTGTCTCTTTGTGGCTCAACATGGAAATGCTACAGGGATTAGACCATTCGGGTAACGTGTTCACGTTAATCGAGTCCCATTTCTACTTCGGTTTCGCATTTAATCGAAAATGGCACAATCGCATACGTATAGCTGTTATTAATCCCATTAGCCCACAAGAATCCAATATGTAGATATACGTAGATATATATCTATATATATAAAATATATATAAGCAACGTATACAGATAGGAGTGCTTTTTTCAAATAGTGTTTTTTTTCTTCTTTTAGATTCGATAATCGAAACTATAGATTTGACCTCCACTCCGACCTCGAAAACTATTCGTGAAAGGGGAGCGCGGACAAAAAAGCTTAAGGTGCGTCACTCACTCGACGCTTATACATAAAAGTCCCATGAAAATGAGCCACCCCTCAGTCTCTATTGCCAGGGATCTATTTTCACGAGGTATTTTTTGGGGTAAACAAAACATTGGAGACTGAGCAAAAGAGATCTTTGTGAACCTGTGGGTGGTATGTAAGTCTTTCTCCATTCGTGTTCACCCCCTCACGTTCCCTAACCCCCCGTCTACATATCGTCATTACTACTTCGATCGCGAGTTAAATAATATATTCGAGAAAATCAAGTAAACGCGCAAATGGAGAGGGACTGACGATGGAAAGTCTCGAGGGAGCACGTAAGAGAAACAAAGACATCGATTTTCCCCGGGTTGTCGGAAAGCTTTCAGGCCATTCGATATTGCGAGAAGTAATCCGATCGTGGCGGTATTTCGATCTTTCGTGAAGATGGCTGTATAGTCACTGCGCCGTCGGCAATCATACGCTATAGAGATACGACTGTAACGCGAGTTTCTTACCGAATCCGAAGCGACTGTAGCCTGCGGCGAATCGATCATCGATCCCTTTCACTATAAAGTCCCGTCACATTATCGTAACGATTCTGACAGATTATTGTGCAGCTCCAATCCAATACCGCATATAGAAAAAACGAAAAATATCGTATTTCCAGTTGCGGAACATCTACGAGACATAAACAGTTAATGAGTGCGGTGAAGAAAAGGTAACCTAAATTTTGATGAAACTTGTTTAATTTCTGAAGAAAAGAAACCTTGAAACAATCCCTGAGCAAAATATAGCACAGAAACTAAATTGTAATACGTTATTTCGTAAAAAAGATTCTACATTTACTGCCCGAGGGCGTTTGACGCGAACTTTTTCCAATTTTTCATTCAAATTATCGAAAATCGCTCCACTCGAAACGCAAACCGAGGTTGGTCATTTCTATTCCGTATATATTGCAATTAAATTATTAAAATTGATTTCGAGGAAAGTTCACTCACACCTGTCAGGATGCGTGCGTGCGTGAGTTTGTATGTGTGTGTAGATGAGTGAATTGGTACGCACGCGCGCGTTTTTCTAGACGTAAGCTCTGCGAACGACGATATCGATTCCGAGCGGGAATTTCTTTATGACTCCGGTACCACCGGTAAAATTATTCTATTTTGTAGCGCGCGCAGGTTAGACCTTTAAAAATGAAATAGTTATGCCGCGTGTTCAACACCTCAAAGATACGTGAAATGTCAAGCACTGATTTCTTCGTTCATAAATGACATAAAATCAACGACGCACAAGCGCATCGTTCCGAGGTCACGACTTTTAGCGAAATTTCCGCGTCTCGAGGATTGTTTCGAAGGTATGAAAGGTGTTTGATGTGCTAACGGGTATTACAAATTATTAGATGCGCGTAGGGGTACGTGCTTACGAGCCGGTTGCTATAGTTTACTTTGATGTGAAGCGCCCTTCTCATTGCCTTTCTCATCGTACGCCATCGTTGAAATTAACGTGCTGCTGAGAACTTACACCAGTGATAAAGAGGAGTACGAGCGCACGTCATCTCTGTCAAGATCTCACGGGCGCGTGTTCACCCCCATGAAAACGCGCCGGTCGCATCACCGTACGAGCTAATTTTCGCGCTAATTAGTTTCCAGCGTTCCCAAGGCGGAGCGCTTGCATATGGGGTCTACCCTCTCTACGAACCCCATTAACGTTTCCTCAATGAGAAAGAGAGTTGGACATTCTCACGGCCAATGCAGGTATAGTAACGATATTCTTGTACAATCATTAGCATATGCGGTCGACTTACTTATAATAATCAATGCCACCAACCACGATGGTCACCATTATAATATTTCACACGAAAGATTACATTGCGATATAAATAATATCGTGCAGGAAGTTTAAAACTCGGTCGACACTCAGCCACGTTTGACTAATCACTGGACTAAGTCTCAAACTTTTCTGAAATATTATAATAGAAGGTAATGAAATATTACTTAATATTCCTGCAAGTCCTTGAAAGTGTAAGAGATCAGCCTCATCCCCCAGTAAGGCATAATTCCCATTGGGATTTCAATTTAACGATGTATGAGACTCGATTGTCCAACTTCGAATTTTTTTTACCAACTGATGCACATTGACTCAAGTCCCGGGTGAAGGAAGCGGATGTAGTATCAGTCGAATGCAGTTTCACCTGAAATAGCCGCAGACACAGTCTCGTCAGGATATATCAGGCCAACTTTGAGAACTCGCAATTGTAACAACTCAACTTGCGCAGTATCAAACAGTAAGAAAGATTTTCCACTCATATTCCCTCAGCGAGCAATCTTATTTGTAGTAAAGTTTCCTCAGTAGCGAGTTACCCTTAGTGATATATTATTTGTGCTGCGGTAATGCAGAGCTTGCCGTACATAAGCAAACCCGCGTATACGCATACGCACATACACAAAACTGGAAAAATCAAAATTTGATTTCCTTTCTTTCACACGCTGTAATACAGGAGATAGTTAGAATTATGGAAAAAGCGGTTTTACCTTTTGACAAATTCTTCGTCCCTCTAGACGATCTCATTCAGAAAAAGCTTAAATTTCTATGACCAATCGTATTTCATTTCTATCGAGAATTCCACACCATCAAAATGATTTCCCACACCTCTTATTTCCTAATAGTATTCTCTGCCGATATGTCCCATTACCTACGTTTGCTCATAGCTTTGACATAATTTGGCTCTTCGCCACAATTCCGTTGTGTTGGCAATGATCGTTTCTCGGCCTCTACGCCAAATGTTCAAGATGTGCGCATGAGTAACTCGTATCGAGATACAGCTCTGCCAGCTGAAAATTTAACCCTCTTGCTCGCTCTCGTTCCACACCTTTGTTGCCGTGGTCCAGAAAATAAAATTAATTATTTCGACAAATAAAAATACAGACCACCGACTAGTTCGCGTCCAAGGTTGTAACTACATATCTACGCTGGATATTTTTAGGGGAAAAAATTCCAACCACACTCTCGTCGGAGTACCCACCTGGTGGAAGTTTGTCATCGTACGAAGCGAAATATTAATACAGTAAATAACGAACGAGCTGACAATTCCTTCAGTCAAGCGCGAAATAATTGCCGAACACACATACACATATACAGCCAGTTTTTTCTTCTGTATAACACGCGCGACAGAAAATGTTTTATAATGCCCAATCGTGCCGGGGGATGAGAGATATAGGGACGAGAATCGATGGAACTGGGGGATATGTGAGCAGAGGGTAGCGGCAGGATTTGTGGCCGGGGTATGGAAAGGGCGGAGAAAGACTCGAAGAGAGAGATGGACCGAGGCGAAGCGCTCAGCAATGGTTTTAAGCTCGGGACGGATTCCCGAGAGCCATTGGTAAGCAAGGCACGAGCTTTTCGAATAAATCAAGGCGCTCTCTCTCTCTTTCTCTCTTTCGAGCGGCGATTCTCCGGGTTTTCTCTCTGTGGTTCTCGCGCTGGCCGGTAAGGTCCGCGGGCGTGCACCGGAATCGCCTGGTAAGCTCGTTGAGAGCGAGCGAGGGACAGACACAGATATCGAGAGGAGTTAGAAAAACTATGAAAAAAGAAAAAGGAAAAGAACAAAAAAGAAAAGTGATAGGTATGCGCGATCCGCGTAGGTAGAACTCTAACTGATGCGGTCGACAACGTTGTGATTCATCGAGCAGCAAGAGAAGAGAAATGAAGAAGTAGTATTAAGGCCATCGGACCGGAAGTCCGTGAAATAAGCTGTCTCACTTCTCTTCTCTTTTTTATCTCACCGCCACTCCTGCTCCTGCTTGTCCGCTAACAGAGAACCAATGCCTTGAACTGTGAACCGGAAGTGATGCGTAATCTAAAGAAATTCATCAAAACATAGAACTTTCGAATCGTTTCACTTCCTCGATATTAATCTCTGTCTCTTCGTATCAGCTTTTATCAGTCATGAGCTTACATCTCTTTTTTTTAATCATTCTCCGCCTGGTCAAGTTCCGAAGCAATAAACCTCAAGATTTTTAACAAAGGAGAGCTTTTCTCTAGCGCTCGCGCGGTAGAGTCCAAAATGAATGAAAAAAACAAGTCCACCGGTATAGTCTTTTGATTAATGAGAAAACTTTGCTTACACGGAAATCTAATATCTGTGCTTTGTCTCTCTCTTTCTCTCTCGCTCTCTTTCTCTTTTTTCTTATTAACTTTGATCATGGTAAGCCGTAGTTTCTTCGTAATACTAGAACGTTTCCAGAGTTTTGTGTATGATTTTTTAAAAATCGATTCGACACAATCGAAATCATTAATGTATTTATTTTTTCGATATCGAGATGTTGTAATGGCATGAATGCACAATATTGGTCCATACGTTCATAATTGTTATTATTTTACTTCCCGCAGCACAAACACTATTGCTTGATCACGCAGTTATGTATTACTCGAGACAATTTTAATCGATAACCCATGATTGATGATACGAAATATTATATTTAAATTGTCGCTAACGATCAATTAATATCCATCCGAGAGATTCGAAAGTATATAAGTCCCATTTGGTATAAGGTACATATATGGCCTATATATATAAAATTTCAAGCATTGAAAAAGTATGAAAAACGATATTTTTCCAATGGCAACACCGACTTTTAGTCTATGTTAAAAAATTACTCTGTGACCGTGAAAAAATAAAAACTAACCTCAAACTTGGGCATCATCTATCCTCTACGTGACTTAATAAAAAATAATATTTTTTCAACTATCTTATTTACGTACCATTTTCGATTAATGACAAAATCTCGACATTATTCTTTCTCAATAGATCTCAATTTATTCAATGAAATCCGTCCATTCCGTTCGAGAATTTGATATCACTGAGCAGATTCTTTATACAAATATTTTAATAAGTACTTTATCCAGTATGTCCGAGCTTTCTTCGAGATAATGAAAAGCGAACTATCCTATCGAATCTATCGCGAGAAATAGCAATTTATTTTCGCGAATCCGGCTAATTTTTCAAGATAAACTTTCAGGCTATAGTTTATGAAACAATGGGCGATTCTTACTAGCCTCGTGGCGACAATACCGTACTTGAAAGCATCCAAGTCACGGACGGAACGTTTGAAGGCCCTATTTTCATGTTCGGACTTGCGCTGAGAGCAAAACACGCCGTGAACAGGTTACACAACGATTCTACGCGCAACGAGCTAACGATCGATGTTTATCCTTTGTAGATGACGAATTTTCAAGATTTTTCTGTTAAAATAATTGTTAATTTTTTCATTTTTTACGCGGAGACCTTTAAATTTTTGTGTATCTTTCATTATCACAGAGTATGCTTCGGGATGGCTCGACAAAAATTCTTAAGCAGAATGTCCAAGATATTTAAGGAACTTCAAAGCGTTGGCAGATAATATATCGGAAATGTTCGGATTTGTGTGTCTATTCATGAAATATAAAAAATTTTCAACAATGCCAGAATTGATCGAGCATTGACAAACTGCAAGATAATCATTAATGTAAATAGGTTGTCGGTAAAAAT
This sequence comes from Netelia fuscicornis, assembly GCA_946811545.1. Classification (NCBI taxonomy): domain Eukaryota; kingdom Metazoa; phylum Arthropoda; class Insecta; order Hymenoptera; family Ichneumonidae; genus Netelia; species Netelia fuscicornis. The sequence continues at coordinate 22,714,378 of OX328011.1, read as the reverse complement.
GATTCGAATAGAATGCGACAAGAAAGGTTGCCGAATTCTCTATAATTCTCGATTGTATTAAATTGTATTTTGTTTCGTATTTTTAAATTTGATACCCGGTAAGTTAATTTTTGTTGTATTTAGCTCGCTCGTAATTTCGCAAATTTATTACTATCGATCGAATCCCTGGTACACAAGTAACTTAAAGAATATTTGTAATGGCGTTTTAAAATAAACGTTAAAAGACTTCAGATTTTATTTTGAAACAATTATCTCAATACTTTTTTATCGTGGAACAGACAGTAAACTTTGAGATTAGAAACTTGTATGCAACTTCTTTTTTTATAATCCCTCTATGAGAAAACCAAAGTTGGAAACTTTGTTTGCATATAAAGGAACTTTTGTGAGCGACATAAAACAGTAAGTTTCTAATTAAGACATTCCTTTTGATGATAAAATGTAACTTTTCAAATTTTCTTTCCCCAAAGAAAGCACGAGTTCTCTTTGAACCAGTGAATTATAGCGACTCCTTTCGCTTATCTTAAAAACTCACAAAATATAGAATATTAAAAAACAAAATTTAAGCATGTCCTTAAAATGAAACCAATTTTATGTGATTCTCGGTCTAATATATTTAAAACGACGTGTATTCGAAGTTCCATCGCACGGACATATAAAATTCATATATCCATTAAACCGAACTGATTAATATCCCACAAATGATAACGTGAATTAACATCAACCTGATATGAAATTTCATATTCATAATGTAAATTTATTATTAGTCCCCATGCAAATTTGTAAATTGTGGGCGTATGAAAACATATATATTTTTATTAATTTTACAATAAATTCTTTTTTGCCGAGCATGTACCAAGTAAACTAGGAGCCTCTCGACACCGAGTAATTGATGAGAAGGTACATATATATGAAGACAAAGAGTTATGTATATGTACAATGGAATTTAATGATTGGCTCGACATACCCAGTCACGCGGAATGGAACATCCAGGATATCAAATCCTTAATTCGACTGTATGATGTTCGATGTGACGTATCCTTGTGAACAACTTATGCTTGTGAACAATGGTACTGGTAGCGGTGTTAGCTTCGGCGAGACATTTTTATATCGCATTTTCACTTTTATGTATTGGTCATTCCACCGTTAATGTACGAGTCATCCGGCACTAAAATGTTGACTTGTTTCGCGTTTTAAAACATTATTTTATGCCATATTAAAGCGTATGATTTATATAGTTAAAGCTCTACGCTCTTTTATTCGACTCGAAATTGGATTAAAATTACTAAATATCATAATTAGTTTCTTCATTAGCTTTTGGACGGGTAGTTTCCATCAGTAACATATTGAATTTATTCAAAATTGTCTAGAAATTATCAATATCTTCAACCTCATTTATTGCTAAGTCATTGGTGTTGTACAGAAGAGGAATTATGTTCTCTGTTTTAGATTTTATATAATCAACGCTATGAAATTTGGAAGTTTTGAAATTTAAAAATTTTCAAAACTTTTTGTTACTGCATTTTTACAGGTTTAAAGCCTTGATATTCTGTGGGCTAAAATACCATGAGGTTTCGAGTCTGAAATATATAATGTCAAAAGTTAGTAGTATTCATAGTCGCCATAGCAAATGAGGATATTCAATTTTCGATCCACTTTGCGTTTGATCTGAAAAAGCTGCTGTTGAAAGGTTTGAAACGATTTGTGCTACATGTAGAGAGAAGGCTGTCATAGTACGTATACAAGGTGATATCAACAGTTTGGCGAACGTAATGTAACTCTTGCAGGTGACCCGTGTGCTGACCGCAGTTTGTAAAAGGGACTGATTGTGAGGATCCATATCTTATGTTAGTGCTAGTTTGGGAGCTCCTTACACACGCGACGTACAGCCCAGATATGGCGGTTTTTGATTACCATCTATTCTGGTCCGTCCAACGTCACTTGGCCTATGATACACATTTCAGGACATTTGAAGATCAAATATGTTGATGGCTGTTTCGCCTTGAAACCGACAAAAAGATAGTAAAATTTAATGAATCGAAATAACGATAGTTCGGTAATTTACATCCTTTTATTTGCCTTTAAATATCAAAAAAAGATTGAATTTTGCAAATTAAAGATCGATAAAAATTGCTTGAGCTCCACAAAAACTTTTTGTTTCAGAATTACTTTTATTGGACGTTTTATTAGTTTGCTTTGCCTCCAGAAATTCGTATCTGCTATTGCAAAACTGAAGTATACACAACAAAGCACCAATGGGACGATAATTAAACTAATTGAACCTCTCGTACGCAAAGCACACGAAAACGCACCGTGGCTATAGTAATATTTAATACTAGTACAATTTTCAATCTCATCAAGCAGCAAGCGTAATTACGCCCCACCCATAGCCAAACGGCTATGAGAATTTGGTGGATGGTGCTTTGGAGAGTAAGGGTGAAAATAAGTTTGAATTGGTGTGAAATTAATCGCCATATTTGTAATTATCGCATCTAGGGATTAATTAATTCAGAGATTAATTTGGAGCACGGAATATGAATGATGTTTATTCGAGGCAAGAAAACATAAATGATGTCACCAAAAATCTCATTTATTAAATTTTTTCAAAAAATCCTCATAACGTTATTTTTTATTGTGTTTGGCTCATTTTTTGGGAAACATTCGGTATGTAAAATGACATCCAGTAGAAATCGTAGTAATAACATCATATTTCCAAAACGCTTTCACTGTTTTTTGGGCACATATAAGTACGGTTCATATCTCATATATCTTACCTCACGATCTGATTTTGTATTTATCGACGTAAAAAAAAACGGGAATATAGTTCTCTTCCCCACGGTCCTACATGCCGCTCTTATTTGAATCGGCATTTTAATTGCGATCATTCATGAGATATCCCGGGCTTTCTTCAGTAGTACGAAGTCACTATGGACCGTAGACCAATGCCATTAGTGAAGGAGGGTAAAAGAGCTTATGGGGGAGTTTCTATCGGTCCCTCTGGGATAGATACTCGCGTTACCGGTGGAAAAAGCCCGATAGGTACTGTGCGTAACTATCGCCAGAGCGATTATCGACAAATCCTACAAGTTCGCGACGAACATGCCTCTAGGCCGGATAAATCTTGGGTTCAAATTGGTTCAATTCTTTATCTTACTAGTGCTTCAGGCAAGATGCATCTTTATCTATGAGTTATTTTTTTCTGCGTCATTATTTGAGATACAGTTTTGCATGTTTTTCATCTTAACCCGAATAAACCACGATGATAGAAAAGACAAAAATAGTTTTTCAAAAATGACGTTCCTTGTGAGGGGAGCTATTAGATTTTGAATGTTTTATGAATGTATTCGCCTTCGTCGTGGAAGTAATACTGCATTTAAAATATCGAAAATTACAAGCCATTTAATATTCTGTCAAATCTGAACCATTCGATTAATTCCCAATAAAATACCAAAAATAGTTATACGCTGGATATCTGTGTAAATTTTTTATTATTAAACAACCAATATTGTTATCATTATCAAATCATGGAAATTACTACTTACGTGGAACTTTATTTCCGAGTTACTTCGTCTTCTCGAAAACGTTTTTTACAAGCAACTGAAAATTGAAAACCTCAGCAAACGCTATCACGTTAAAAAAACTTTATGATCGCGATATACCAATGAAGAAGCAACGTACAAATTGTTAATATATTCGCGAAGTACTGCTTCAGGGTGATCGGATCCGAGCCATCGATAAAAATTACCACCAAGTTTGTAATCAGCGAAAAATATCACAACTACGTGATCGGTTCGAAATAAGAAAGCTTGTCGTGAATTAAGCCTCGTTTCATATAGTCGCACCTCCATTCTTTTATTTTTTCTTTTCTCGTTACAGGTGAATGGTGCTTGGACCCTGCCTGGTTTTGTCTGCGACTTCTACATCGCGATGGACGTGACATGCAGCACAAGCTCGATCTTCAATCTCGTTGCTATATCAATAGACAGGTGGGTAACTCTATCTCGCTTTCGGTGACCAATACAACAAACTCTTATTCGCTTCCTCGTTATCACTAAACCAACGCAGCTTACTCTCGCTTTCTTTTCTTCTCTCCTTCTTGTCCATATCTCCTTGTATCATCTCTTTACCCCGCCTATTTAATTATTACTTTATAAGCGTCTACATCGCCCAATCACCCTTCCCATTATACCGTTCAAGTAAAAAGTCAAGAGGATGTCCAGGGTTCTTCGTTGTTTATTGGGTCAATGCGCGAGAGGGACAACCGATAGAAAAACTTGCTTCACCTCAAGCTGGTTACGCCCGCGAAGAATAAAAAAGAGAGAGGCAGAGGAGGAGAACGTCACAAAACGGACTAAAAACGAAAGCTTACGAAGAGGGCGGGAGGAAGAAATAAGTGTGAAAAGATTGTGAGCGTGAGAGGAGTGGCCTTCGCTGATTTTTGCTGGTTTTACGTGCCGCGAATAAGGGACAAGGCGAGTTTCACCCTTCCGCCTTTACCCCACTACCACTCGCCAAAGATCGACAACTACGCAGCTCTCTTTTTCTCACCCCCAGTTCTTTACTCCACTTTCCTCTCTTTCTCCCACTTATCATTCTACTTCTCTTTACTGCTTTCCCGTAAATAAAATTTATCGACTGTTTGGGAATAGAGTGATAATGGACTCTGACCTCTGAACCATCAAAGCTCTCTTTTTTTATCGTCGCTACTGCACCCCTATCATTTTTTTTTAATTTCCATCCACGGAATTCGAACTGTCAGAAATAATTTATGTGGAATAAATAAAAATTACTACCGAATAAGCAAATATTTCTTTTCCGTTTTTTTGCTAGTTCGATGGTTGATTTTATGACCGATTTTTCGTTGCGTCTTTTTTGCTAATATGTATTAAATTTAGAATTTCAACGCGGTTTTATATAACCGTGGGAAAACGGAAAGAAAATTAAATCGATATCACTCAAACTCTCCCACTGTCTCTGGGGAAGAAACTCGAGCGTTTTGCTTAGTTGTATGCGAGTAGGTGTATTTTCGCATGCGATGGTGTTTGTTGAAAATATTGAAAGCGTCGCAACACTTTTTGTGAATTCGCGAAGTCCGGAACACGGCTTGAATTTACGGTGATATGTTATCGATACGAGTTATAACATCATGTGAATCAACGATCTTCGAGGTAGAACAATATCGTAGCCCTTTGTGCGAATATCGGAAGATGCGCTCTTAACACGACCTCTATTACCCACAATACTTGAAAGCGCCACATAATTAATGCCGCAAGGCTTTCCAGCTTGCCACGGTGGATCTTGCTGTTTGCGATTCCCCCTGCGTTCCATTTTGCTATACATGTAAATGTCTGATTATATATCTAGTTTGCTAACTTGCCATATAATCACGATTGTTTACAATTGGACAATGCAACAGGTTAGCTCTCAGTTTGATAACGTTATAATTATTTGATTATATAATTATACGATCCGCTGCTTCACTATGTAATGTCATCTTGCTATGAATTATTTTTGGACGAAATAGCTAAATTTTGCTAAAGAGGGAAAATCACGAGAGAGAAATATGCAAATTCCAATTTCCAGAAGTTTCGAGTTATCAACAACGACTCTGTAGAGGCAGTTGAGTCTTTTATGGATGTTTCGAATATTTCAGAAGATTCATTTTGCCATTAAAAATTTGTACTTTTAGTTTCACGGGACCAAAGATTTTTCTCCATGAGGAAGCGAAATGCATACAAATATTCGAGTATGTTAGAAAGAAGAACATGAACCGGAAACTGACTAAAGGGATAACAAGAAAAACCACACTAGAGCCCCATAAACCTACACCCGACCTCACTAGAGCCCCTAGGCCTTGCATATTTAAAAAAAGCCAATCCCTGCCAAGTCTCTGCCTGTTTTCAAAATATATATTTTCAACTCAAAGAAAGCGCGAAAACGAAAGAGAGAGAGAGAGAGAGAGAGAGAGAGAGAGAGAGAGAGAGAGAGAGAGACGAAATACACGGTACTGCATTTTTCCACACGATACATATTCCGTGATATATTCTTCGAGAAAGAGAATCCCTCTCTCGTTGAGATTGTTCCAGACCCGTGCACGTTTCTAAAAGCTCACATACGACTCCCTACTCATCCTCCCTTTTTCTCGACATCATCTGTATATCTGTTCTCCTGCTCTGTGCCCCTTATTTTCTTTTCTTTTTATCTTATAGCCACCGTTACTAAAGGAAAAACCTCGAATGCGCAAACTTGACTATGCACTACTCCAGATGTCACATGATGTATATATATATATATATATTACATTTATAGTATATGTTTGTCTATATTAGTCAGGAAAGAAAGATGTATTTTCGAAAGAGATCATGTGGCAAAATTTGCATTGCAGGTACATCGCTGTGACGCAACCGATAAAGTACGCGAAGCACAAGAATAATAGACGAGTATGGTTGACAATTCTGTTAGTATGGGCAATATCGGCTGCTATCGGAAGTCCCATCGTACTCGGTCTCAACAATACTCCCGATCGGATACCCGATCTATGCCTCTTCTACAATACCGACTTCATTATATACTCGAGCTTATCGAGTTTTTACATACCGTGCATCATCATGGTCTTCCTTTACTGGAGCATATTTAAGGTGAGTTCTATCTTCATATGCATCTACACGCCAGGCTTAAAAAATCGTCACAAATAAATTGATCGGTATCGGATGATCGGTAAGTCGAACTGTAATTATTCAGAAGAAACCTATCGTATCGATCGGTATCGGGTGATCGGTAAGTCGAACCGTAATTATTTAGCGGAAACCTAACGTATCGATCGGTATCGTATGATCGGTAAGTCGAACGCTAATTATTCAGCAGAAACTCAATGTATCGACCGACATCGAATGATTCGAAAATCGAACGACGATTATTTTACAAAAATCTAACGCATCGTTCGATCGAATGTTTATACGCGTATAGAACTTCTCCGTATTCACTGCAAATTTGAATATCCGCGAAAAGTGTATACGACGACTGTGTCAATGCGGCATTAGCAGAGTTTCCGGTTTACGACGCTCTAGGGCAACTTCGTGCCTGTGCAGACGCATCACGAACCTGCGGTAGGTTCCAGCAAAGCTAACAGTATATCGCGGAGGTTGCGGAGGTGGTGGACAAAGTTTTCCCAAAAGCTTGGAACGTATTACACGGCTCATGGCTTCCGTTATCGCGAAGCGTTGGACTCGCGATATAATATCTCGAAAGTGAGGAAAGGTGCCAAACGGGATGAGTTTCTTGCACGACGTCAAAACGGGCTTGCGTCCGGATTATATTGAAAGTTGTTCAGCATGTCTGGCGTTGCAGGCTTTGCGTAACCGAGCGAGGAAGCAGCGCGCCAGTCGAAAGCCGAATCTTGGTGACATCAAACCCGGCAGTATTATCGAAAATATGGCACACACTCGTAGGTGAGTCGAAACCATCAATCTTCGTTTTCTCGAATACGCATTTATGTTTCTTTTTTATCGCACTCGTAGTTTTATCACGCATGCGTATTCGTTTAGCTGGTAGAATATTGTCGTTACAGTGGCGCAAACGCTTGAAGACGAAACGGTGTAGGCGACGATCTTGATCGATTATTCGATCCCGGGACCACGAAGTATCGTCTCTCGTTGACGAATTCTTAAAGACGTTCCGATCTATCGCCACCCTCGTTTTTCACTCCATCGATTCGAGAGAGGCCACCGAGAGCATCGTCACTTTTCCCTTCCTTCCTTCCTTCCTCTTACTCCCTCGCTCTTTCCGTCTTCCGTTCGCTCGATCTCGTTCTTCCTTCATCCTGCTCAGCGGGCACCCAGCTCGTGTCCCGCTGATGCAATTTGTTTATGGCAATTTATCGGATCGACCCGCTTGCGCACGCGACGAGAAGATAGTGAGACGACTTCCCTTAAAATTATTCGCTCCTGTTATTGCCGTTGCCGGTGAAAATGGATAGGATGGTGCATACCCTCATTGACAGCGTTCAAGCACGAATGAAGAATGTACAGGAGTGCGGCTGCATGAATGGACCACTTAAAATGAAATTCAGCTGTCAATAATTTTAATCTCAAATAAATTACCTGTTATTTCTCAACGGAAAAAGTTACTGACTACCAGCGTGTGAAACACTCACGTATTCTATCCTCAATCGCACTTTCCAGAAGATAGAGGGCTGATACATTCATTAAATTACAATGGGGAATAAAAATAATAACGAAGCATCGATCAAGGACTCTCGTCTCACCGATGTAATCCGTGACTTGCGTACAGCCTGAAATTTACGATCATCGTTCGGTGCACCCTCACGTAACACGCACCCTCTCGACTTCGTCTACCGCGTGATTGCCAAGAGAAGCGAGTGGTCCATTAATGCAACCGTTTCGTACGTGCACTCCTTTTCCCTCGCGTGTCTACATAGAAGGACGAAGTGTTAAGGACACATATAGCAAAGTCTCGCATCTACGTAGGGTGTACGTGCAAATCGATAAGTCGTTTTGCCCGGATACGACATAACCCAACAGCAGAGGCAACAACACGTTCACCACCGCAGAAGACTACGTTATATCTCTTTTTTCTTGTATGTTATATATATATATATATATACATATATATATATTTATATTTATATACGTGGCATTGGATACGAGGATTATTTACACGGGGTAAACATCCACACTGTCGAATATATTTTTCCACCTCTGCCTCTCATCTATCTCTCTATCGCGCGACCGCTCTTTCTCTCTCTCTCTCTCTCTCTCTCTCTCTCTCTCTCTCTCTCTTGAGGAAGATGCATATCTCTTCGATGCACATACTTTATACATACCCGAGCAAAGTTTACCGTACAATATGTACGTATTTCTGTTCCCGTATGTATAGATCTTTACATTATTCGCTTCGATGCACAGGATAAAACTTTTACGCTCGATATTTTTCTAATAGCTGGCTGTGGATATGTTACTATATGTATTTCCATCATTCGTCACTATCAAATATCCGAATATTTTCTCATCATATTTGTACGCGCGATATTTTATTTTTTGTGTGATCGTTGAAATTCAACGTAGTCGTGTATCTGAAAGATTACGCGAATTCTCTTGGTTACTTTTTGACGATCCAATGGAATTCCTCTTCGGCAAGTGGTCTCACAGTTCGTCAGTAACTACGTGATACCGAAGGAATTTTTTAATAATTCCATATCGTTAATTCACATACGAAAGAAATTTGAGTATTATAAGATGCTCGTGACAATTCTCACGATTGATATAAAGTGTGGCTTTGAATGTCGTATATCGCTTTTGATGCTTTCTGGGCTAATCTCATTTACGAGGTATTATTACAATGGCACGAAGATAGAGGCAGTAGCGTAGGGGTAGCCTTCTCGACTCATGCAGTGGGCCAGGGTTCGATTCCCGACGGCAAGAGAATTTTTCTATGTGCTTTTTCTGTGCTCTCGGTGGTTCGGAACACACCTAAAAAAAAACTGTAAATCCACCGGAATAGTTGAAGGTGGAATTGAGACTGGATATGTGTATGAGGAGAAGAGATATGTAAAAAGGCGAATTACGCTGTACATTGGAATCTGTGCATACAACCACCCCGGTCTGAGAGCTATGCACTAAGTTACTATCTATCTATGTATTACAATGGCACGAGGATTATGCAAGCTTCCAGTGATTTTCCGATAATTATTGAGCTATCAGCGAAAACATTCGAATAACATTGTACAAATCAATATCTCATTGTTGATTAGGAAGATTGTCCTCTTCGTGTGAAATAATCATAATTTAGCAAATTAATTTCGTGGAGTAAGTTCAATTTTTAGTTTAATGCAAGCTTGATGGATTTTAATAGTAAAAGTAGAGAAAAGTAAAGTAGCGTTTTGACTAAGATCAAGCAGTGCTTATTCTGTGGCAAGGTTCGCCGAAACTGCATTGGGGGCAGCAGCCCTTGTAGCCTCGGGGGTGGAGGAACCGACGAATACGGCTTCTGGTAGCAACGAAGACGAGGACGAGACGCCAATGGATCCTGTCGTAATAATATCGAACGACAAGAGCACAGAATTCTTTCTTGCCACTGTCGTCGAGGAAGCTGCGTAAGAATCGATTCGTCGTATCAATATGTAGTATGTGAGAGAATTGACTGAGGTCATCACAACAAGCACAAAATTCATCACTTATTTTCCATTATTCGATGTTGTACGTAACATCTACGACTTGGTCGATAGAAATCCCAATGCCCATTTTCCTCGTGAACTCGTGGCTCGCATCTTGAAAAAAAAGCTTTCTTCTATCAAGATTTTTTTAACTCCAAGCTGAGCGTTCGTGAATAAGAAAATAAATATGGTTGTTAAATTTTTTAAATTAGGATAATAGAATAGAATTCGTTAGTCGTTATTGTCGCGAAACTCTCTCTCTTTCTCTCTTTATTTCGTTACGCTTATAAACTGTCCAATAATTACGGTCCATTCTTTCACACGAGACCGTCGACATCTTGAATAATTACACAGGTCTAAAAATAAAAGTGGTGTGTGCTGAGTGTCAGACTATATTTTTCTGGCGTAATTTTTCCCGCTGAACATGAATCTGAAGTCAGAATTGGGGGTCGCTCAGGAAAGAATCAAGAAAAATCCCAAAAACGATAAAAACCACGTTTTGCGGGGAAGCACTAGAATATGAGAACGATGCCGTAGTATATCCGACGGCGAGTTGACATTGTCCTCGTCAAAATCGGAAAGCCCTCGTATTTAGGCCTGGAGAGGTATGGGAGTTATTCCGCCTAGGGCGGTTTTCACTCACGTGCGGTCGAGCCAGATATTTGGAAATTCACTTTCTCAATTCTCATCCCGACCAATTTCCTGAGAATAAAGGAGATCTTAGTGATGAGCAAGGCGACAGATTTCACCAACATCTGAAGGAGTTTCAACGGCGATTGCAGGAACGGAGGGGAGTAAATATGGTTGCAGATTACTGTTGGATGATGCAAAGGAAATCTCAAGAAAGAGGAAGAAAGCACAGCAGAAATCCACTGCATAGCTCATTTGAGGAGAAACGAGTCAGGAAACGACGAACACTATAAGAGTTATATCGTCATTCAGAAAAAATTACTAGATCGTGGTTTTCATCGTTTTTTTGGGGTTTTCTCCATTTCCTCAGTGACTCCCAATTCTGACTTCAGATTCGTGTTCACTGAAAAAAATACGCCAGAAAACATAGTCTGACAGCCATCACACAACTCTTTTTTTGTGGATCTGTGTTATTATTCCTCATACAGAAAGAATACGCGGGTGTCAGTTCGAAAAACGATGATCTTTCAAATAATAAACGTGAAATCGAGACCCTAAAAACCAATTAACTATGCATCACCGGCTTTTTACGTAAGCTTTGCTTACAATCTCGAAAATATTCTTGTACTCGATGAAACGATATATTGAACATACCACCTTCTATTTTTATAATAATTTTCTATCTGTCACCCTTCAACCATTACTGCTTCCTCTTCATGGGAAAAATCATGAGCGAATGGCCACGGAAAAGTGGAATTGTGTCATAATAATACGGTGTCTCGTTTGACAGTTCAGTATTTTTATTCTTTCTGTTTTTCTTCATTTCCGTCCTTACAGGGCGGTGGCGCAAGCACAACTTGGTAGTCCAAATCCTTGCAAGGATGCAGTATACGACGGTGGTGCAAGTAGCACGCTACTTCACGAGACAATGGAGAGGAATTCGAGTCCAAATCCTCGAGTGGCCTCGGCTGCCTCGTCCTCGACCTCGTCGTCGCCACCACCATCGGGAACGCGTGGACCGGCCACTGTAAGTTCGCAGATGACGATGAAGAAGAACGGTAATGGTCCGAGCAAGCAGGAACTCAAGAGGCTCAAGAGCGCAACAGCGCTACTGCCACTTCAATTGGCCAGAAGTCCGAGCGTACTCACGGTCACGGGTTCGTGCAAGAATAAGGACAAGAAAAACGCCGGTGCCAGCTCGAGATTCACGATATACAAGGCGAACAAAGCGAGCAAGAAGAAGAGGGAGAAAAGTTCGGCGAAGAAGGAACGAAAGGCAACCAAGACGCTCGCCATCGTTTTGGGTGAGTCAATTCTACAAGTTTGATCATTATTCTCTTATCAAAAATTGTTATCGTTATCAAACTTTAAAGGGATGTGCGTTATGCCCGTAAGCGTATCAGTCACTATGCATTTGTTAAATATTAAAAACAAACAAATAGGTGTGTTTCTCATATGCTGGGTTCCATTCTTCACCTGCAACGTCATGGACGCTCTGTGCGTCAAATTGGCGAGCGATTGTCAACCGGGAGTCACGGCCTTCATAGTAACATCGTGGCTCGGTTATATGAACAGCTTCGTAAATCCCGTCATCTACACAGTGTTCAATCCGGAATTTCGGAAAGCTTTTCGGAAGCTCATCAGCGTTTGAGGAGGGCGACGACGTGTACAGTGAAGGACTTTGGATTATTTTGTCTCGAGCCTAACCAAGATCCTGCAAAGGTTTGACATCACTGGACTTTGTGCATATACGAGGACCAGGGGTCATTTGGGTCATCGTAGAAGTAAAATAGCGTTTACACCTGCGTAAACGCAACTGCATCAACTATCAACAAGATAACAATGAATTCTCGGTACCTAAAAATCGATGCATATCCTTGTGTCCACAAGATCACACAATTTGCCAATGTTGTCAGCGAGCTGTCATCGTCGTACCTAACGGGTAAATAAGATGATATTATTTCCAGTCCAAGAGAATCATTTTTTTATAACTTAAAGAAAATCAACCACCTTGCTTCAAAATCTATTAGTATTTCGCGGTGGATACAACGACGTTCATTTGCAACATTGTGTCGCTGACATTTTTTCTCGTGATACCTCTGAGCAATATTCATTTCCCTGGTCTTCCCTTATGTTCCATCCGTATTTCTCTTCAGCACTGTATTTCGCTTATTTCTATGCGATATATATTCTACTATACGTCCGATGCTCGAGCTTACCGATATCGTTTCGATAACGTTATATCTGCCCGGTCGCATACTGCTGCGCACGAGGGGCCACACGTCCGGTCCCTTCCCATGAGGAATCGACACGTTCTTTTTTTCCACGCTCGTACTCATCGTGGTGGTTCTGGCGGCAATCAGCAGGGTTCTCGCGAGATCTGCGACGGGGCTGTCCCATGCGTATATATATACATATATATATATACGAAGGTCGACGTCGCTCACACGTCAGTCCTTCATTGCCCGTCGGGTATTTAATATAATAGCCCATGTTGGAGTTTCTAACCGCACTGCGTCGGGAAAAAAACGAATAATTATTTGTATATAGCTATATATGTATATGTATATGGGTCGTTCCGTCATTGACCACCGAATTATCCATCAACGAATTTTATAGGTTTTATTTGCTGTTCTGACAACTTTTTATAATATCATTAGGATATATTATTTGAAAACCTAAATCCTGAATGTCAAGAATTTTAGTAGCACTCAAGATACAATTGTTTTCCCGCATAAAAATATTGATATTGGTCGATCTAGTTTCAACGATATTATTTCAACCGATAACTCGAAAAACATACAATCACCCAAGCTACCCCACATCGAAAAGTTCAAACAATACGAGAGAAGTGTTATTTTCTTCTTAGACGTTTTTGTTAATCTTTAAACTTTTTATTAAACATGGTTTACAAATGTTCATACTTTTGTATGTGGGGTAATATAATATTTACTTTTAAATTACAAGAGGAAATGAACAAAATAAAGATGAATGAAGCAGCGTCAATTTTCCTGAATCTGAAAGTCGTTCGAACTCGAGTTTTACAAAAATATCGCCACGAAGAACGTCAACTTTTCACATGATTTATTTTTATGACACGAAACAAAGTGTTAAAATAGCAGATGAATATAAAATTTTTGAGTGGATCGCTGGCTGATATATCGTAGAACGACTCATACATATCTACACGCGAGCCATTTAATTGACGATTTATTGGACGCGACAGAAGACACATCAAAATGAAAATAAAAAAGGGTCCCCTGCGACCAAAGATTAATGCATAAACATGCCAAGGCAGTATTAAGTGCTTGAAGATAGTAAATATATAGCAAAATGTTTGTTTCCGCTCAATACGACAACTCGAGAAGGGTGAAATACGAAATATATTTGTTGATTCTAGAACGACGTGAAACGGAAGATGAGAACTATGCAATAGAAGAAACGTCTGTTACGACATGCTCTCTTTCTCAAACGATAATCTGAGAAATAGGAATACGTTATGTTTATTGACGACGGATTGTATCGCAACGTTCATCCCTCAAATTCAGGGTAAAACCCAAGGCGTCTACTCCCCACCCTCTTCTCTCTGATTCCACATCGCCCAACACCATTTGTACAAGAGATGCTGCTAATTTTCATCAGCACACATTGAACTGCACACGTTAAATACAGAAAAAAAAACTTCAGCCAGACGAACAAGCTCTAAAAAAAATTGTAACTTTTTCCCATCCAATGTTTTGAATGCGTAGAGAAAAGAGATTGGTTGGGAGCCAACGTCTACGGTTGGGTTCACCTATTAGCTCGTTACTTTTACTTTTCCATGTATTTTCGGCAAAATAACGTTGATTAATAGTAAAGAGGTAAAAAAACATATCACTGAGAGATTTATAACGGCGTTGCACCACCTCCTCGGCTGACATTCCTCGATGAGAATTTTTCGGATATTATTTGGAATAATAATAATGCAAATACGCGCCTCGATAAACAAATAAAATTCGTATATAGTGAAAAATGTCATACGCAATAATATGTAGCGTGAAAATGCGAACAATCAAAGCTTTCTGTATGCTACCCCCCCCCCCCCCCCCCCCCCCCCCCATATATACATATACAAACATTATATATGTTTAAATGTACATGTATATGATATCGTGCATGACGTGCATAAAAATAACTTGGAAGAATAAAAAGAACAAACCCAAGCCAAACACTGATAGTGAGATGTATATTTGTATATAATCTTGAGGAAGAAAGAAGAGACGTCGCGTGTGGCTGCCGATTGAAAGATAATGTCACGTTACGAGTAAAGAAAGAACGACTTTCGATCGATTCGCATTATTAATGGATAGACCGTGAAGTTTTTGGTAAGCGGAATGAGGAGAAAAAAAATGTTTCTCCAATTGCCAATAATGGCGCCTTTTAATCTCGCAGAAGTTTTTGTTTCCTTCAATCGCTCTCGTCAAGAGAGGGAAGCGTGTCACTCGAGCTTTTAGGGATTAAGCGAGAACTCGATAGCTTAGTAATTTATTGACTTTCAATGTTCGGAATACGTCGCGAAAATAGTGACTGAGTCACTCCAATAAAAAACAAAGCAAATATTTATCGACGAAAAAAAAGGAAACGTAGAGTATCGTTGTAGTATGTAGATATACGACGTGCTAGGGTTCTCGATGAAACGGACTTTGTATGTAGCGATAATTTTTTTGAGCCTCGACGGCCTGTGACGATATAAAATAATGGTGAAATATTTTTAATTGGAAAAACAATGGGAGGCAAAAAATATTTGAAACATAAGGAGCAGCTTAGACAATTATGGTACATGCAGATGTGACACCCTCCCTTAAGTTATATCGAGCGCGAAAAAAATTGTAATCGAAGCAAAGGAGAGAGAAAGAAATAATGTATTATCATGATTAAACAATAAATAAATTTTAAACAGGATCAAAGTAAGCGACTCTCTCTGTGAATCGACGAGCGTAGCCAAAAAGTGCTTCTGAGATATGTATATTATCGATAAGAATAATGAATGAACTATGAAAAAAAAAAATTACTGATTAACCTGTCTATGGTCGTGAATGCTGATAGTAAAATAATATGATAAACATTTGTTCTTCACCGGTAGTCGTGTGCGACGCTTCGAACATGAAGAATCAAAAAATAAAACACAATATAAATCGACGTAATAGGATATTTCTTACCAATCTCGCGTAAGGATCGCTGTATTTTTCTAACCCGATACCTTTTTTTCTGTATATACCTATAAATACGTGAAACAAGATTATGTAATGATTAAAAAAAAAAAAAGAAAAAAAGAGCGAGACAAACAGAGCAGAAATATAACAAATGCGGACAATTGAGTTATCTAAACGCTGATGTACGCATGCGCGATGGAGAGAATATGTATATACTTTGTGTAAATACGAATGCTGCGGAAAACGATTGTGTGTGTGAGACGCGCGAACGATGCGTGATGATCGTCCTAAACTTTGTTATTTTGTTCACTACGGGGTGGCAAAATATGGATGGGAAATTGTCCGTAAATTTCGAACTGAGCCCCGAAATACGGATATTTTCATGCTGGTTGGGCGCATGACAGACGACGCGTGTATCGTGGAAACGAGATTGAAAGAGGGGTGGAGCAGAACAGTCGGGTATACGAGTGAGAATAAAAGAACACTAAATTTTTCCTATGAATTTTTCTCAATTATCATTAACGATGGTCTATACAGGGCATAGCGTTTAAGTGATTTTTGTTTCGCTAATTCGTGTACAACAAAGAGGAGATACGCAATTTAGGAAATAAAAGACGAAGAATATGGAACAACCGAAATAATAGAAATATAGAAAAAGAAATCCCACTGTAACGGAGAAAAAGTGCCAGTAAGACACGACGTACCGTATATTAACAAAAAAAAACAACATATGAAAACTAAGGTAATCCGAATGAGAAACACAAAAATAACACATTGGTAGGACGTATGCAGAAAGGCAGGCTCGATAATCTGACGTAATACTCACAAAAAAACGATTCGACATTAGGTTTTTTGCGGATTTATTCTCGCATATACACCGACGTCAAGTAAGCGTTTTGTCGGATACACAACTCTCTCCACTTACTACACGGACACAATTGTTGAAATGAATAAAAACGAATAATATATACATGTACACACCTATATATATATATATATATATATAAGTGTACATGAATATATATATAGTATGAACTAAAAAAAACAGAAAGAAATGAAAACGGATTGAAAACTTTTTATTACCCTTTTCCATCCCACATATCATGATGGTGATAAAACTACTTTCTTCCTATTTTATATTGTTTTATTTTTTCACTCAGCTGATGCTATGTTTCAAACAAGGTAACTTCTAGCACGTTTCCGCTGCGTCTGCTCCATATATATGTACATATAATTGAGTATTTATATCCTAAGGTAAGCTGTGATGATGTAGAATGATTTCAGAGGATGTATAACGTCACCATGAGCACAGTAAGGTAAGGCATGAATGAGAAAGAGGGAGTGAGGGAGGGATCGACGGGAAAGATGGGAGGGAGGAGACAGAGAGAGAGAGAAAGTGAGAAGGTGAGAGGATATGCTATTGAAAGCAAGCCCCTTGGGAAGCAGTTTAGCGCCGCATTCAAATATTCGTACTGTACAGTTAAGAGGTTTTCAGGCCACTTCCGGTATATGTGCATTCGAATTCAATATCGTCGGAAAAGAAGGTTGGTAAGCGAATTCATATTGTTGAACGGTCTTTAAGACCGCGTCTTGAAGCTATCGAGGATCTATCACAGACCGTTTGGGCGAATAACCATCTCTCCATCTCCCTGACACTCTCTTTCACCGGGTCGTCATATATATCACTGTCGTGTAGAATAGTCGAGCATCGTTTTGATTATGGTTCTTAGTCGAATGCTCTGCTTGAAATTTAATAGTTTCCAACAAATCAGGAGGTAATGAGAATCATTGGTCATTGGGAGAATTATTGGATGTACTTTATTATAGTAACGGCTTAAAATAGGATGGCTTAAATTGCCTTTCAAACAGGGATGATGGAGGTCATGCAGCAATTTGTCATCTAATAAAAGTACGTAATGTTTTATTTTACTATAGCATTGTTTGGCCCATGTCGTCCATTACCTGGCTTTTAATGGCCAATGGAAACTTAGCTCAGAATTTCAGTTATTGTACAGATCCAGTCTTTTAATACTTTACGTTCATCTAAACCTGGGTTTGCCAGATAGATTCTCGAAAAAAAATCTGAAAATACAGGGAGAGGAAATAATTGATTGATCAGTCAACCCAACTAATTTTAATGCACATGAATGAATAGGTGTAGTCAGTTATGGCGATAAAAGCAAGGGGACGAGAAATATAAGAAGAAAAACGATAAAAAGGGCATCAAAACTCCTGCGAGATTCATCGGTGCTGTTATTCACTTTTTGTCTCTTTCCTTTTCCCAGACCTTGCGACAGTGTACCTAGTTATTATATAATACCAAGCAGAATTTTTCCGTGCGTCAGGCACTCGTCGATACGACAACGATGTCGCGATAATCGTGGAACGCCTCCGGGGCTTTCATTAATATTGCGACAAATGGGAGAAGATGGAAGTGGAGTACGATAGAATCAAAGTGAGACGCAGAGAAGAGTGACAGAGGGGGGAAGACCGTTTGTTCGGTGGTTGTTCCAATTTTCTCTCCTGCTATTTCTTCTTTCAACGTTCTCTCTTAATGCCCAGCGTCATCCTTCTCGCCTCGTGCCAACAGCGATAATTAATCATATTCTCAGGGTTAAGCCAGGCTCCGTCTGGAAGAACTAAAAAGTAATTTCGAGAGACCCCTTGCAAAAACAGCCCTTCCGTAACCTCGAGCATTTCCCTCGAGTTTCATTGTTGTCTTTGACCTTTTTCTGTCTGTTCGTCGCTCCATCTCTTTCTTCGAACCTCTTTTTTTGTCTCCGACCCGATCGAGAGCACGAACGACAGTTGGATTTTCCACTTACCTTTGTAAACGGGGATGCATCTGGCCGCAAGGGTTCCGGCAAACTTAAGCTCATTGTGGGTGTTCGTCTGGATGCTCCCGAATTACCGGATAGGGCGCTAAAATCGATCCCTCCGAAACCGCCGAGTTGTAACTGCAATCCCTCTAAAATAGGTTTTTATTAAAAAATGTAAGGATAAAGAAATTCATGGACCATCGTTTCAAGAAACTATAATAGTCATCATTTTATATCAAAATCTATTTTTCTCTTTAATTTTTACCATTCGTATTTTGTAACTTACCCTGAGGATAGTGGTTATTTCTCGTTTGTTGAGCATGTCCCAGATGTCCGTACTGTCCCAGTTGAGCCAAATGTTCATTAGAAGCGAGCGTACTCAGTTGCGTATATTGATCGGATTGTGCCTGCAAAGGTGTCAGCTGGCCAGCTTGTCCAAGATGGGAAAATGGATTATTGTGATCGAGTTGTACCAAATTTCTGGCATAATTAACGGTCGGTACACTTGCAGCTGCAGGGTGGATATAAACAATGAGGTAATAAAGAACACATATTGATAACCGATCGATAAGGATAGCGGTCTATTTCAGGAGACGCTTAATACGTTATTGGAAAAAGGTGTATACGTACCGGAGTAACTCGCGCCGAGTGCGACAGTTGGTGAGTCGGGAGTTAGATAAGAAACCTTTGGTAGTCCGGCAGTGGATAAGTAGTTCATCACTCCTTCGGTTTGCTGGATTCCGGCTAGGCTAGGCATTTTCAAGTCTGGTAAAATCGTATACTTCGTCGGATGATGATGGTGAATGAGTGGAACAGTTTGCATTGGATTAAAACTCTCCGGTTGATGGGAGTGTTGATAGGTGTATCTGGCCTTCGACTCCTCGGGCAACCGATACTGGAAGACGTAGTTCAAAAGTGCTTCGGGCACCTCTGGGCTGGTATTACTTGAGAAATAGGAATCCGTTTTCTCCACGTCAAGTATATCTGGCCTGGAATTAAACGGAAAACTTGCAATCAAACTGATTGAAGTATTCGAAGATACGATGCCGCTTCTTCTAAATTCTTATCCGCTCACATTCTCTCTTCGTCATTAACGGGGTATGCCCTAGGGGTGGGAATTATTGCAGGATTATATTGAATCGGATATTATGGTATCTCTTCAGAAACTAAGATGGCTGTGCAGTATAGTTTTCTCACCTTCGAACCCTTTAGTCGAAGGAAACTCATAGACGACCATGAATTTTGAATGAAGAGATTTACCTAGTTCCTGAAGAGCGGGATCGGTGGTTAATGACAACGGGGTCGATTCACGACACCGTCGCGAGAATAATAAAGGAAGTGAACAAATATTGCGTGAAAAGAAAACGTAAAAATGAGCACATGAGAAAAATATCGTTACGTACTTGGAAGGACGAATGGTGTTATCCGAAGCTGCATGAGATGCCTGCACCCCACTGCTACTATCTACATCGGTCGTTGAAGCTGGTCCAGAACTGAAAACCACTTTCGGGGTCACGTCCGTTCTGCCAGAAGTGGAAATAGTGACTGCTGTCGAGGCAGGACTCGTCGATATTCCATCGACGAGCTAAAAGCATATAGAAATTAATGTCGGAGCTCGTTGTGTTTCGATCTTGTGGTGTTGACATTGCCAATGCCACGTCCATTACAAGCCCGACGGATGCCTCGAATGATGAAACACGCACCGGTCGACCGGCTGCGTGCGTCATTAATTCAATACATACAGAGGATGACCTACAACGCGGACGTCGGTTTGACATGGTTGGGTGAATGAAAATGTGCGATGACCTAATATAATCGGGTGAAGGATCAAACATCATTTTGATAATGGTGCTTGGACCTAATGACGCCATAAGTGAATGAACGTACGTTCTCGTTCGTCCTGTGGTGGCTGACTGTATGAGTGTCGATCGTGTTGCCTGATGTCGATTGACTCGACGTCGAATCAGCCTCCGGTGCCAGGGTCACGGAGTTGCGGGAATTCGGTTCTGACGAGTCGCTCGATGACGAGGGTGCCGGGACCGCGGAGTTTGCTAAATGTGGCGACTGCGTTGCGGCGGTTGTGGTCATGTCCGGGATCATCATCCCGGATGATAATTGATGGGAACTTTCTTCAAGCGGTAAAACCGCCGCAGGCACCGAAGCAAAGCCAAGACCATGATTACCTGTCCAACATACTCAGGATATTAATGACGGAAGGACCGCAAAAACTACATGCAAATATACGAGGTCGTGAAATGATACCAACCGTATTTAAGATAACTCGAGTGTCCACCGAATGAAAGTGGTTGACGTTGTTGATGTTCCTTGTTAAAACGATGATGAGCCTCGGCGAGCGTTCTACTCTCCTGCGTGAACAGCAATTCGTCCTTGGGTCGTGACTCTTCTCTGAATGGTCTAAGCTCGTTTCTCAACCCACCCGCTTCTTCTCTGAATGGCCGCTCGTCTCTGAAGATCGGTAATTCTTCTCTGAAGGGCCTCGCTTCGTTTCTGAAGGATCTCGGTTCATCACGGTAATGTTTCGGTCCTTCGAAAAGTCGAATTTCATCCCGGTAGGGTCGGTTATCATCCCTGAAAGGTCTGGGCTCATCCCTGTACGGTCTCACATCATCTCTGTATGGTCTGATTTCTTCTCTAAAAGGTCGATGTTCCTCTCTAAACGGACGTTCGTCCTTGAAATTTCTTTGTCCTTCGCTGATTCCGCGAAGATCATCCCTGGAGAATACATCGTCCTTGAACGGTCTTATCTCTTCCCTGAACCCTCGAGGTTCGTCTTTAAATATTCTCACTTCATCTCTAAAGTGACGGCCCTCGTCATTATAGTTTCTTAAATCGTCCTTGAATCCTTCCGGACTTTCTTCCTTATAAATTCGAGCATCGTCCTTGAAGCTGCCTCGTGGGTCCTCTCGAAATGTCCTCAGTTCCTCGCGTCCGGAAAACGGTTGAAGATAACCTCGATAGGAATCCTGTCGAAACGATTGTGGATGATGCTGCGAGGGTGGCTGACCGGATTCTCTGAACGATCTGGCTTGCTCCCGGAATGGTAAGTCTTGATAAATCGGCGAACCACTGAAACTGCGGTAGTCGACCCCAAAGCTTGACGTTGTCGGTCTCTGGCCACTCACGACCGCAGTGGTCGCGACTAAAATCAACTAATAATCAATAATCAATAATCATTCAATCATTTTCAATCCACATTTCATAGTCCTCATTGAGATTTGAATCTCGTTTGTGTCATCTCATTTTCTGTCTCGACTCACCAGACTTCTCATTTATTATGTATCCTTTGTTCTTTCCGTGAGAGATATTACGCGCTATCACCTTCGAAAAAATGCGGTACTGAACGTTTCTCCGTGTCACTAGAAAACGTTCTGTACCCGATCTAATGACCAATGTATGTTTATATACGGGTTCCGAAGCACTCTCGATTTCGTTGTCAAGGAGATCTCTCAGCCGTGGTAGGAGAAAATAACTTGTAGGCCAAGATGAATCCATTGCCATTGCCACACCCGATACAGCCATGGATGTGCAACTCGTCTTTCTCCCAGTCCAGCTACGTTTAGCTCCCGCGATCTGGACCAGTTCCACAATTTAATACAAGATAGCCCGTACATTGCTCTCGGGCTTGAGTGACTGCCACACATGCCAACCGAGAAACGCCACGACGAACTACAAACGTTGGATGACCCACAGAGATCTGAGGTATAACTAAAACCTGACGCGGCGTTGACGTTGATCGACATTATAAATAAACATCATGTATTCCGTGCACGTGCTTCTATATCGTGCAAGTTTCCCTCTCGTTTATAGAATCGGTCCATAAGCATCGAAGCCGCGGCGCACACACACACCCATAGTAATATTTCCAACAAACCAATGAATACGGTTCTCTGCTTCCGCGTGCATCGGAAATCGGCTGTTTGAAAATAATATTTTTCAAAACTTGTTCCCATAAAAACAAAATGGAAAATCGTCCCAAGGGTTCATTGACAATGAAAGTATTTGCTTCTTTCACTCATCACGACTAATATTTTTTACCGGCATAGCCTCTCACCTTCAAGAACTCTTAAACCACTGCATACCCATCGTTGATACCGGTCGAACTCGATTGAGTTATTAACATATAAAGCCAGTAGACGTGTTTTTCATCGGCGGATTTACCGAACGAAGAATCTCCCCGTTGGACGACCAGTGAACCGAAAATGTATGATCCTACACCGGTAGAGTATCACATAGATCTTTATTCCCAATTAATATTGTTATCCATATTATTACACAGCCTCTATCAGTTATAAATAATCGTTTTCGAAATTAAAGCGTCGATCAGTTTTTGACCTATATTCAGATTACGTGCTTATCGTGTATGTACCATAATTACCTGGATGAATTCGAGCAGATACTCTGGCGATATCACGTCCAGTCTGTTACAAGAGAACCCGGGCGTTACTGTAGCTTCTCCCAAAAAGCGGAAAGGAGAAGAGGCGAAGGGAGCTAGAAGAGCAATAGGTGGGTCAAGGCAAGTGAACGAAGGGACTGGTTTGTTCACTGGATAAGCTTCTCATGTTTGCCTTTTCGTTCGTATAGCAGGACATCGCGGCTGGCTCTTATCGCCATGAAATATTGGCCGTTGTACAGTCGACAAGCTCCGTTGCTCTAGTCGTTATATCCAAGCCTCCACAAGTGAACAGAGACGAAGAAGATGAGCACATATCTGTAGGATGTGTATATGTATTTGTAGGGATCTGCATCAACTGTGCATATGTTATACGACACGAAAAGGACGCGGTGAAGAAGAGGAGAGGAGGAACGCTCACCCAAGCCGACTATGTAACAGCTATCAAATCGTATGAGAGAACACCACAAGGCAGGTATACACGTCTCGACATAAGGGTCCCATCGTAAAAGCCGAAGGAAGCTCTTTGTCGTTGGACCGCACCACATCGTGGACGTTAGTCCTCATCAATGTTAGTGCAGTAACCCGATGAGCCGGCCCCTGCTCGCTTGATTTCACTATCACCGTTCAATTCACCAAGTACTTCACTATCGTCGACCTGCTCCCTACTTTATGACTCCTTATTGTTTGTGATTTTAGTAACGAGTGACATGATATTAATAACGAAGGATGAAATACAACGTTTCTAGTTTCATACGACGGTGAGAACATTCATACCGGTCTGGAAGAACGTCGTCACTTCGTAAGATTTAAGGAACACGCTGATGACTTTTCAACTAAATATAATGAGGAATGACAGGTGTTCTCTTTGACTGCATTATCAAATTGACGGAAGCTTAACAAAGTGTTGTCATTATAACTTCTGTGAATTTCCACAGTAATGGAGGGAATTTTTGATTACGTACATTTTTGAAGCACCGAGAAGATCCGTTAGTGAAGCAGCACGGAATTTACCCGGTACACCAAAATAATTATTACAAATTTTTTTTCCCTCCGCTTGAAAATTATTTTGCGGCTTATCTCCGGGACGAAGCGTGTCCTGTAGATCCAAAAGCAGACTCCGATTCCAATCCCTTTCTCTCGTCCCTTGTCGAATAACACAGGAGAACGTCTCGGTCTTTCAAGGTCGGCGGATTATCCGTTCAAGCAAACGACCAGTTGGGCTAATAATTGAACAAAATATGTCTTCTCTTAACAAACATAATAGGCTTTGGCCCTTGGAATATTCGCTCTCACTCGCCTCATCGACGAAGTTATATGAAACTTTCGGTACACAGAACTGTTCAAACTGAACCTAGGCCGAAAGAGAAAGAGAGACGACGAGTGAAGTTAAACAACCCCTCGCCTAGGAGACTAGACTCCATCTGGAATTAGAGGACGTTCGCACTCTCGTGAGCGATTGCGTGGCACGGGGAGTTGAAAGAAATTCTTTTCAAAACTCCTCGCATAACGTAACTATTTTTTAATAAAGGATAAAATCCCGACGAAATTATTTTCCATGCCTGCCACCTTTTTTCGTACGAATTTAAAAGGCATTTTACTGACAATTTATTTTCTAGGTCAGAACGAGCCAAAAGAATAAACACGAAAATGGGAAGGAAATTTTTACCGGGGGAATGCGTCGGTGCACCGAATCCATTTTAATGAGACGGGGTAGACTGGTTTAGCAGTTTTTTTTTCAAATTTTTAACTGCAGAGGGATTAAACGTCTGACGAAGCTTATTGCCGCAGACCTCAATGTTCAGGCATTTGCATGTCGTAGTCAACACGAGAATTACATTGCTTGATTTTTGGAGGCATTTATTTATGCCGCAAAGATACAAAATTCTGTGAAAAGTAAGAACGTATATTATTGATTTTTGTTACAAACGTGATATAAATGCATACCCGAATTGAAAGTGTATTTTATTTATCACCAGAAAGTTTTTCACGGGAGAGCTAGGACGAGGTTTTTATTTCTTTTTACGAGAAGCAATAACGTCAGCTTCCACCCTTACTTTCTTTTCCTTCAAACCTAAATTCTTTCAGGCGTTAAGAAATCTTTTACAAAAATATACGACGAAAACGGCAGTAAAGAAGAAAAAAGTTTTCGCCGATGAAAAATCCATTCCATATCGTATATTGCTTCGATGTTTTTTTTTTTTGTAACCAATGGGGAGACCGAGAGATTGAGAGATTGCGGTGATCAACGAATTGACAGAGACAAAATATCATCAGCAATCGTGGATACGTGCTTTGTCAAATGCGAGACATTGTACGCTGCCAGTCGAAGAACGAAAAACCATAAAACAGGCTTTTCGCAGTGATTCTTTTCTTTTTCTTGCGTCACGTCCGTTTCTCACTCCGAGGGTGCATAGCATGAATATTTCAAACAAACTTCTTGCGTGCATTAAGCAAATTCACGACCTACGTATCGAGGCTTCCTCTCAGCTTTCTTTTCGAGAAAGTTGACATGCTCGTTTCGACAAAAAGACTTCATTCTTTCGATCATCGATATGCCTTTGCGTATGGTAATCGAGTCAACCAGAGTTCTCGAAATTTCATTCTATTGTTCTCCTGAAGTCGTTTTTCCATTCCGTTCAATGACATACCAAAAAACGAAACAGGCTTTTGATATCGAGTATAATTAAAGTGAAGATCGCATTAACATCCTTACAGGCACGAGGTGATAAAAAATGGTACCGGAGCAACGAGCCGGGAGTGATCCGGTTGACGCCAGCTTGACAGCAAAATACTTTCACGCCTAATGCGATAGTCAACTCGAAGGTAAGGTGAGTCGTGTTTCTTCGCGGCAACTCGATCAAGGAGCTATTTGTTTTTTGTGTGTTAATCTCTCTCAGATCTCGAAATGTCATGGGTTTTTGTCTTCTGATTGAAAGACTCATAGGTACTGGAACTACCCGTAACAGTGAAAACGCTCAAACCTGTAAGATTACTGTCGCTAAAGAAAGAATTTATTGGCTCATCAATAGATATGGTTACTGTGGGATTGTATGTATTCGATAACATACCGTTTAACTTCATCGATCGTGGAAACGCTCGCTCCATAATTTTTTGTGAAGGGGTAATCCACTCTAGAGGCCGAAAATCATAGCAAACTTTGGAATTTGTTTTCAAAGAAACTAAATAACATATCGAAATTCGGTAAAAAGGTCCGTATTATATAAGTATTGAGTACAGTTTATAAATTTTATCAGAGCTGTACTAAACAAAATGGCGGTTTGTCATCCATTTTCCCAGTTGCGTCTTTTCTTTGTCATTGCTACCTGGCCAAACCCATAACTGCTGCAATTTCAATGTTACAATAATTAACCAAAAGGAATTCGATATAGTATGATGCAGCTTTCATATTACGTAGGATTTATTTTTTATATTGCATTAGTTCAAATATTATTAACAATTTTCGTGCATTATTTTTTGCATTCTGACGAAATTTTTGCTCAACAACACGCCCACACAACATGCTCAAAAATCAATTTAAAAAAAGATCCTACGTAGTGTCGAAGCTGTTATCATACTATGTCGAATTGTATTCCGTTCATTATTGTAGCTTTTAAATTGCAACAGTTATGGCTTCGGCCAGACAGCAATGAAAAAGAAAAGACGCAGCTGGGAGAATGCTGGGAAGCCTTCATTTTGTTTAGTACAGCTCTGATACAATTTATAAACAGTGCACAATACCGGTATAATAACGATCTTTGTGCCGAATTTCGATATGTTGTTTAGTTTCTTTGAAAAAAATCCCAAAGTTTGCTATATTTTTCGGACTTTAGAGTGATTTACGCCTTTAACTCATTTAAATCGTTACTATTAAAGTTAAATCGATGCAGCTAATTAATCGTTAATCATTAATCCGCTAATAATGAAACTTTTTGTATCGAGACTTGTTCGTATTGTATCAGATAGATACATATGTCTTCAGTGATGCTCACACCTTTGATTGCCGTAACGTGGCTGTGAACATAGTTTCGTCCTATCATTATAACGAACCTTTACAAACAAACGTGATCTCGTTGAGCGTTCGTACGCATATCTAGGATATGGGTATATGGCAATGGTTGCCAAATGAATTTGCAAGAAGAAAATCAAATGGAAAATATGTTCGATACTTGGAAATATCTATGTAGCTCCGATTTCTCAAAATCATTTCTCAAGATATCTTTTAAATTGTGGAAAAATCTATCAAATGCTGCCTTACGTATTTAACAATTAATCCAATATGACAATTTTCCTCATTTGTTATCGTTAAAAAGAATATGTTCTCAATATACCCAGAGCATGACAATGATGATAAAAGTATAGAAATTGTCTAAAAAATTTGAACCTGACAGCTTTTAAAGGGTTAATGGTGACCAAAAAACTGGAAATCTACAAATGGCTGTATATTTTTTTAAATATTTTAAGGAAGGAAAATTACTCAAACCTGAAGCTTTTTTGCATACAATGCGGTTTTATACGATCGACAGTTTTTAACTCTACCGTATCGTAACATGGGAGAAAATTTTAACTAAATTACGAATCATCTCACCAGCTAATTAAGACGTTTCATGATACTCGACTTCATTCTAAGCGGGTCAGAAGGTTGGCCGCGTACAAAATATGTCGGCGATGCTGGTGATGGCAAATCAAATTCGATCGACGTCGATCGTACAGACGAAATCGCGAATCTGTTCGCTTTTCAACGAAATCAGTCACGCGCTTACATCATCGTACTACATCAACGAGCCATCAGCCACATCTGGTTAACGTGCGGTCGAGAATAAGCTTCGTCAGCCGCATTTTCCGATCAGAATCATCCGAGCGCACGACGGTCCGCACATACCAGACGAGGCTTTGCATATTTTTACAATAATCGAAAGGCAGCACTCGGGAAATGGACGGTCAATTTTCACTACAATTGGTATTTTAGATAAGCCAATAATGTTGCATAGGTTCGCTATTGGTTGCACATGGGCGGACATTTTTGAATTTGTCGAATGGCGTGAAAATTAATCGAATTTCGGACCTGAAAGCGAGTGTTAAAGAATGAAAGAAACTGAAAATAAAGAACAAGTCGATGAAAAATGTGAAAGGTGAGGGATGAAAGGAAATATTGAAAAAAAAAAACGATAAACAATTAAATGACAGACATGAAATACATGCTGCAGGCATCTCGCTGGCGATGTATGCAAGGATGGGTATTGAAATAATATGTAAACAGCCTATAAAAAGTCGTGATATCGACTGCATAGCTGGTAGGAAAAACATTTTCCGCCGTCCCCGGCTCGTCGTTTGCGGCGCTTGAAAAGATCCCAAGGTACGCTAGCATGTGAAACTCGCTTGGGAATGGCGAGGAAATTCCTTAGACACCTTCGCATATGTATATTCTCAGGTATTTTGCATTTGTATGTATGCACTTTGTTTTCAATGGTGCCCCAGTCTCGCTTCTGGGCCATTTATTCTCCCTCTTTTTTTTGACCTCCCGGCCAAAAAAGGGTGTTACACAATTCGCTTACATACAAAACAATCGTTTATCTATTTGCGATAACGTAACGGCTAACTGGAATCGTTTTTTTAACTTCCATCAAAGTTTTTTAATTATTTGAAAAATCAATGGGAGTAAAAATTTAACTTGTTACTTTTCATAGTAACGTTCGGTGACCATATAAGTAAAAAATTTCCATTTTTTAAACAATATTTGGCACAAAATTGCTTCTGTAATAAAATAAATAATAATTACCAAAAATTTGACGAAATTTAGATGTAGTCACGACGCGCACGTCGTTTTTACTTTCACAATGCAAGGACTATTCTTTCAAACATTGTGAAATTCTTTTAAACCAACAATCAAATAAAAGGAAAGAATTTTACAGTTGGAGATTTTTATATAAGGTATTTTTTTTGCTGTTTGGTTATTCTCTGGAATCTATCCGATTTGACTGCTGCAATTCTTTAAAATCTTTGGCTCATCTCCCAAGACGTAGAAGCAACTTTCTTTGATGTCACTGTCAGACGAAAACTGCGAGTGACACATTCGATATGTACGACAAAATGACAATGAATGGAACGTGACATCTATAAAAAGAGTACCAAGTGAAACTTCTCTTTATTTCCTCGTTTCTTTTCTTCAGTTTGTCTTTGGAGCGTTCCCTTACTCTCGGTGTTTCCTTTCTATAACGTTTGTTCCCATTCAAGCGTCAATAATATCTTTCAATAAATTCAAGAATTTATAAAATAAATGTCCCTTATCGGTTCCAGCCAAAATTAATAACAAACTCATTTATCTAAAAAACATAGGCTCAACAGCTGAACATTAACCGGAAAGAAATATTCAAATATTCATAAAAAGTGACCTATGAACGATGTTAGTAAGAAACGTGATAATAAACACAAGGCAAGTCACTATTATATAAAAAAATAAAAAAGATCCTTAATAACGTTAAATGTTACGCTTGATCCCCAAACGATTAGAATAGGGAAAAAAAACATTATAAAGTAGCCGACCCTCGTTGCCCCGGTGATATATCCTTCCAATTGACACGGATTGTTCACCACCCTCGATCCTTACTGCCAAAACGAGTTCAAGATATAACACGACACAGAGGGTATGCCAAAATGCTCAAATCCTTGGCATCAATTGCACATCTCTTGGATGAGGCATATATCGCGTCGCAAGAATCTTCATGTAGAGGGCATTCGCGTTGTAGGTACTTGGAACTAGTTACATTAAACCGACATAACGTTCCAGACTTGTCTGGGTAATCCGGCCATTACATTACCATCCGAACATTACAAGTTCCGGGCTGTATCGCAGTACATATACGTTTGCCAATTCGCAAATTGCATCGTTTGTCTCACCGGCGATGCAAATATAATAGGCACTTCTCCGCTTCGGAGTAATATTGAACAATTGTGGTTGTGGATTGAAGCGTTTATAACCAAAAGTACCAAGCTCTGACCAATCTCCTCGTATATGACGATCTACAAACAGTGTGTAATATCGCGGCGGTCTGCGATTTCATAAAGGTAGGTGTGCGAATATATGGTTGGTGAAGAGAAGCTATGTGCGACAGGAGTGTGTATAATATGTTGATCGATAAGGCAGGTGCTCTAAACGCGCATTGACGACGGTGGAAGAGCCAATTCCGCACTTGCTCCATTTGGCCACCTTCCCAGGAAATAAACAAATTTTTTAATTATACATTGAAAAAATGTTACGATAAAAAATATCGCGAATGCAACATGTTTGTTAAGAAATGTGATTCAATTAATATTTATAAGTTTGATAAGCGCATCTAAAAGTTTGATATTTGGATAACGAAGCTCTTGGGAAGAAGATGGCATAATATTATATATAGAAATATCTATTTAAAAATCTAATTTATTTGAATATTTGAATAAGCGAAATACTCTGGAATACTTCATAAGTATTGTATTGCAATCGAAAAATGATATGTAGATAATCTTTGATTAAAAGTTGTATCAGACATTTTCCACACTTATGTTCAATTGAAGAACACAATGAAAAAGCTATGATTTGTCAATATTTTTTAAGCTTCCAGGTACTTCATCGATAATTATGAGTACCTCTGATACTTGAAGAAATACGATGACTCCACTAGAGGTGGAAAGTCTTGTTCGAGGAATATATTTAACCTACAAATTTTTCTGTAGATGGTACCAGATAGGACAGCTGGTGGTACTAGCAGAGAAAATAGTACGAAAGGAAGAGAGAAAGAAAGAACGAGAGAGAGAGAGAGAGAAAGAGAGAGAGAGAGAGAGAGGGAGAGGAAGAGAGACGAGAGTCTCGTCCAACATCAAAGCCATACTATGAGGTCGTGCGCTTGCACGGAGCTAATTCTACCGAAACCAAGAGAAGAGAGCATAAAGGATCGCACGAGTAGTGTAGATGAGTCCATCGTAGGGTCGAAGTCCTCCCTGTACGGATTAACCATGATATGACCATACAAGCAGCAACGTCCATGACGGCCGTAACCCGCTCAGGCCTGTACATACGCCCTTCAACAAAGAAGGAAACCGTCGGATGAATATTCAAAACCCCGCCAGGTTTACAGTTTTACGCCCCCGTCATGCTCGTTCGCGCATGTCGACCACAGAGAGAGGACGAAAGAGAGAGACATAGAGAGAGAGAAAAAGGGGCCGAGACTGACTGTAAAAAGGAAGAGAGTGATATACGTTTAACGCAAGGAAACTACGGAAATTCGTTCCAACCCTTTGCACCTTTTCTCACACTCACCTATCAATTTCCTTAGCCTACTTTCCATACTCGTTCATATTTTCAATTCTCTAGACGCCTCTATGTATATCTTTATTACGCATTCGACCCCGACGAGGTTGTTCCGTTACGACTGTGGCGTAGAGCGGTGATCGTAACGTCACCAAGATAAAATAGGGCTGCGATGAGTTCCATCGAATTTAAGAAATACACATATGCATGTCACGCATGGACATGGAGAAGAAAGTCTCCTGCATGGTGTATTGAGAGAGTGTGACGTGACTCTCCGTCTTGGAAAAACTCTTGAGATAGAGCCTCTCGGTTATGTAACTTTTGCAAGAAGAGTTCTCGAGGAGTTTTCTTTGCGCACGGGAATCTTCCAGAAAAGGGTATAGGGATACCGAAGAACCTTTCGTTCGCCATTACTGGCAAGCTTGCAATTTCTCGAGAGGACTTGCGCGTCGCGCCAAGAGAAAATACGAGGGGGCTGGGCAGGATAACGATGACACAAATATGAACGGCGTCTGTGAAAAAACTTTTTTTTAAGCCGTGTTCTTGCATCTATCTTGCCCAATCTTATCACCAAAAAATTATATATACTTATATATATATTTTCGTCGTTGGCCCTTGGGAAATATATTTCAGCTCGTTATTACGGCCTTTCCAGCATTAAACACTTCACGTCTGGATTTACAATCCGAGTCTCTAGCACGCGGGTCGTCCGTGCAGACTTTTTTTTTTACGTATATTCTTCATCTTTCTCCTTATCTTCCTCGCTCGCTCATCTCAACTTTAGTTCAAGGGGGAAAGCTTGAGAAAGAAACAACTACCATGGACCAAATGGCCCATTAGTCGCTAGGCTCGCGAAGCAAACAGCCTTCTTCGTTTTCTTTTATTTTTACTCTCTTCGGCGTGCCGCTAATACCTCAACTACGAAACTTTTGAACTCTCTGCTTAGAATGTACGACATGAACATTAACGGTTGTATTGTTCCAGCCAAGCTTGTTTTCAGTGTCTTTAAGATTGAATTCCTCTTCGGCAATCATCGGCGTAGACAGCTTAGTAAAGGAAAGAGGCTGTAATTAATGAAGGAGCACACGTGATTGAATAAAAGGCAATTTTATATTGGTTTATTAAAGATTTGAGATTATATCGACTAAATCTTTAACATTAATTATGATATTAATAAATATGTGTAGATAAGTTGAAATTTGAATAGTTATTCGTTGTTTCGGTGGTCGAGAAAGTAGCGGATTCTTTTACCAGTGCTAGTAAATATACCACTGATACCTTTGATACGAACGTCTTGATGGGTATTTTTCAACAGAGTACCCATGGTGGGTATACCAAGGTCAAATGGAACAAATTTCATCTTCTTTCTCTTCCTTTCCTTTTATTACAGGGTGCCGTAAGAATCCTTCGATACTTCGAGGCTATCCATCCCTCTTATCCATCGTCAAATTGGCTTAGCTAACTTTCAGATATTTGTATGATTTATTCAAAGACTGGCACATTGCGTTTTATTATTCAAGATGTTTTCAACATTTTCATTTTATGAATTGGTTACATTATTTTTCGCATTTTTGGAATATATCACGTTTTAAATATATTATCGTGCCCAACTTCGTGGTATTTTTATGTGCACGTGTTTTTCGTAATTGTCACAAATATTGAATAAACAATTATCCGAAAAAGAGTGACAATAAATCGTGTACCAATTGGACGTAACAGCTGACGTTGGTACGTGCTGTAAGATGATTGTTAATCGATTTTTCGTGCCCACTAGCTTGCTCACGTTCGAGTTGTTATTCGTGCGGGCATGTGTGGGCATTGTGCAAAAATTACGTATTCGTATCGCCGAATACCCTGTGCTACCAACTCCGCGATGTGTTTCGTAATGTATCGTTCGGTGAGTGAAAAAGAACGTGCGTCAATTTTGCGTGAACTCCATTGTGATTATTCCGCACGGACATGTGAATTCAAAAAAAGTTCAATTTACTCATTTGTTCGTTGGTACGAAAACGAGGTATTTCCATTGATGAATATACTTTCTACATTGTAGCATATACAAATTGTAAAATATGTAACTGAACGAATACGTATATATACGTATAAAACGCGATTTATCGGTCAAATAAATTTATATGTATGGCTGTACTCTACATTTTTCCATATTGTCAATTACACGAATATAAATATACATATTTCATTGACAAAATGGAAGTGTGGCGGACTCGCCAGCATTACCGGCAGAACCCGGCAGTGATACACGGCGCCAACGGCGCAAACAAATACTAATTCCACGTTCCGAATAAGGGAGTGGAAAAACTTCTGGTGATATAGTATATGAGAGGACGCGAAAAAGAAGTCTGTGATAATAACCGCCAAAGCTATAGCAGCGCCGTTTTCTTCTAAATAACTTTGTCAAATCCAACTGTGTTAACTTGTCTGAAATAAATAAAAGTCTTCTTGTGAGCCAAGTGTATACCTACCCGACTGCACGAGGTTAATTATCCTATAGAAGATTACAAAACAGAGCCATCTATCGGTCAAAGTGCTGATCACCAATTGACTCACGGATATACTCCGTCAGTAAAGCTATATATGCATTCTATCTCGTCCTATACTGCTGTTGATAAGTTAGATTTCTACTATCTTGCTGTCTTTTGTATTCACTGCGGGAAGGTACCGTGCTTATATTACTGTAAGTAGCATGACAAGTTCATCCATTTCCCTGAGAAAAATGATATTTGTAAAACAGAAAATCATTTTTCTACCGGGTATTGAAAAAAACTAATGTAACACCGGTCTTGTTTCGTTCTAAAACGGGATATTTTTTTAGAGAAAATATAGAAAGGAGTTTTTTACCGACCGAGTTGTATGTAAAATCGCCTGAATTTCTCCGACGATCGTCACCGCAGTCGCAGTAGTCATCGTTTATTATCTCGTACATGTGCTGATGGTAGGCGCCAGAACGATCGCCGGACGGGCCACGGAGAGAAGGGGGAACGCGCGCGCGCGATTATTCAGTAGAAAAGGCTGTTAGGGACATGCGCGAAGGAGAGCAAGCCAGTATCGAACCAGGCACCTGGCAGCTGGCTCGCCCGTCCGTCGCGAGTAAGTCGGGAGGCGCTCTCTCGGTTTGCGGGTTCTCGCTATTCAGTCTCGCGAGCCGAAAACTCGCTGCACAGACACACTCACTCACTCATTATCGTGATATAGTATACCGTCCTGTAACATTTTGTCATCGCTCTGTCTTTTTTTCTTCTCTCTCGTCTACTCGGTTGTTTATAACCACTGCGGCCTGTAACTATCGCGGACTTTTTCGCGAAGTGAGTAACAGAAAGAGACAAGACAGAAGTGAGAGGGAGAGAGAGAGATAGAGAGAGAGAGAGGGGGAACGAAAGAGGGAAACAGCGAGAGAGAGAAAGAGGAAAGAGGAAGGAGAAGGTGTCTACAAGGCATACGACGTCGACGTCGAGGTCGCCGTCGTTGCCCCGTCTTCGTTGTCGTCGTCGACCAGGCATGCGATATACACGTACCAGAAAAGAAAACGAT
Organism: Netelia fuscicornis; assembly: GCA_946811545.1. Lineage (NCBI taxonomy): Eukaryota > Metazoa > Arthropoda > Insecta > Hymenoptera > Ichneumonidae > Netelia > Netelia fuscicornis. Next base: position 22,679,325 of record OX328011.1, on the reverse strand, counting down.
TGAAAGAGAAGAATAAAACAGAATAAAAGCAAACGAGCCGCGGAAAATAGTTTTTTTTCGCGTGAAGGCGCGTCGAGCGAGTCGACGGCTCTTTTTTATTCTCTCGCTCTCTCTTTTTCGCACTCTTTTCCCATCTGTCTGTCTCTCTCTCCCTCTCTCTCTCTCTCTCTCTCTCTCTCTCTCTCTCTACTTCATTCTCTCACACACTCTTATGATTCGGTTTTACTGATAGCGCTTTCGTGCGGGAAAGTAAACGGTCGTGTGAGTTACCGCAGTCGCGGCATTCCGCGAGTTCCGCGCGAGATCGCGGCAACCAGAGGATATATACACACGTATCGTATACGCACGTCTCTCGTACAAGCAATGATGATAATCCACGTATTGCTGTATTCGTACCGCCAGTAATTCTACCAGAGATCGGTAAGAATGCGTTTCGTTAATCACTACGATTCTGTATTCGATATTATTTTCCATTGAATATTGCGTGCCTGTAGAAAACTAGGATAGAATTTGTGGCACCTGTGCTCGATGAGATTTCTGGAACTATCGAGAAAACAGCCGAGGACAAGAATTAATTCATATCAAATTTAAAAAATTGTCGATTTTTTAATTGCATTTGGAGAAATAGTAATATTGCAATCGAAACAACGATCATTCACGGAAAAAATCTTCTAGTCCGGTTTGTTTTCTTTTTCATCGTCATTGGAACTTTGAACTAGCTCGTGAATCAATGGGCCATAATTAGAATTGAGAAAATTATACATTTTTAAATCGGATCATCGCTGTTTGCGAAGGTCTCGAATCCCTTTTCCATCGTTTTTCGTTTGTTTTCAAAATAATCGAACGAACTGCAAAAACAAAGATACCGAGATTCTTCCAAGATTACACACGGTGTTTTTGAAATACTATGTATGAGCATAAATTAATCGATTATGTCAACAAATTTATGACCACTGATAAATCGACGTTCGTCCGTCGAATTTGTCATGTATTTTGCATTTTTTATCACTGAATGCACAGGTGCAAAAAATGTAAAATAGTAAAGGAAAAACGTGGCACAGAGAAACATTGTTTATGAGAGACCCGTTAACCTTAGACGACTAAAAAACTAGCAATTACAGCTGCTAAATTGTTCAAGCGTGAACGACCTCTGTATTTTTCAACCAATCGTTGTTTCAGCTTGCAAACAACGTTCGAATAGAAATAAAATGTCAAAGTGACAATGATTATCTCCTGCATGTTCTAGCAATCTAAAACCTATTGAAAAAGAGCCGTTTTCACACATCAGAGGAAACAAGCTATACGACATACGCAACTGCACATTTTCTCTCGCTCGTTGAGCACAATTTTCTATAACAGTCGCCTTAAACAGTAATACTGCATAATATCAACTGCTCTCGTCCTGTCTCTAGAACGTTTCGTCGAAACGTGTTAACACTCCGATGCTGTCATCACGTACACAAGCGGTATTAAAGTACGAGAAACACACTATCGTAGTATTGTTATCGTCGCTCGCTCTCCCTGAGTCTGTCTCATTCTCTCCTTTTTCACTGGGATACACGTGACGAACGAGACCAGAAATTGGCAGTCGTTGCTTGTACGAATACGAGTGTGGGCGGCAGCTTTTCAACCATATTACAGACTCATTCCCCTCACCTTGTCTCTGGCTATCGTATCTTCCACTCTATCTACTCCTACACCCTACCCCCGCACACATGCATACGAACAAGAAGTGGTGCGCTCTATCGTATTCGTCTCGAAATTATGATTCACAAAGTTTTATAACGGCAAATATTTTCAGGATCGTTCTCCACTCGTGGGCTATGTCATTATTCTAGTATTTCTCAAAGTCGAAGAGCATATACGTGTGTATATTAACCTCGATCTCTATCCCACTTCCTCTCTCTAGTTTGTTTCCGAAACTGTGGATGTAGAACTTCCGGCTGAATTATTCGTACCGTGAAATATGAATTCGTCGATGTACGAGATTTTGAAACGAATACTCATGATTAATTATTTAAGAAGCTTTGGAGAAGGAGAACTCTTGAGGAGATAGCTCTGAAAATTCTCCTCGAAACTTTGCACTTGTTGTATCTAGCTTTTTCCACTCGTTCCAACGATCTGCTGCATTGGAAACGAATACGAAATTTTCAATATATTCTTCGTTCGCTGATTTTTTTGTCTTTTTCTTCTTCGTTCGTTGCTTCTCGTTTTCTTTTCCCGTGTATTACGATCGCTCGATCGAGTGCGACTCTTTATTGACGACGATACGCCGTCACGGTTTTCCATGTGTTGGTTGCGTCAAAGAATCAGGAATGTACATGACAGTGCATACGTATGTCGCATCGTTTACCCAACGAGGAAGGAGGAGGGGCGAGAGTATAACGCGCAAAGTGCCGGCCGTTTAGACCGAACGATTTACTAATTAGTTCGTCGGCTACGACGAACCCGGAGTTTCTATAACTATATGTAGAATCGTGCATAGATTGAGTCTTTTATGGCTACGTGATCATCGTCGGGGTCATCTTTTGTAGGGACATTGCGCGGAGGGTGAACGCTTCAGTCATTGACTATAGGCAGAAAAAAAAGAAGTTTAAAAAAAACATCTCATGTTTTAAAGCAACAACGTATGATTGATTAGTCTATAAATTTGCATGACAATCTTCTGTAGTATTTGGGAATAAACGAAGATTTAATCATGACGAATGAATAAGTGAGATCAATGTATTTTTAAACAGCCAAAAATAATGTTCACACGCAACGTCTCCATCATTTTCCATCCTTCGCGAAGCCTCCTCGATGAGAAACTAGGTTGAACAATCTCGTCGTTCGTCTCGTGGATGAAATTTTGTATACGATCAAAAATCAGTAATGAAATGCTGTGGCCTTGGCCACTTGGAAATATTTGCATCCAATCTTCTACAAAAAAAAACAGATTTTAATTAAATTTGAACAAGCTTATGAAGTTCATTAAAATCAGCGCGATACTTTATGTATCTATATAAAAATAACACACGCGTTCCAGATTTTACTTCGATCAGTCAGAGTTCGACAAGATTCAGACATAAACATTATGTATATACAGATAAAAAAAAACCCACACTCTTTATTTCGTCGTATCATTTTTCCAGATTTCAACAATATCGTCGATTGGTTGAGATAAAAAAACGAGAAAAACGTGTTCGCGATGAAGTAAAAAGGTAGAATATTAAGGTGATTGTTCGAAATGGAATAAAGATAGAAGTTTGATTATTTGTATAGACTATTTCCATTTCAATATCGCAACGTTTTATCGTCATTAGTGTCGGGTAATGGAGGGACTATCCGGTGTAGCCGGTAGGCAATTATCGTCGATCTTGTTAACGTGCTCCGTACCCGGTGTTCCATATACGCGCTTTATCGCCATCATCTCCTTCACATATTTCTTCAACCTATGGATGTGAACGGATCCAGATATGTGTGTCTTATGCATAGGGGATAGCGAAGAGGAACTCTTTGAAGTCCCAAGTACAACGAAATTCTGCGTCATAGTACGGAAGAGGTCTCTATGCATAATCCAGTAGTAGCATATTAGGTAGACAGAAGGTTTCAGGGTTCATTATCATAACGAGGAGACAGCCCGAGAGTTAACTCGGAAGGTAGAGACGAAATTCTATGAAGAGCCCTGATTATGTATTACGACGGGGACAAAGGACGACAAGTAGCTCAGGACAGAAACGGAGTGGAAACCCGCAGATAAAAGTTCCGTATAACGCTTTAATCCCTGAAAGTGGCACTCTTTTGTTTTCACACCGTCGTTCGGTTCATTTCACTTTGACGATCGAGTGATTAATTCCATATGCGGCATGGAAACTGAAGGATGATCCATTAAAACCTTTGCGACAAAAGAACGCGATCCAATACTCGTGAACTAATAAAGTGATCATAAATTTTCCGAGAAATGCGTTCAAATAATGAGAGAAGATGTACATTTTATATTTGTTTTAATGACTCATATTTCAAGATGGAACAATGAAGCTGAACACGATGGCATATCATAATTGTAGTGCTTTTCAATTTACCTTCGGTACTGACAATGAAAGAAAAATTACCAAACATCGTTCCTCTTCGAGAATAAATGTTGGAAGCGATCGGCTAATTAGCGAAGCCTCGGGGGTAAAAGTTTGCGACGGAAGTCAAATATGAAGAGTGTTATTGAAGAGGTTACTCGCTCTGGGAGAAACGAGGAAACGAAAACGATCACGGTTGCAAAAATGAGACACGAGGATGTAGTAAAAGTGAACATTAACAATCCGCGAGTGTTTCTTGTGTGACCTCGAGTTCATGGATAGGGAAACAGTTGGATGTATAGATGGGAGAGAAATATACGGAGGGAGAGAGAGAATAACAAACGTACTCAAGAGTTGAAAACCGTACACGGAATGGAATCGTTGAGTAAGAGGAGATCGAGCTGACATGTATAAGACGGTTGAAAGAAAGGCTGAAAATGATCAAAAAGGTATAACAAATTCACGAACGGGGATAGAATAATACATGGAGTTTGCAAGGGGAAAATGAATTAATGAAAGCGAAACGATTATTTTGCGCGACCTCTTCAAAACTTCGGCCCTGGTACGAACACTTCATGCTCCCACTCTGCCTTATAATTAATTTGATTAATAGTTAACGAGAAGAGTCTTTTCTCCAAGCTCCATGCCATTTGTCATGACTTGGATCGTTTCTCTACGCGCGATCGTCCGAAAAGATGATTTTTTTCTCCTCCCAAAATGTATCATCGATGTAGACTTGCATATTTCGCTAGGCGAATGATAAAAAGCGGTAGATCCGTTGTATTAGGAACGAGTGCGTCGGCGTGTTACGATTAATTATCTCGCTCTCGTGCGGAGATCTCGTTATTGGCGGAGTCATCCCCCTTGGCCATGTATACAGGCCACAGCCATCAGACACGCTTACGTGGACATCGCTCTTGGCACCGTGGGGGATACTTTTATGGGTCACGAAAGAATGAACCGCGCGCCACCCTTGTTGATTCTTGTTTAGTTCCGAGTGTTTGGATACATCTGATGGCCGCCGTTGCAATGATTGGCAGTTTTATGAAAAACGAAAACAGAAAAAATTACAAGGCGATATTTGATTAAATTCTTCGAAATACGAGGATGTTTGGAGGTCCATTGGGTTAAATTTGAGGCTGGAATTTCCTTATTTCTGTTTGTGCTACTTTTTGTTTCATTACGTTCGACTTTTGTAATTCGATCTAGTCGGTATCGATAGATGGTTGTAACATTCTGTACGATTTTCCTCTTGACTTATTAATGTGTCATTTCGTTCCGAGTTGGGAAACGCGAATACAGTGCAAACTCTGCGTGCGCGTCAAACACTTTTCCTTCCACCAACTGTATGACGTTGCTCAAGGACTGGCGAGGAAGAGGTGACGTCGAAAACCGAGGGACGTAGCTTCCGGCGTAGGCATTCGAGTAGTAACGGATTCGGGACGAAGAAAATTGGCCAATAGATGAACGGTCACACTTCGGGTTCGTGCTGCAACCGTTTCCTCTGTCTATCTGAATAACGTGGCTAATAATTGTGCCAAGCTGCAATGTGTTCAAGCATGGTTCTAGCTAATCTCATTTATTGCCGTTAGGTTGGACGATATAGCATGTGACGGGCTGGTTCAGTTCGTCAAATTGTTATTTCCGCTCAGTAGGAAGCTATGGAAGAATAACGATAAAAACGATCGCGAAGAGACACGAATTCTGGAATATAATTGCCAATCTCTTTGAAGACAGATCGAAAGAACGATATCATTAACGTTATGTATTACTTGGCACCGCGGCGTTGCCGCATCTTCTCAAAATAATTGGAATAGATTACCTATATCTACAATGCTAGATAAAAGTAAACGAGTTAATGACGAGAAACGTCATTGCGTCTAATTCTTGTCATAATGAGGAACTTCTTCTTCATTGCGAACAGCGGATTCTTCAAATCAATCGGACAAATACGAACAATAGATAATCGATATGACGTTATTACCATTGTGGCCATTGCGACTGAACGGCACGAGGCAAACCAGCAAACCTCGGATTACAATAAAGGGAAATACAGGAGAAACGGGAGAACGATTCTATACTCTATCTTCCGTATTGTTTTTACTGCGATTCAAAGCTCCTCTGCAGCCACTCATCATCTCGCATTGTGGCTTTACGCCAATCAAGTAAACAGGATATTGCAAAATCGATATGATTGCGATAATAATGACAAATTTTAAAAAATATATAGACAGTTAAATATTAATAACTGAATTATTAATAATAAGCATATGTATCCATATCTACAAACAACGGAACAGTCTTCTTTAGAAATGTTGTTGGCCAAATACTCTATAAAATTCAATATCTACAAAATGGTAAATTCAAGGGAAACCGATGCAAAAAAAATCTTTTTCGAAATTGATATTATAGAATATTAAAAGATTTTTATTGTCGAGCGTTGTGTCCCGCTCTATGCGTTGTTTCTTCGTTCTCCGCCAGGGTGGTATCTAAACGATTTCAAAGCGATGAGAGCAGACTACATCTGGAAAACCAATGAGAATGAAGCCTCACCCGATAACTTATCGATCAATGTTTGTTCTTCGTTCGTCTGTCACTTTGTCCGAAATCGCCGGTTCCCGAAAACGTTTCTTCACTTCCGATTAAGTGCGCAAAAGGAAGAGAGGGATGACGCAATTGAAAGAATATACGTAATTTATGACGTCTCTCTATTCGTCGACTGAGAAGCGAGAATTGTACTACACGCCATGTATTAGCTGAGAATATTGAATAACACTCAGTAAACAAGACATCTTGCGTGGACGCGGTTGAGTGTACCGGAGTACGAGAGTGGATTAAAGTTGTTCGGTGGCAAACCATTAAAACTGCGTATATTTTTAAGTCTTTCATTGAATGGTGAACGGTTTTTACGCCGATTGAAAATCCTTCTAAACATTGAACCTTTGTCGTTATCGTTGAGTTTCCATTACATCTGAATTTGCAGTCATAAAATGGCAACCTGCGTCAGTTGTACGCATGCACATTTGATAATTGGGACGTCACAGTCTTCAACGCATAAAACATTTTATATTGCCAAGTTGAAGATAACATTTCGAATATCTTATTCTAATACAATATTTGGTTATCGATTTCTCGAATAATATTTGCTTCATATCAAAGTCTTCTTTATGGAGTTAAGCCTTGACGAATGGATTGCTTTGCAACAGCGTCGTAATTAATTATGTGTTGGTCGATGAGATTTCTGGAGCTGATGAAAGTTAGCAAACTAGTCTTGTCGGTCGCATTTTCCCAATTCATTAAACATGAAGTTGGAAGATTGTTATTCATGACGTATGCAAAATAGGAATTATAATCGTCACCTATCCTCCTCAAGAATTTCTAGCCTACTTTCTTATCTTTCGAATCCATATTTCTTCTACTTCTTCTGAAAAGTCAGCAATTGCGTTATTGAATTCTCCGAGCGAGCTACCTCAAGTAAGATGACGCTCGTTGAGTAACCGCACATGTGCGATGTTGGTAAACAGGCGAGTTCAAATTTCGTTATCAGTTTAGCTGCACACATACGCGAGGGAACACGAGAATGTACGTCAACGTATACGCATGTGCGTTGAATATCGTGCTTACTCTCTGTATCATCGAAGTTTCGCAGACAAGCTTGTACTTACGCAACAGTTACGAGGAGAGGAGAGTGCAGCGGAACAAGAAAAGATAGACGCCCGACTTTCGTTTCATTTTTATCAACCGAAGTCCCAGAACATTTTTACAACAAACCAATATAGATACATGATAAACGAAGGACCTTTCTAGATTTCAAATTCTTTTTAGAGATCTGGCGAGAAATTTGTAGGACAAAGGATCCCCCGACCGATAAGTCTGCCAGGTGAATTTATCCGTACGGCACTAAGTCCCACGGGCATACGAAACTCCCAAATATCATTTCGGTGCCCTCAAAAAGATCCTGTGCCAAGGACATCGCAATCGCATCCGCGATAAATAAAGAATTTAGCATTTCCGGAGTTTACGTTGATTCGAAAGACTCTGCGAGAAGTTCATACGATAAGAAACATTGGCTGATAAAATTCTATCGCAAATTTACATTTCTCTCTAAAAAAAAAGGCGCGTTGGAGAACATCACAGTGACTTATTTTTTAATCACGATTGAAGGATTACTGGAAGCCTTTCAAATGTTTCAATATTAATTACAAATAGGAATTATTCATTATTACCAAATCTCACTGCGACACTCTGTTATCGTGCCGAAAAGAAATAACAGGACTATATTTTAGCAAACGGTTATCCGTGCATTAAGTACGCGAATTATAAAGTTCTCGGTGTCGTCACGCCTACGCTTGAATTGCAATGAGCATTCGCACACGCACCGATTAAGACAAAAGTTCCTTTGATAATTCATGAGAGATAGTGAGATAATGCTTGACGAAGGCTCCAACGTTGAGAATATACGCACGCGATAGGTCGATATGGAACGAGAGCTATCGCACATAAATCCGCGAAGCAAATGACACTTGAGATACCGACGAGTTTTTGGCTGTCTGATAAAAATTCTGGATCATTGGTCGAAATCGTAACTCAATCGCACAATTATCCATCATATTTTATCCATGAAACAATCTATGACAAAAGTAATAACAATAATAATATAGATGACAAAATGAAATTATAATTATTATCATACCGTTTCATACGACGAACGTTTCTCTTTGCAGGAGTAGCTGGAACTTATGATGACATATTCGACCCGGAAGAGAAACTCTTAACGGCGTGAGTATATTTCTCTATTCTCACTTTCGACATATAAATTTATCGTATTTTGTTTATTATTTTCCATCGTCACAATGCCATATCTGCCATCTTTCTTTCTAGATAGACGTTCAATCACTTTCAACTTTTTTTTAAGTCCTGTTACACACAGATGACAGCATAGATTAAATCAATGGGGGGAGAGGGGTAAAAGTAACTCTGGCGATCTCTCCCTCGCCCTCGATGGAATATTTTATGTCCTTTGATATAGATGAGCCAAGAACCGATTCTTCCACGTGTCGTCCCTGGCCAGTCAACGGAATGTCTACTCTGCCGAGACGATGCGAAAGAGAGAGAAAGAGAGGGGAGAGAGGGAGGGAAAGAGAGAGAGAGAGAGGGGTGCGGCAAAAGATCGAAAGAATGAGGGTGGGGGTTAGGGTGGAAGTGAAACGATAAGGAGACACGGAGGAAAAGAATACTTCACGTGGGATAGAAAAAATATGCGAAAGAAGACCGGGGTGGTACGTCAAATGTTTGTTCGAGGCTTCGTGGCATGTACCAGCGCTCCGTAGCTATGACGCATTGTAATTGGCAAAAGCTACCGGCGGCACGCGTATATCGTGAGCATACACAGATAGCCACATGCACACGCACCGCATACACGAAGTATGCAATCCATTTTCCGCGTGAGTGACATCCTTTCGTGAACAAACGTTGAAACCCGAGAAGACGCGAAGAGGAAGCTTGGACACCCTACGCCATTTCCTTTTCGCGTTAGCTCGGTACCTCCGGAATAGGAGAGAGGGAAAGTGAGAGAGGGAGAGAGAGAGAGAGAGAGAGAGAGAGAGAGAGAGAGAGAGAGAGAGAGAGAGTTATACCTTGAAGAGTACAGTACATACGTCGATCCACCGATTTCTACAAAGGCAATACTAATACACTTCTACTTTGGTTATCTGTGCCTTTTGAGAGCACCGTCGATGATCGAGTACCATCGATTGACGACCAGGGAAACGTTACCGAGCCAAGTGTCACTGAATATGGACCGGCGAATCAACTGTCGTCGTTTTCCTCAGCCTCGCGTCTAGTCTCCCTCCTTCTTTTCTATTGATCGCAAACTTTCTGTCTAACTTCGTTGTGATATCATCGAGAAAGGACCCCGTATCATTGCAAACCGAGTTAAGGATATTGAGTTGTATTATATATTCCTGAGTAGTATATATTCACGAAGTATACAGGGTGAATGTCGTAAGGGGTAACAAGCTTTATTCTAAGGTACATGGCATCATTACAAACAATAATTGCAAATATACATGGGGGATATTTTTAATAGTTTACGAGATATTAATTTTTAAAGTTGATCCAATCAGAGCAGTCGAGAAGCGTTGGAGCCGCCCGCTCCCCGCCTTAGTAGCCAATACCTGAAAAATTCAAATGACTGCGTAATAATATAATAAATAAAATTAACTGCTGTCCATTTTGCAACCCCAAATGTAACTCCCTATACTGTGCTATCTCTACGGCTAGAGCGGGAGTGGGCGGCTTCAACGCTTCTCGGCGCGCTCCGGTTGGACCAACTTTAAAAATTTATATCTCGTAAACTATTAAAAATATCCCCAATGTATATTTGCAACTTTTGATTGTAATGATCTCATCTCCCTTAGACTAAAGCCTGTCACACCTTATCAAATTCACTGTGTATAAGTACCGACGAAATCTTTAAAAATGATTGGACCCTTTATTTCTGGGATATACACGAAGGAAATAACTCGAACTTTACGGTGTGTATAGATTTATCGTATTACGAATGAAAAGACAGAGAGGGAGAGGGGGAGAAAAGGAGAGGGGGTGGGGGGAGAGAATTCCAGAAAAGAAAAATGATGAAAATTTCTTTCTTTCTTTCATACTTTGCCCGGGAACAATTATTTATTTGTAACCATTGAGTATAACCTGAAACATTCCACAATAGCCTAAAATATCGCAATAAAAGTAAAACAATAAATAAAAACGATCGAAACTATGAGTTTAAAGGTTTGCTGTTTTTAATTGTTTTGTTTCGTGCGGCATAATCTACGTGGCACCATCTATAGGTCCTATCTGTGAACCATTAATGGTATAATTGGTTTAAGCAACTTTTGATTCGGTTTATCTTTCGCTTTCATGTTCTTGACTCACTTTCTACACTACCGAGTATAATGAGGGTGAAATAATTCATGTATAATTTATACGATGCGAATAATAAGCAATACCATACCATAGTAATTCATTCGTAATTTTACCATCCACCGATTTAATATATATATATATATATGTAAGTACATATTGATTTTCGATACTTCCATTCTCAATTCTCATTCTCGTTATGAATGAAAAATAAGTTATTTCCAACTTTCCTGAAGCTCTTTCTATTTTACCAATTTGTTTAGTTTATTTCCATTAAAGACTAGATATGCCATTATTTACGAATCACAGAATTCATTCATCTATGTCGAATGATGAAATCGTAAAAATTCCGCTCACTGTCAGCGTGAAACACACACATCCCGTCATTTCGTCGTGTAAATAGGCGAAGTACCTAATAAAGCTCGATAGCCATGTTTTCACCCCCGAAACGTGATAATATGTCAGAAACAACTTACTTTCGGATAGGGAGATCATGAATACGTGGGCGAGCGTCTAATCTGGATAAGGTTTAAGTGACTTAGAGAAGCCGCACACGCTGACTGGTCGCGCATTAACGTGCGCGATGTGAGGGTTAACGGCCGATTAGTCCTCTATACACGCGAATCTCATTGAGAGATAACACGAGTTGAGGCATCCACCTTTATCTTTCTCTCTCTCTCTCTCTCTCTCTCTCTCTCTCTCTCTCTCTCTCTCTCTCTCTCTCTCTCTCTCTCTCTCTCTCTCTCTCTCTCTTCTCTTTTTCTGTCCCTCGTTCGCTCACTCACCCTAATAGCAACGCGGTGTGCTTATAAAGCACCATAAGCTCATTGCCCTTGGCTTTCACGCTCGAAAAGGTTTCTCTCTATTTCAGCTGTGTTCAATATACCCTCTGTGTTGTACAAAGGATTATAAATGATATACATATATATATTTTTTGGTCTCGTGATTCAAGACAAAAGGGCGTATATTCGATGCTTGTACAGGGCGCATGCGTCCTCTACCTTTTTAGTCATGCGTTATATTCACTATATACACATGTGTATGTATATATATTTTTGTTCATATCGAGGTCGCCAAATCGATGAGGGCTCAACGCGATGGAAATTTGTAGAGCCAGTGACCAGATGGTCCTCGGATAAATCGACAATACACCTATGTGATCTGTCAATGGATTCTCTCTTTCTCCTACTCTCTCTCTCTCTCTCTCTCTTTCTCTCTCTCTCTCTCTCTCTCTCTCTGTCTCTCCTTCTCTTTCTCTCTCTCTCTCTCTTTCTCGATATATATCGCATGACGGGGCTTCGCTCTCATCCGAATTTCGGTCATCCGATGTCCGCAGATTATATCGTTCACCAATCGCCGCAGCCTGTGTACTCTTCCACCAGTGCTGCGGTTGTGGCATCTATTTTTGTATTTATTCTCCTTTCGAACTTTGACATTTATTTGTTCGCCGAACCTATACGCGAAGGTTCGTTCTTCCGTTCAGACGTGTTATTTAATTACTATAATTTTTGCGTTGTTCATGTTTTGATCACAGTTGCCGAACAAGAACTTGAAGAGGAGTGCTCTTCTTACGATTGTACTCGTGGAAGTTCCTAGAACGACACGAATTGACGAAGACCAACATCAAGAAGGGGCTCGCTTCCAGCTGCTTGTGAAAAATGACGAAAAGATTCGAATTCAATTGGCAGATCGAGGTGCCGGAGCCACTGAGAATCGGATGTGCGTTCGATCGATGGACCGAGGAAAAGGACAATACGGAGATTGAGCTAAATTGTATGTTCAAGGTCGACGAGTATGGATTCTTCATCTATTGGCAGAGCGAGGGCAAGGTCAGGCATGAATTAAATTTCATAACTATTTTTTACCTCTTGCTAGCGAGAGCGATTTCTCTTGCTCCTCTTGTTTAATAATCTAGGTACTCGAAATGAGAGAGACAGAGACTGAGAGCTTTCACTTTGTGCTTTTCCAGGACGGCGACGTCATCGAGCTGTGTCAAGTGAGCGACATACGGGCAGGTGGTGTGCCCAAGGTGAAAAGGATTATTCACTCTATATATAACACCATCGGGCTAAGTGATATATAGCGTTTATGTACGAGGAAATCCACTTCATTTTTTATCAATACTTTTCCTATGCATCAAAATAATTTTCAAAAAATGAATTAATTGTCTTTTCCGTTTTAAATCATTCTTAATATCACTGGAGCAAATTAAAAACATTTTGAGACAAAAAAAACAATTCTCTACTTTTTACAAACGATCTCGAAAATATATCTAGGAATTTTTAAACACGCGACAGAATATTAGTTTTGTGGAAATATTTTCATAGAAACCGAAAAATTGTTACATGTCTTTAATCAGACCTTAAAATATTGCAGAAATCATTGTTTTCTTAACTCATCTCTTTTTTAACAACTCGAACAAGAAGTCATATTTTCGTTGAGAAAGAAAGTTACAAAAATATTCTCGAAGAGTAAAATGCATCATATGAAACCCTAACAACGTTCTTTTTGTCATTTGACTATTAATGATTAAAGGAGAGACGTGTTGGTGAATAACCGAGAGTTTATATTTAACTTTTCCTTTTATCTAAGCGATATATACCTACCCAAAATATAACTTTTTCCACGTGTTTAGCCTACTTTCCCTTGCAATTTATGCCCGTCATGTGTGTTCATATTTTTTTTATCGTTTTTCACGACTATGATAACAAATCTACGTGTTCGTGTACATTCAGGATCCAAAGCTCTATGACAAATTGACCGCGAAGCATGGTGATCAGTTGGAGGATAAGAGCCTGACCATATGCTCGGGCGTCGACTATACCAACATAAATTATCAGCACGTCGTTTGTCCGGACGCCGCCACAGCGAAGGTACGTAAATACGAAACAATATGATCAAAGTCATGCTCGTTCCATTTCGGTCATTAATTGTCGCCTTTGAAGTTTGAAAAAACATGTTTCAACTTGGAACTGAGGTATAAATAGTTGTAACCAGAAAGCACGAGTTTTCCTGTACGAAAATGCAGTTAGTACAAAACAGACAGCAGAGTGCAGGCAGAGAAGCAGAGAAACATGCCCCCCCCCCCCCCGCTCATTTTCTCTCTCACACTCTCTCTCTCTCTCTCTCGCTTTTGCTCTCGAGGTTCTCACTCTAAATTTAATTTCTCAGGAATGATTTGTCGTTATTTCTTCACTATATAACACGTTCTATGGTATATCTTGCTATCAGATATATACGCATTGAATCGCGTGGGTATTAAGGCGTGTGATTTACGATTCAAGAGTGAGACGGTTGCTCAATCGATATGCGAGTCGATTTTGAAAACGTGTTAAGATGAAGTAGCAAAACTCAAAAGAGGAAGAGAGAGAGAGAGAGAGAGAGAGAGAGAGAAAGAGAGTGAGGGGGTGAGAAGATGAACGATATGTGTACTTCCGAATCGTATTGGACGTTTTTGATGACGCAATTCTTTGGGTTCTCGCAAATTTACAACCGTGAGTAAAGCTTTAACACCGAACGATCAAGCTGGACGACATCCGGTCGTTTGTACTTCTCTCTCTCTCTCTCTCTCTCTCTCTCTCTCTCTCTCTCTCTCTCTGTATATCACCCAGTTGCGCTTATACCCTTGGGCTTAAACGTGTAAGACTTTGCATGGTTTACTTCTGTTGCCCTTGAAACGCCAAATTTTCGATCGTCGGTCGTTTCCGAAGCCATTACGATTGAATTATTTATTCGCTCTAGGAAGAATTCAGCGCGCTAAATTTCAATGACCAACGGTTCAATTTCCGATCGACTTGGTCTGGTAAAATATCGGATTCGTGTGAGTTTCAATAGCTGAGCGAGAAGCTTTACATTGCGCAATCAATCGATCGCCCTTACCCATTCCCCTCGTAGATGAAGATGCCCGTCGCTAATTGGTAATCGAGTGCCACCGGCAGGTTCTCATAGTCAGAGAGTAAAGGAGAGAGAGAGAGAGAGAGAGAGAGAGAGAGAGAGAGAGAGAGAGAGAAGAGAGAAAGAGAGAGAGAGAGAGAGAGAGAGAGAGAGAGAGAGAGAGAGAGAGAGAGAGAGAGTGAGAGAGCGAGTGAGAGGGAGAGAGAGAGTGAGAGAGACCAGCTCTCTCTAGCCTCCTCAGTGACACATCCCTCGAGGGCTGTCTCGTTACTGGAAGATTGACGAAGTGTAGCCAGAATGGAGCTTTTACAATTAGTCCAACTACGTTAAGATAATAGGGTAGAACTGATGACTAGAAATATATAAAATGAAACGTGTTTTTTCTACTATCCTTTTGACTTTCGAATGCATTTTCTGGCCTGCGGGAAGTATTTAATTTTTCGATTAATGACATGTATTCTTCATCGACAGACATGGCTGGCGGGTATACGAATAATAACACACAACGTAAAAGCCAACAACGTCTGTCCACTGACATGTCTGAAGAAACAGTGAGTCGATTTTTGTCTATAATTTAAAGGGAAGCTATAATACGATTATGATTTTCTTTGAGTTTGATTTAACTTTTGATCTTTGTAAATTTCTTTATATTTATTACTTCGTAAATTTTTATATATGTAGTAGTAAATTTTCGAATAACAAACTTTCTCAAACTTTAATTAAAAACATTAACAAATATTTGTTTGGCATTATTATGTCTAAAATAAATTTATTGATACATCACATAAAATGAATTCCTGACGAATATTTTTTTGTATTGACTTTTTTTAATGAAGCAACATGTTTGTTTGAAAATAATCGTGGTATTAACAACTTACAGCGAAACGAACCCCACTATAGAAATTATCTATCTATGTTATCGCACTTGTTCGAATGTCCAAAATAAAAAAAAAATAAAACAAAATGGCAAATGAATTAATTGTATGAATTTTGATAAATTTTTCAGTTGGATGAGACTGAGAATGCTAGTAGATCCAAATGGTAAGGTGCCAGTGAAGGTCGTAGCGAGGACCTTCGCGTCCGGAAAGACGGAGAAACTTGTGTACCAGTGTCTCTCGGACCTTGGCCTACCGAGAGAAAAGGTGAGATAGTGCGAAGATTCCGCCTTGATGGCGAATCATAAGAGTCGAATGTAGATAATGTTAGAGCACACGCAACGTCGGCATAAATGATCTCGAGAACGAGAATGCTCGAAAAGATAAAAAAAAAAAAAGAGAAAATTGGAGAATTTTGCGAAAGAATATTTATGTATGTGTGTATGTGTGTGTGTGTGTGTGTGCGTGCGGTGGATGTGTAGGAATAACAAACAATAATTTGCATTTCGCTATTTTTAGAACGACGTTATTGAGCCTGAAGACTTCACCTTCGACGCGTTCTACGCTCTTTATCACAAGATATGTCCGAGAAACGACATAGAGGAACTCTTCCAGTCGATGTGCGTATAATTTTTTATAATGCTGCATATCTATGTAATTTATTCCACCATAAACCATATAGCCATGAGATATCAATTTTCATTTCTTCGGATCCTTTTACGACTTGTCTTGAAACATAAACGTGGATCAATGAAAAGTTTAAATCATTTAACTTGATGGGTCATTGCAAAAAAAAAACAAGATTTTTTGTATGTGTAGCGATTCTAAAAATATAGGTTTTCTGTGGTAGTAATTTTGATCAACTTGAACCTAGATGCTCAGACAGAACGAAAGAAACTAGGGCCTAGGGCAAACAGAACCTCCATAATAAATAAATATCACTTTGTTCGGGAAATCTGAACCTGATACGTGGATAAAACGAGTTCAGTGTTTACGTCAAAGTTACCAGTGGAACTGATAAAAGTGAAGATTAATGGTGCAATATCGTTTTTGATGGGTCCTTGAACTGAATGGGTCATTGAAAAAGAAAAACAAAATTATTTGTATGGGTAGCGATTCTAAAAATGTAGTTTTTCTGTGGTAGTAGTTTTGGACAATTTGGACCTAGATGCCCAGAGAGAATGAAAGAAACTAGTGCCTAGGGCAAAGAGAACACCCGTAATAAAAAATACCAGATTGTTCGAGAAATCTGAACCTGGTACACGGATAAAAGTAGTTCAGTGTTTGTTTCAAAGTTACCAGAGGTACTGATAAAAATGAAGATTAATGGATCAATATTGTTTTTGATGGATACTAAAATAGTACCACCTTGAATTTTTCTAAAATCCATTGAATTAAAGGGCTTGAAGTTATTATACCATTTATTTTTATGAGACGAAATAAGACGTGAAAAATGGAGATGGATTTAAAATTTACTGCCGGGATAGCTCGATCGTTAATGATCGGACACACGAGCGTGCGTGTTCCTGTAAGCTTTACGTTAATAAATTTGTCCGCGGTGGCGCGAATTAGGTAACATGAATGACATTCGTTGCGGGACAGATTAATTAATGGATTAAATTTATTTTTCGTGACACGAAAATACCACTCGCTCATTTCGTTGTTTTTATTATTATTTCCTGATTCTTATTATTCTCCGCTGCTTCCTCGAAACCCACACTGACAGAACGCAAGGAAAGGCGGACACCATAAATCTCGATCAGCTGATAACATTTCTAAACGACAAACAGCGCGACCCGACACTCAACGAGATTCTCTATCCACTTTACGACGAGAAGAGAGCGTCCGAGATAATCAACGATTACGAAAAAAATGAGACGGCGAGAAAAGAAAGTAATTTCCTCTTTTTACCGTATAATATTTAGTTTACTTGACATAGTTCTAGTTTTTTTCTTCGATACATCACTGAGAAATAAATAATGATTTTCCAGAAACAATGACGAAGGATGGTTTCATAAGGTACCTGATGTCTGACGAAAATGCACCAGTTTTTCTCGACAGACTTGACGTTTATATGGACATGGATCAACCACTTGCCCATTACTACATAAATTCCAGTCATAACACTTATCTCAGTGGTCGACAATTCGGCGGAAAGAGCAGCGTCGAGATGTATAGACAAGTGTTGTTAGCTGGTTGCAGGTAAAAAACGAATTAAGAATGATATATATATATATATATATATATATATATATATATATATATATATATATATATAGAGAGAGAGAGAGAGAGTAAAATAACAGAAAATAAACAATACAACTTATCTCCATCAAATTAATTTTAAGATGCGTCGAGTTGGATTGCTGGGACGGCAAAGGCGAGGACGAGGAGCCGATCATAACTCATGGCAAGGCTATGTGTACCGATATTCTCTTTAAAGAGGTGATCTATGCTGTAAGGGACACGGCATTTGTAACATCCGATTATCCAGTTATATTGAGCTTCGAGAATCACTGTAGCAAGGGACAACAATATAAGCTTGCAAAGTACTGTGACGAGATACTCGGCGACCTTTTACTTCGTGAACCACTCAAGGATTATCCGGTAAGGATCGAGTGTCGCAATTTGTACAAAAAGGGGACTTTTAAAGTTGAACTGCGATTTTAAATATTAACAAATATATACAGATTCTATATTTTTGGATTTGATAATCGAATAATTAAGTCAATGAGACGATTGTTCTGTAATAATTATCGACGCCGGGGTACGAGAATTAATTATATTAGGATAATTTTTATTTATTTTTACTCGTACGATCATCATTGCCAGTTTTTACAAGCAGTCTTCGTCACTGAAAATATCCTCCGTGCAAAATATAAAAGTCGGTATGTGTAGGCCGAGATGCCCGACTCGTGGTAGATACTAATTCTTATTTAAAGAAAGAGGTACGTGAGTCTATCGTTTATCTCCGGACCCCAAAACCTCGTCATTCATTAACAATAATTCCCTATCCTCTTGACTCAAGTTCCTCTCATCTTTTTATCATCAGAGATGTACGGTGATGCCATTGAAATTATCGGTACGAACGATTAGGGTGTAGGATGAATCCATTCGTGTGACACGTGTATTATGTTTAGTTGGAGCCTGGGGTGCCTCTACCACCGCCGAGTATGCTCAAACGAAAGATCCTCATAAAGAACAAGAGACTGAAGGCCGAGGTCGAGAAACAAGAGCTCGAACTGTTCAAGCAGGGACAATTTATCATCGAGGACGAGATAAAGGAAGATCCGAGCGCACCCCCAACGGTAGCTGCTGTAGTGGAGCAACAGTCTGTGGTAATTTAAGAACGAAATTTTAACGACTCTGGATAAAAACGTCGAAACGTCAAAATGACGTGAGATTTCATCCGAACTTATCATCTTAATCGCAATCATAAACGATAAAGCGTTAACGACAATATTTTTCGGAAAAGGATTCAGACGTTTTTCAGGAGGAAGTTGTGGCTGCCGATGTTGCGACAGCAGTCGTTTGTCAACAAAAACATTCCTCTCAAACTGGCGCTGGTCCAGCTAGCCTCGTAGACAGCCTAGAACTCGCTGTCGTCCCGCCTTATACCGGAAGTACGACGAACGTTCATCCATGGCTTTCGTCGATGGTCAATTACGCACAGCCGATTAAGTTTCAGGGCTTCGACGTTGCCGAACGTGAGTCTTGCAAACTTTGCGGCGCGACAGATTTCGCCTTTTATTTTGGACCGAAAAGCTCACGTTTATATCGATTAACCATTAATATTTTGTTGTATATCAGAGAAAAATATTCACCACAACATGTCTTCCTTCGCCGAAACATCCGGCCTAAATCATCTCAAGACCTCGGCCATCGAGTTTGTTAATTACAACAAACGACAAATGAGCAGAATATATCCAAAGGGCACGAGGGCAGACTCGTCAAATTATATGCCACAGGTAAATGTAGAACGAATAAATAAAAAATAAGATTTTGATTGATTCAATGGAAATAAAATGATATTTATTATTCGGTTCTTTCCTTATGGCGTTTTTCGTAAGGTTTTCTGGAACGCCGGCTGCCAAATGGTCTCACTCAACTTCCAAACGGCCGATCTACCGATGCAACTTAATCAAGGCAAATTTGAATATAATGGATCGTCCGGTTATCTTCTAAAACCCGATTTCATGAGACGCGCCGATCGCAGTTTCGATCCTTTCGCCGAGAGTCCGGTCGATGGAGTGATCGCGACTCAGTGCAGCGTTCAGGTGAGCTAATGAGTCGTCATTCCAACTAAATTGTCGCTTGACTCATCAAATTTCCAGTTAAGGAAATATTACCTGGATTGAAACGATCCCATTTTCGGTTGTGTAATTATTGTGCAAATACAAGCTTGCATAAATGCCACTGGATTCGTTCAGATACTTTAATTAAGATGTCGCAATAAACTCAGCTAAAGAGTACACATTCTCAACAGAATTTGCACGATAATCCAAAAAATGTCATCAATTAATTTCTCCACTCTAAAAATATGTACGAAATTGAAACACGATCGCAGCCTCATGAGTATAGTCTAAAAATTTGAGCAATTATTTGAGGATGAACTTAACCAATAAATTAAGGGTTAAATTTTTCTCAGGTGATCGCCGGCCAATTTCTCTCGGATAAGAAGGTTGGCACTTACGTCGAGGTCGAGATGTACGGCCTACCGACGGACACAATACGTAAAGAATTTCGCACACGGATCGTACAGGCAAACGGCCTAAACCCGGTCTATAATGAGGAGCCGTTTCTCTTCCGAAAAGTCGTTCTGCCGGATCTTGCGGCACTACGTTTCGCCGTTTACGACGAGTCCAACGGCCGTCTCCTTGGCCAAAGAATAGTACCTCTCGATGGCCTACAATCAGGCTATCGTCATATAGCACTACGCACAGAAGCCAATTTTCCAATGTCACTTCCAATGTTGTTTTGCAACATAGAGATTAAGATCTACGTGCCAGATGGTTTTCAAGGTTCGTGGAACGACGATCAACCATGAGAACCGAGATGATTTTTCGAAAGGTGCTGATTTTGGAAGGAACCAGTGACACATAAATTTCTCTTTTTTTGCTTCCTCATAATTCAGAGTTCATGGACGCCCTGACCGCGCCGAGAACGGCTAGAAAAACCGAGATGACCTCGCAAACGAGGATGCGAGGTCTCGGTAGCGAGGAAAGCGACGTTAAGGGACTCGCCGATTCTTCCCAATCTCGGCATCACGAGGCTGCAAAAGCAAGAGGTACGTGCTTAGAGATACCTGACAATATTATTTTTACTGACAATGAATGTCGCAGACGCATATTTCTTAATCGCGTATTATAAATGAAACAGAGACGATGGAATTCGAGGCGATAACGACCGAATCACTGCGTCAAGAAAAGGGCTATCAGAAAATGGCGCGAAAGCAGCAAAAAGATTTGGATTCGTTGCGAAAGAAGCACCAGAAAGAAAAGTTAACCGTCCAGAAGCAACAATGCGCCGCCATCGAGAAACTAATCAAGGGAAAAAAGTGAGTAATAGAATGTCCATTGACAGAATAATGTTTAAGCCAGTATTCTTTATCGCGCATGACATTGAAAAAAAGAAAGCTCAATCATTCATCTGACGCAAGCACGACGACAGAGTTTGTCGGAGCGGCAAACTGCAGGTGCGTGATGGTGCAGATAACAAAAAATAAAAAAAATATTAGTTCACGTTTCAAAAGAGTACATATTCTCTGTAAATACTACGTAGCTAACTATATTATACAATCACACACGCTATTATTATAATATACGCATATTTATATATACATATGTACATATATATGAGTCATTCCATCAATAACCACCTCCAGCTCTCCAGCATGCAATTTTTCATCCGTCTGTCAGCCGGGTCGCTTATTTTAGCTCTTAAAAATAGACGATTTGAAAAGCTTAAGTCTGTTAAGCTCTAAGGCTTTTCGATAAACTCAACATAGAAACGTTTTCATATAAAACAAATTTAATGTTGATCCATTAATCTTTGACTATGGCAGTTTCAACAGCAGCTTAAAAACAAGCGTGTTTGTTTTACGATTACAAATTTACGGAATTTTAATTTTTTTTAAATCCTGGTATTAAAGGGGTTAAACTGTCCGAATCGTCTATTTTTACGAGATAAAATAACAGGCCTGAGTGGCAAGTAAATAAAAAAAATGTTGTGCCAGATGGCTTGAGAATTAATAACCAAATCATCGATCTACACGCATACATATATATATATCCGCATGTAGATGGATATGTATATATATGTATATACGTATATATGCACATATTACTCATGGAATACTATAGCTAATCAATACACCTTATAACGCCTGACTGCTTTTCTTGACCAAAAATGAACTAATTATATTACCTTACATAGAAATCGTTATGCAATAAACACTACAGCGATTAATTCATTTATTTCACTTTGCTATAGTATTTTCTGTACAGTATTATTATTTTATTTATCTATCTAAACACACGAATACACGCTTAGTCGTCTTTCTCTCTCTCTCTCTCTCTCTCTCTCTCTCTCTCTCCCTCTCTCTCTCTTTCTCTCCCTCTCTCTTTCTCTTTCAATAGATATCCGATCAGCGATTAATTCATTTATTTCACTTTGCTATAGTATTTTCTGTACAGTATTATTATTTTATTTATCTATCTAAACACACGAATACACGCTTAGTCGTCTCTCTCTCTCTCTCTCTCTCTCTCTCTCTCTCTCTCTCTCTCTCTCTCTCTCTCTCTCTCTCCTTGTCTCTCTCTCTTTCTCTTTCAATAGATATCCGATCACAGTTTTTATCAATCTCGTCACGGTACAAGCCCTTAATTTTTGTGTAGGAAATTGAATTTAAACAGTCACATTGAAACATTAATTGCCTATGATGGTCTGCAAAATTTGTGGACTTTTGTTTCTCATCGCGATATACAAAAATCGTTTGCGAAATCAATTTTTGAATGTGACTATATGCTTATTAATACATTTTCTTTATATCCTTAAATCAAATTAGAACCAGCTACATAATATAGAAGCCTATATTTTGCAGTAGCTAAAAATAATTATATCGTATCTTGTAAAAGCCTTGTACTAGTTAATGAATTAAAAAATGCGTATATTAGCTTAGATTAATTAATAAGAGTAAACAAGGAATATGTGAAAAATATTAACAAAATGATTTGGAACGGCAGCAAGGCGGAATTGTCGAGGGATCCGATAGTCCGTAGAGCGGTCTCTGAGCAAACGGCACAATGGTCGCATCTAGCCGAGCGTCAGAGACGCGAGGAGCGCGAGCTTGTGCGTTCACAACTGGAAGAACGTCGCACAAAATTGCGAAAGCTTTGCACGATTGCTCAAATGGCGCAGGAGAGACAACTCGTGTCACGACACGATCGCGAGATAAAAGAGATGAACGCGAGACAGGCAAGACTGTCGGTTGAATCGATGCGCGAAGTGATGAACGACAAAAGTCTCAAGACGCGAGGAATCAAGGAAGGACGATTGAGGGAAAAGCAGCAAAACAATACGAAAAAATTTATGGAGGAACGTAAAATCGCCCACATGATACACGATCGCGAGAGGGAAAAGCTGAGGCTCATTCACAAGGAGCAGTTTGAAGAATTACAGAAAGACATGAATGGGGTGAGTTGGGATGGTTTTAAGATTTAGCCGTGCACTAAATTCTTCCCAAAAGAACTGAAATATTTAACAAATCATTGTCAGGCAATGGAAACGTACAAGAACGAAGAGATCGAGTACGAGTTGGGTCCGAAGAACGAGTTCTACGTCTGATCCGTATATCACGGTGATTGGTCTTGGCAATTCATCCTAGAACTTCTAGCCTATTGATAAATTATACGCAAGTCGATTCGCGTACAAAGAGACGTGGTAGGATGAGTCTTAAGAGTAAGAAGAGGGTGAAAACAAAATGTTCTGAGCAGTAAGATTAATTTATTACTATCGTTAAGGAAAGCTAAGAAAACAAACTAAACAAAAACTATTGGAATTGGGAACAAGTTCGAGTCTTCGCGTTCGCCCGCGGTCGTTCCTCGGCCTGTCCAGACGCCCATAGCGTCACGATAAAAAACAAAATACTAAAAAACACGTTAATCAACAGAAAAAACCATCACAGCAAAACCCAAACGAGAAAATCTACACATAGAAGCATATATATATATATATATATATATATATATATATATATATATATATATATATATATATATACATACATAGATATCTGTAAGTAATCGTAACTAGTTCATCTACCCTCAATATTTTTTTATAAGAGTCTCATCCCACGTGGTAGCGCGAGCAAGTAGACCGAGCAGTCAATAACTAAAAGTGATCTAGTCAAGTCTTTATAGAGTGTAATAATATTGGGGCGCAGAAGATATGAGAAAAGTAAGAACAGATACTACTGTATAACTAGCAAAGGGCATAATTCGAGAACCAGTGGGGAGATTTCCATCGAAATTTCTCTTTCTTCCCATTACGCGAGAGGATTACAGCGATGTACGCTCACCTGCCGACCCGCCGCGTTCTTCCGGTTCGTTTTCAATTTAAGTCATATTTTATATTACAATGATCATAACTTATTATAAGTACAAAGTGAATTATAACACTGTTATTGTTGATTGGCTTTTAGCGGCATAATTTTTTGGACCTCATCGTTTTCTCGTAATTTCGTAAAAATGTAAAGGTACTGCGGAAATGGTATCTTGTTTTCTGAGATTTGAATTATATTACGCATAGTTAAATATATATATATCTCAGAACCTAGTGAGAATAGATACTACGAACGCGGTGGTACGAAGCTTTCGAGCAAAATTTGGAAGCTGGATAAAATTACGATGCTAAAAAATAATTATTAATAACAATTTTATTTTATAATCTCCATGTTTGTAACAGGAATTGTAACGAGAATATTTTCTCAATGCGATATTATATTGTTTACGTCGAAAATTAGCCACTAAAACGTAGCAGGTCGATATTTCGATTTTTAAACGACTTATCGGGGGTAATCCGCTCGCTTAAATCTCTCCAACCCCTTTCGCTTGAGTATCTCTCGGCAAAATCGGTTCCTTAGTTTAAATCTAATGTTATCGCCTAACGAATTCTATTGAAAGAGTATAATACAAATCAGAGATGAAAATGATGAACAAAAAAACAGAAAAAAGATCAGTAATTAAGATCACTAACTATTAACGATTATTATCGATAATGACAGAAGAACGAGCGAGTCCTGAATAAAATAGAGAGTCTCTACATTGACTAAACAAATAAAAAAAGAACACTCAAATGCTCCCAAGTGGCATGTAGGGAGACTGATAAGGGGCTCGAAGTTTTATCAAGGTATTATGTTGTACGGGTCACGTACCTTGCTGAAGCCGATTAAAAAATGTAGACTTTATTCAAGACCGTCGTCGAACTCGTAAGTTGACACTTCGAGATTTGTCCCACGAAAATATAAAAATATATAATACGCGTAATAAAACATCGGGTCAAGAGGCATTGTACATAAAAAAAATCAAGCACGAGAATCTAGCTTTATGACGATTTTTCGCAAGTCGTCGTTTTCACTATAATAATGTTATTTGAGTAAATTATTATTTTAATCTGTATATTGCAAAAGAAAAGAGAAAACAAACAAGAACAAAGAGATGAAAACGAGTCATTTGGGTGAGGAGAAAAATAAAGTGACGATTGAGAGTATTAGGACTCTCCAAGCGATAATCTTTAACGACTGACTATTTCATTCATTTTTATTACAAAACTTTCATTTCACATTTTTTTATCTCCTTTTTTGACATTAATTACTTTCACGTAGTCCTGAGTCCACTGGGGTTTAATATTATCTATATATCTATATCCAACAATAAATGGACGTATATATCTATTAATGATATTCGTAACCGGCTTCGTGATCGTAATGACTCGGAGGCGCATAATGATGATCCGATTCAAGATACGAGTGCTCCACGTGCTTGGCCAGTTCGTACGGAGCTGAGAGAAGGTAAATGAGTTAAAATTTGTGCTTCTTTAATCAAATGACCTCTTCTTTTCCCATAACTTAGTTATTTCCACCATTGACCAACGAACCGGAAGTTTGAGAAGCTCAAACTTTCCAAATCGTATATTTTCGTGCGATAATAAGATGTCAGAACGAATGACGAACATACAATTTTTATGCCGAATGACTCATTGATTAATGGTGGATTTCACATTTAATTGCCTTTGTACCTTGTGTTGAAATGATCACGTGATCCACACGCGCGTGGGTATCCGCGTAATGCTGCAGCCCCAACAATGGTGTCTCGACATGATCACTTACAACGTCGTGATGCTCAAGATATTGCGAGTGATAACGATGCTCATTCCCATCGTCGACTTGTAATTCTTTCGGTATCGGTACAGATCCGAAACTTTGTACGTTCACGTTTTGATAACTTGTCGCCCCGTGACCATGATGAACCGTTTTTAAATTTGGAAAATGAGGCTGCTCTAGCTCATACGGTATTAATCCGGCTTCACACACGGTCAATGCACCAAGGCATAGCTGAAATATATTTTTGTTAATAAAAATGGAAATCTGTTAACAAAAACCATTGAACTTATGCCAAAAAAAAAAGTATCGAGACAAACCGAAGGTAGATTTTGAATTATACTTAGGTAAACTATAATTAGCTAAACCCTATTTAACAAATTGCGAATATTAAAAATTGAACATTATTTTGCATTTTCGGAAATCGCTCATATTTGAATTAAGAAATAAAGGTCGCTCTCTTGCTCGAACAATAATTTCTGATTGAATACGAAACACACTCAAAGTTCACTAAAAAAACCTCAACAATTCCACGTAAAAATGTAGTAAGAACGTTCATATCCGGGCAGCACACTCACAATTATGAACTTGGCCATTTTTTCTTCTCGTTTGATGAAGATTCCTCTTGCTGGGCTTTCACTACTAGCACTGACGCCACACGGCCCCAAACTATCTCGTTATATACTCTCTAGTCCTCGCGTCTGTCGGTGTGTTACGGAGTTTCGAAATTCATGGGAACCCACCCACCCTATGGGCCGGATGTTTACGATATTATAACGTACATATGTTATGCCAGCTCGTATAACAACGGACAGTGTTATAATTCTCGTCGGGTCTACGTTGCTCTTATGCTATTCTACATTTATCTTAGTATGGGAAAAAGTGTATGTATGTTCTGCACTATAACTTTGGACCTCGCGCAATTTCGAAACCACGAAATGGTTTTCTCAATAGTTACATTGTGCTCTCTATTAACGTATCTTTTCGCCAGATCTATATATCGCTACTATCGAAATTTCTCATTAACATTCATAATTACGCATCCTGAAAAAACTCAAATATACAGCAATTCTAGAAATAATTTCTTTTATTGCTGGCTGCTAAAATTTGACCGGGTCTTCTAATATATGCGATATAACTATATTTTCTATTTTTATTAAATATAAATTATATTTATGTTTGGTATTATAAACAGTTATCCTAATTAAACTATTTATGTTTTTTAAATGCATCTAAAAATACAAGACTTAAATTAAATAATTATTTGAAATGACAATTTATATTCATTGAACGTATTTAAATAATGACATTTTTTATTTATATATAAATAATCGTATTCAAATAATATGCTAATAGAATTGATTAAAATGTGTATGATTTTTGTATTGTAAAATTATTTCTCTCGTCGGACAGGTGTCGAAGTGGCGATGTTACGTGAAACGCCTCGTTCCAGGTATCAAGAAAAGCATACGCGTAATAGACAACGCGAGAGTATGAGAGAACAATGAACGAGAGTCTTCCCGTGAGAGGGGTATACCTATAGACACATCGGAGGAGTCTTGCCTTTGAAAAGATGGCACAAACTACCGAGAGTTGAAAAACGAGATGTGTGGATTTAAAAGTAAGTTGTACTCGTCGAAACGAAACCTTGAGAAAGGTGTTCCCCGCGACGTAAGCGATGCGAGCGTTACCTACAAAGACCAGACCTTGTTTGAATTAGACGATGGAACGTATTAATAAACAAAAGAACATTCGTTCAAAAGCTTGTCACTGATTATTTTGATAACGCTCACAATTGCAAATCGCGTCCATTATTTACAGTTCGTATTTGTGTAATAGTAGCATCAACTTTGCTTCCATCCATTGAGAAATTTTTATTCGGTAATCCACGTTCATAAATTTCGTGGCAAGTCTTACAACATTGAACCGGGCGTACCATTAACACGTGGACGAGGTACTTGTAAAAATAAGCAGCACACCTTACATCGTAAACTAAGCGAGTTTTATTTTGTCCGAGCGTTCTTTATGCTTTCATCATACATAATAAATTAGAAATTAGCCTTTTCTTTCTTCGATACAAAAAATCTACCAGTTTGGCCTCTTTTTCTCACTCCTGGCGAGCTCCTTTCGTGTATTCAAGTAAGATAAATTACTTGTCGCACGGTTTGAAGACCGAGTGATGGACAGGAGCGGGCAGATAAACCTTCGGCGGTTCTACCGGATGAATTGGCTGTGGGATTGTTTTGACGTAAGAGATGGTCGGTGCTGGAACATGATGAACCACCGGAGGTGGATGAGCCGGTGGGCACGGTGCACACTTGGGTGCTTCGGGCTTATAAATTATCGCAGGCTGATGATACGAGACCTGAGGTACGGCAGGTTCGATTTTCTTAATCGGCTGCGCTGGCCAAAACATCGGCATCGGCTTGTGATAAGCCGGCGCATAGGCGAAAATAGGCTGCTTCTCCCAAGAAGGTTTGTGTTGTATCATCGGTGGCTGGTAATGCTGATGATAAATCGGTTGGGGTGGCTGCTTTACGACCGCGTGAATCGGCTGAACGTGATGAACTGGTGGACTCGGATGGTGATAAACTGGCGCCTGTATTTGCTGCTTCACGTACTGCACGGTCTGTTTCGGCACGTAGGACGTATATGTCGGTTGATGAATGAACTGAAGACTTTGATGTCCGTGATGCATCGCCATGTATCCAGCGTTTTTCGGATAAGCCGGTGGGCCGTAAGGCCTCATCGCGTGAATCGGCATCGGCATGTCTAAATGAGGGTAGAACGGTGGGCAGGGCGATTGGTGATGGTGCGATAGATATCTTTTCGATTTTACGGACATCAATTCTCCAACGTTGCTTGATGACGGTTCCTCAGCCATCATCTTCATCGACGTCTTATCGACAACCATTGCAGATTCGTCCATTGGCATATCGTTCATAGTGTCCGATTGGACACACGTGAGCCATATCAGGCCCAGTATCTAAAAACAATAGCAAAAAACAATAGAGAAAATCGTTAATCAGACGAGACTCTCGAAGTTTGTCGAAATTATTCCAACTTACCAATCGGCCGACCATTTCTTCAATTTTTTTGTTGCCACGTCCCCCCGATTATTCGTTTTTCCTCTCAAGGTGGATCGAACGCTCGATACAAAACTAGGTTCTGGTCTCACGATTCGTCGGGTTTTATAAACTTTTTCGTAGGTGCGCGGAGGGAGCAGTAGGACGGTCTTGTCTCTTGCATGGGCCGTTGCGACTGCGAACGCGCTCGCGTCAACGTTAAATTCCCTTAAGAGGCGTAAAAAGTTGTCTTACGATACATCTCTGATGCAATTCTCCGCTCTAGCCTTCGGCTTTGCCCCGGTATTTCCTGAATAAATTCTGTGTACCCGTAAGTGTTCACCTCGGGCTAAAAGGGATTACGTGCGCATTTGTGCACACATTGAAAAGTGCGTTAGAGTTGTTCTCTTGCTCTGCAGCGTGCGCGCTTTTTTTCATTTTTTAGCAAGAGAGCGGGGCAAGAGATAGTATGAAATAAACGCGTCTCTATCGTCGGACAGCTTTGAGTTCATACGTGCTTGGTACATTCAATGAGGGACACCTGCAGTATCGGAGCCCAGGAGAGCTTGGTAAATCTCCATGCACGTTCTATTTATGAACTATGCATGGCTAGTTATCATCAAACTATCGCTCGCTCTCTTCCTTGTAAATTATTAGCAATATATACAATTTATATTTATGTACTTATGATACGTTGTTCTAATAACAGGATCGAATTAATTACGATCTCTGATTTATCACCACGTTCATTTTCAACGATGTTTACGCCTCGATCTAATCATCAATTTTCCCCCGCGTATCCTGGACTTTGCCCTCGATTTAATATCTGTTATCAGTGAAGTCGTTGTGCCACTTCCTAAATATTCGAGAAGATCGAAAACGAGAGCAGAGCAGATTAAAATGATGCCACGCTGGTCGCAAGTGGCTTGCTCACACTTTCTACTGTTTCAAACATTTAAACAAATTTGATAACGACAAATTTAATCAAAAATGATAATAACTCGCAATAATCTTGTTTAAAGCGATAACGTCGAGCTCGAAAAGCGTGATAAAATATCGAGTGGAGTAGAAATAAAAATTACGCTTCCTAAAAAATTAAGAAACAAATATTTTATTTTAAGAAATGACAACAACGAAAACATAACAGCATAACAAGCAACTATGTACAATATATGGAAGGATTCGAGACGTCCCGGATATATCGATCTTCATCCCTTCGAGAGTGTTTAGTGTTTCCAGCCGTGGCCTTTACTTTGATGGTGAAACACGTGCTTGTAGACGGGCACGTGGACTGGATAGGGTTTCGGTATTGGCACGGGGAAATGTTTCTCCACAGTGACGGCGTAGGGTCTCTCAACGATATACGGCACCTGTTTGCGAGTTCAAAGTAAATTTCGATAAAACTTGCACTCTTAAACGCGAAGGTATGATTCTCGAAATAATTTGATCGAACCTTTTTCTCGACGACGTAAGGCTCGGGCTTCTCCACGGGGATCTCAACGTGCTTTATCACCTCGACGGGAACGGGATGAGGAATGGAAACCTGCACTTGATAGGGTTGTGGAATCGGAATTTTAATATGCTGAGGAACAGGAACTGGAACAGGATGAGGAATCGGTATGGCGTATTTTTTGTAAACCGGCACGTGAACCGGCTTGGAAGTTTCATGATAGGTCGAATGTTCTCCCTCGGAACTCGCCCAGACTCCCACCAGAAGAGTCATGATGATCTACAAATGTATAATTATGGAAAATGAAAAAAAAATCGTTACATCAAATTGTTTCAATATCGATTATGAAGACTCACTAAGATTTTCATCATCGATGAGGATCACACCAGGATGATACGTTGACGAGTCAATGACTGTGAGTGCTCGTTGCGAGCTGTCTTTCGATCGATCGGCCAACTCTTTCTTCTGCGACTGCTCCTCTTGTATTATACGCTCAAAGTCATGGCCAAGAGTTTATATAGCGATGCTACTTTCTCCCTTCTCTCACTACCATCACCCGAACGTCTCCAGTTGGAGTACAACGCACCATTCTCCACTCTATAACGATACTTCGATATTTGCACTCGTAAAGTTGCCACCAGCCCGATATCCGAACTGATACATAAATATATATATGTACGCATATGGACGCCCTATATCTATATTCATCGATATTTGCGAGAATGTACTGTGCACTTAATAGGCCAACATGCCAAGACTGGATACACCTGAGCAATAACAGCCTCTCTCTTTTTGTCTCGCGAAATCACAACATCGCCATTTCTAAAATTGTCCCACTGCATGTGTACTAATTAAACTTAATGTTATGGCGATTCTAAAAAAAACCGATGTGCGATAAATTGTCTTTTCGCTCGTTATTGATAGCGAATCGTAAAGTATTTGATCATAATTCGATTAAATTGGTTCAATTTAGATTAGATAGTTAATTTGAGTCAACGAAATGTGATGTCATTGGCATTATGGCAACGATTGTAGAAAAAATCGTAAGCTGAAATTTTGCATCGTATGAGAGGGACGCGCCCTATAGAATTTTCTTGCTCGTAGTCGAGTATCGTGTACACCTCTCTTCATTTACTAGCGGAACAGTGAAAGTGCATCTCGGATAGGTAAAAGTGGTTTATGACGTAGACGCACGGGAGTGGCTCTCCGGTGCGCATCAAGAGTGCACTAGACTCACGGACTTATTATGGCGAATCGGGATCGAGTTGTGGAGGCACAGAGCTAGAGGACCGCGATATTACTCTTGGTTGAGTCGCGTTGAAAAAAGACACGCATGTGCTCGATGTTACACGCACCTTCATGAGACTCTTCGCAATTCAAAGGCAGGAATAAATTCAATACGTTGAAGATTTCGTAAAAATTGTTTATTAAATATTATTTATAGATAAACGTAACATAACATATGTAAACAAAATCAAAAACCAACAAATTCATTGACGTAACAAAACTATATACAAGAATCTCGTTAATACATAGTTGCTTTCCAATTATTGTAAAAACATTCATTCCAACGCTTCCGTCTGGTCGATCGGTGAAGTGGATAGACCCAACGATCATGTATCATCTTTTAAAAATTTAAAAGCGTCAAAAATAGCTTTAATGTCTGGAGGGCGTTCAATTTTAGCGAACTGGATCGACCAGAATGATAAGCCTTTCGGTGATTACTCCTCAGAGTCATCATCAGTGCCAGCCCTTGGAAGTATGGTGATACACGTGTTTGTAAATCGGTACGTGTACTGCGTAAGGTTTGGCTACCGGAACGGGGAATTTTTTGTCAACGTACACCGGGTATGGCTTCTCGACTATGAATGGGACCTAAAAATAATAATACCAATTAATTCTCGAATTGAGCAAAGAGGATTTAAAAAGGAATAGAAAAGTACAGTCGGTGCAGTGTTGTTTTCCTCAATTTTCTGTACCCACCTTCTTCTCTACGATGTATGGTTCAGGTTTTTCCACCGGAACTTGGACTTCTTTAATCACCTCTACTGGATAAGGGTGAGGTATTTCTACCTTCACATGATAAGGCTGAGGAATCGGTATTTTTATTTCCTGTGGCACCTTAACTGGCACCGGATGCGGTATAGGTATCGCTAAAATAAAACCAATCGATCATTAAAGTAGTCATTAATCGATGCCAGGAACTTGGTAATAATAATTGTTATATTAATAATTAAATTTAACATATATTAAAATTAAACAAATAATTAATTATGTAATTATGATGATTGTGTCAAGAGTTCGGAAATACCGTTCCTAGTTTCGTTATCTGCGCATTGGCTCACCATATTTTTTGTAGATTGGTATTTCCACGGGCTTTGTCTTCTCTTCGTAAGTCGAATGTTCATGATGATGTTCATGCCCATACTCGCTGGCAATTACCGTCGAGATAAGTGCCACGAGGCCCAGGACGATGATCTACAATAATAAACATCTCCAGATCTCAAGAAAGGTTACATGCCTAGAAGGTTTTATTCTTGCTAACATTTCACGAGTTATTAATCGCAATTCTTTGTTTAATGCAACATCAGTGGTTCTTGCCATCTACGTGGTGAAGGATGTTGCCAGCAGAACGCTGACGTTTCTCTTTTTTCGTGTAACTTTCGATTCGAGCGAATGGATCATTTTTTGTTTGTTTTCGTGTTTTTTTTTTAAATTTTGTGTTGCTTATAAATAATCTCGCGGTCAGGATTGCATGTTAATTTGATGAATCGTACAAAATGTATTATGTTAAACACAGGCTTGTCGATCAATGTCACGTGGAATAACTGTATGCAAGATAAAACCAGCTGCGTAGAATTTTTTTTACGAAACGTTAGCTCACGAATTTCATGACGATGTTTTCACTCTTGGATTGTCAATATATCCCAATGATCGTCGAGTGTCGAGTGTCCCGCTACAGATCAAAGTTACGAGCTTATATACAAGATCATCGATTCTGCCACCTTTCACTGTGCGCACACAACACCACATCGTCTATACTTTCGCCCCTTCCAGGGCTTATTGCACGTAACGTACCACCCGACTTACGAACGCCAAGGATTCTAGACGATTGGAGATCTCCAGCGATCAAGGACCTCTGGCGAATAAACCACGCTTCCATCTTTTTTCTTCTTCTAACTTTTCCGAATCTTCCGGTAGACGTGGTGCACTTGCGGCTGGATGGATAATCGCGTATCCCGGAAATCGTATAAGCTTGGCCACTCCTCCGCGTAATCGGTTGCAAGTAATGTCGAAAATGAGATATTTTCATATAAGTACAGAGTAAAGCCCGGTTCGAGCGTACACCGTGACTATCTACGTATATCCGAGACTGGAAAGTTTCGGTGCTGCTTGGTAGATCATCGTTTTTTTTCTATTCGCACAATCGATCTCCTCTTCTTGGAACAGAAAAAAACGAGTCTGGTTACTTACTGCTAACAATCCCATTCACCTCAATTTCACCTGAAATAGCACAGGTCTTCGGTAGTTTTTCGTCGGAATCTCGTCCAGGAAAGTTGACGCCGTGACAAGCAATTAAGCGACTAACCCTCCTGACCAGACTCCAGTTTTGATTCTCGGTTCTCATTTCGTGTTTTTAATCTCAGCTTTCAATAAACATCTGTTTTTTTTCTATTACCATTCAATGATTCTATCAAATGCTCGCCTTTTAAATGTTAAAAATAATAATTGGATCAAAAAGATAAACCATTAACGAAGAAAAATGAAATTTATAATGTATACCTATAATATATAGATACATTTAAATACTATCTCGCAAATAACAGCACTTATAAACATGTCACTATTTTGTGAGGAGATAGGAAATGTTTAATTTAAAAAATGACAAGAAAGTTTAAGTAAATTATTT
The DNA here is from genome assembly GCA_946811545.1 of Netelia fuscicornis. NCBI lineage: Eukaryota > Metazoa > Arthropoda > Insecta > Hymenoptera > Ichneumonidae > Netelia > Netelia fuscicornis. The sequence goes on along the minus strand of OX328011.1, from coordinate 22,644,786 downwards.
CCCATCATGCGAATTAACAATGTTAACAATATGACCATAAATATTGTTACCCACGAGGTAGGAATACCAGTCGAAGACTGCTGAAAAATGATTGGAACGTGAACGGAAATAATGAACCGCTTTGTACGTTTTTTTGTCGCATTCATCCCCTTAATTGTCCGGAAATGCAACGCTCGGGGTTGAAATGCACGACGTGCGAAACAAGATTCCGCCGTAGGGCTCGATCTTATCGTTATTGGAAAGCTCCACCCATCTCGTCACGAACGCGCCGACCCGATTCAATTGAATCCATCGATCGATTTGCTCGCCTCGATTTGCTCGACGAAAGACTTCCGAACCTCCGGGCATATCTCGCGAGAACCAGGAAGGCTTACGGTTCTCTTCGTTCATTCTATACATACGAGTACAGTCGCAATGGTCGCTATTCTTTCGTTCGTTTCTTTTTTGTCTGGCGCAAGTGGAGGAAATAGAGAGAGGTGAGCGAGCGCGAGCGACGAGCAAAACGCGAACTCTTACTTTCGCCCCGAGGGGGGGCCGTTTTAAAAAAAAAACACTCTTCCTCGATTCTGCTTTCAATTCGACGTCTCCGAGGAACATTTTTCGAGCATAACTTCACGCCATAACGTCGTATTATCGGCTCAACGGCAATTAATTTTAGATTATTATACGCCACAGCGCGTACAATAATGCAAAACTAATTGCCAGTTGTGATTAAACCTCGCGGCTCTACGTTCCTTTCATTGTTTTTTCTGAGTGTTTGTATTCTCCTCCGTATGCCGTTTAATTGTAACAGGAATCGATTTATGAAAGGACGATGGAATTTATGTCTCAATCAGGTTCCGCATAAAAATTGCACTATAGATTTTTGCTTACAGAATTTGTTATATATCCGGTAGAAAGGGATTGTACTCGAGGAGTCTGACTGAAGAAATTTTATATCTTGGCGATACTTTTTAATGATCTATGTAATAATTAACTACGTGCAAATCGTCGGGGCAGTCACGAGAGCGTGAACGTTCTCGTATAGCACTAGGATAAATCGATGCGGTGTAATTTCTTTCATTAATCGGTAGGTATCTCCCGGAGATGATGACAGTAAACAATATAATCACTTTGCTATGGGTTAACCATAAGCGCAACTGATGATAATTCTCGCGTGAGATGATACCATAAATGAACAAGCATACATTCTGCCTGCCCATTTATCGAATATTACTAAAGTAACCGACGCCTAAAAATGGCAATGTTTAATAAAAATTTCACTCAGACAATAAAGCTCGACTATAAATTTTTTATTGCAACGTCGAAAAGCATTAACGCTCCATTAAATAATCGCCTTATCGTATAAGGTGTTTACAAACAGTTACGAACTAGTCAACGAGATAATCAACAATTTTTCGCATGACTATATAAACAAAATGATGACAATGGTAAATCATCAGTGATGATGATTATGATGGCCATGGCTGTAATGATGAATGGTTTTGTGAATCGGTATCTTGATCGGTACGTGTTTAACCACCGGATATGGTACGCTCTTGTAAACTGTAAATGGAACCGGCTTGTCAACCTTAACCGGAATAACCTTTTCCACGGGTGTCGGTACTTTTTTCTCCACGGTTTTTACGACGGTCTTAACAACCTGGAAATGAACAAACGGACATTTTGTTGTTTATATAATCGCTTGTATAACATTTAAGGGCGTGTACGAGGAGGAAGAAAATAAAATAATCATAATCAAATCAAATTCTTTGCTTACTTCAAACGGAACTGGTTTGGAGACAGGAACTAAAATCGGATACGGCTTCGATTCCTCTTTGGTAACGAGTTCGGGAATTTTTATTTCGACGTCCTTAAATACCGGAACAGCTGAGAATAGAGTAACGAAATTAACGAAATTTTAAAAGTCAATTGTTCGTTCGTGAACAAAGCATGTTTTTGTATCCAATTATACATACCGATGGGTGTGACGACATGCTTAAATGGTTGTTCCCATCCATGCCCGTAGGACGAACCGGAATCCCAACCACCATGAGACACAGAATTTCCGGTCCAGCCATCATATATTGAACTTCCCAACCATCCGTGCGAACCTCCGTGGCCTGGAATTCAAGATATTGAATGACGCCCGAGCGATAGTCACCCAATAATGCACGGGAAAGTCCAGAAGACCTTGCAATACGTATAGTTGGTTTTTAAAAATGCAAACCGGTATGTTCCAACGTTATCGTAGGTAATTTGTGACCGCCGCTCCCGAGGGAAATTTCGCCCAAGCTGATTTCGCCAGAATCCCAACCACCACCTCCGTGTCCACCAGTAAAATCCCAGCCGCCGGAAGCACGACACGAGACAACAACGGCCATTACCGTCATCTTTGAACAGAATATTTAATAAGTGCCTAGTAGTGTTAAAAAATTCCAGGCGTTACAACAAGTTACATCGTTCTATGAGAATCCAGTCAGAACTCGTCGTAACCTTCATGGCTCCAGACGTAAGGATTGTAATTTTGTATTGCGATAAACGTTGCATCGACCGTGATGATAAATACAAACGTACCAAAGTTGGTATTAGCTTCATCCTTAAAGTGCTCATTTGATCTCTACGATTGAACGGTTTCGCACAAACTCGAGGGTGGTAAACTTGTATCACTTATATACCATGAAAATCCTATTAACCACATCTCCCACTATTTTCACAAAGTATCTGAGAATACAGAGAAGGGTGAATACAATCTGTCGCATACGTTCACTCGTCAGCTGTTCTTTAAAGTATATTGATCCAGCGTCATATCGTCATTGCGTAAATCCAGTAACCTGTCGATTCCCATTCGAATTTCCGCCTTTCGTTCAATTCATACACTTTCGGAAGTTACATGAGAAATGTTGGTATATGGTCGTTGAATGGCAAGTCCCTAGGCTCATGATACAATATAGAGGTTTATCAATTACCGGTCAATGAATAAGGTTAGGTACATTCAGCCATTCCTTTCATAAAACGATTATTCTCTCCCACCACGTAAAAATAAAACTTTCGGGTTTCCATTGCTGGATTTCCTTTCACGTGGTGAATGTCTAGAGCAAAAAACACTCATCAGTGGGATACATTTATAAAACATCTTAATCGTTCGCCATTTCCTCTTCCGAGTCGCATATAGCGCAGTGATGAGAGGCAACGCCGGAGAGAAAGAATGATGAAAGTATATTGCAGAAAGCCTTCGTAGTTACCGTGGAATATCTATGTATATACCCATCGGTTATGCAGTGAGAAACTGTGCTCTCATTAGAATGAAATGTGTAATCTCCGGTAACCATTATGCTAAAAAATCGCCACTATCAAAAACGCGATCGGACGATTATCGAGAAAGTTCAAGCGATTGATTTGTATTTTTTCATATTATTATTCAAATTTGATGATTTTTTCTAATCGATACGCGATGAAACACAAATGTGCAAAATAGGCGATAACTGCAAAAACGCAAAGCGGATAAGAAATCTTAAAAAAATACCGAATGAAAAAATTAATCTGTAAAAGAAGATCACGTTTTTTCTATTCGTTGCTGTCTTGTGGCGGAAAATGTTTCTTTCAAGCGTGAAACTTGTCGTGCCGCCAATTCCTTCGAGCGGAACATTGTGTTTTGTTAGACGTGCGGTGTAACCAAAGATCGCGGTTTTTACACGGCATTGTGTTCCTTATATAGTTAAGAGTACTACAAAAACGCTGTTGTTTATGGTGAAGAAAATTCTCATGATTCCTCCATACGCATCTTTCGAGTTCACTTTCACTTGAAAGCAATGGGCTCATTGTACTCACAACCATTCACAAAAACGTAAATTAATTTTTTGTTTATATCTTTTATTAAAACAGACAAAATAACAAGGTACAAATGCAAGATACAAAAACAGATCGTATTAAAAAACAGTAACAATATGTACAATGTAAAAAATCAACGAGGACTAGGAGACAGCCGAGTTTCCGCAATGCATCTCCCTAACAATTAGCGGATTTTCATTTAACGAAGATTTCGCGCGGTAGTTAGCGACCATGGCCATGACCGTGACCACCGTGACTATGACCGTGACTCTTGGCGTGATGATATATGGTCTTGTAGACGGGAATTTTGATGGGATAAGGCTTTTCAACGGGCACTGGCACGTGTCTTTCAATTGTTATAGGTACTGGCTTTTCCACGGGTACAGGAATGTGTTTCTCCACGGCGTAGGGTACTTTCTTCTCCACTGGAATAGCCACCGTCTTGATAATTTGTACGGGGAAGGGCTTCGATACAGGAACAGCTACTGGATAAGGTTGAGCAACGCCTACGGCAACTGGATGCGGTACGTGGATTTTGACTGCGTGAGGAACTGGAATACCTGTGGAATAAGGGCGTGTATTAAGAAAAAATAGCGAGAATCGAAAGCCCGGATAAATAAAGTTAGAAATATATGTGTTTGGCAACCATACCGATTTCCTTGTAAACCGGAATAGCCACGGGCTTCGTCACTTCAACATGTTCTGAGACAGGAACACTGTGACCGAATCCATGACCGCCTTCGTGTCCACCACTGAACCCACCCTCGTGCCCGCCATGTTCCCCACTGAATCCACCATCGTGTCCTCCCTCGTGACCACCGTAACCTCCGAACGATGTTATTCCCTGATGCTGTTCTTCACTGCTGAAGTGTCCACCGCTGGATGGTTGAAATCCAGAACTACCGTGTTCCTGCGGTTGCTGCTGCAGCTGATGACTGCCAAAATCATGTCCACCAAAGTCATGTCCGCCTCCACCACCACCAACGCCGCTTGTTCCATAATCATCGGTGTAACCAACGCTTTCCTCCGATCCAGCTACATCGTGGTCCGATCTCTCGATACGATACATCTTACCACGGATCGGCATGTAATACTGGCCCGTTTTCTGATCGTAAAGAATTTCCATGGTCACCGGCGCTGCGGCCGTCATCGAGGCCAGCGATATGACGAACATCTAAAAACGATTAATGATAATGAGATAATTTGATTTACGCAAAATCAATTTTCTTCATAACCAGTCGGTCGTGAAATATTGAATTCCGGAAACTTACGGTTCCAAGCATTATGAGATCCATCATTGTTTTCAAGAGGCTAAACTTGCTGGATGTGTTTAAGGAGGCTTCTCTTCTATGACTGGTACATCTGCCGCCATTTCTCCGGTTAATATACCGCGCGGCCTTTCACTGCTAGCGAACGTGCTCTCTCATATACATCTCATCGCTACCACTACACAGTATAGTCTCACTTTAAAATAGTATCAAGCCAATTTGTGCACATACTCAGCTATCTCGCGGATGGAAGAGAGTCCCGTCACTCGCTGTACTTGCACTATTTTCCTCGTCGGAACACCAACAATGTCTGCCTTGGATGTAAGTCCATTATACCTTTCATTCTACGCGGTACATAGTGGTCCAATTCTGATAGATAACGGCCACTGCTTTTACCATCCCCACCCATTATCGGTACAGAGGATCCTAACCGCCTAGCACGCCTTTTCCGTTGTGTTATATATCATAACACTCTCTTGTATTATATTTCCAAGAGGCGGAATTTACCGAAAGTTGTTTATAGCTTCCGGTCTTATTCGTCCCTGAGAATATCAACATACCTTCACGGCGAATTATTAGTCTCGGTTCTACACTGACGTACATTACTGTGTTATATATGAATGCTTTAAGAAGAAAGATTTTATCATTATAATATTCTACTCCATTTTCTACCGCCCATCATATTTCTTGTATGATGTGCTTATATCGAGTCCCCGATTTTTAATATTAATCGTCATTAACGGTAGCTAAAAATTAGCAAAACTGATTAAATAAATGCGTGATTAATTATTGAAAACATTTGTTTACTGGCGGAATACTGTTCAGATTTTTTAACAAATCCGATAAACATAAATTCAATTTCTTGGAAGTTGTGCATTTTCATCGGAAGTGAACTTCATTGCACTAGTATCGTGTCTATTAGTGTTCGTTGTGTGAAGAGAGCATAACGAGACTCCACGTGCGCAACTCTGCACAGATGACCCGTAACAAGCGAGTTTGCATATCTCCCTTTTCCGGATTCTTCTCGTACAGTGAAAATATCCATTTAATACGTATAACAGTTTTTTGAGCAATGTTGTATAAAGTATTGTGATTTCATGCGTTTAGATTTTATGTGGTAGCTTTATTTATGCTCATTCCATATGTCATCAGTTTGTTAATCTACCACTGGATTGGGAAAAATGGATAATCGATTGCATGGTGGTACTAGAGTACTCGAGCTCTATTATTATTAATATGCAGCACACAAAAATAAAACAAAAGTAACAGAAATAATGACATCAAGCTGCTAGTTTGAGTTTTGTCTTATATCAAGGCTCGATGTGCACAACGATTTTAGCTCGAGTAATGAGAATGCTGATGTTTTTGTTATCTTGCAACACACACTAATTGGTCAAATAAATCCGCGATATGTGATCATTTATTTTTATGGTAAAAGGAATTCTAGACGGCCATAGACTATATTTATTTAGGTTATTCTCCCTCATAGTTTTATTAACGATAGGGAGTTATTATAATTATGCATGTGCCAACGCGAATTTTCAAGGTTGTGATGATTTTAATCGACTATATAAAATAATCGATTAAACAGTTAAGCCAGGATATGATTTATACGATTAATTAATAAAGTAAATCATGACCAATAATAATTTCATATTTAACGAAGATTTTAATAAAGTGGTAATTGTTATCATATTTGGTTAACAGAATACGATTATGAGAGAGATTAACGCTTTAAATGATATTTTGATGCAGACACTTCTCTTCAAATCTCCACACGCAAGTACCTGCACCAAGTTTTTCTAGCGGCTCCTCCTTTTAAAAGGAACGGCAGAAAGAAAACGGTATTTTATTGCAAAGAAATGAAAATCTCCTTGTTTGATCGAAGGTAACTGAATGTATATTTAATGGATTAAAAATGTTTGTAGTACAATAGTTTCCAATGTCATTCACTCATTCATATAATCAATAATATTCTATTGTTGTAATTAATAATATGAAGTTATGTTTTTATGTTCTTTTTTTTATCGTGTCTATTTTACACTATTTATTTGGTAACTAGCGGTACCCGGCATGCGTTGCAACGCCGTTTTGGTGTCATCATTTATTTGACCCACAATATTTTTTGTTTTTTTATCCATATGCGGAGTATAGACTTTCCAAATATAATCTATACTATATACATTTTTAGCGATTGTCCCCGTGCTTCGTTGATGGACATTGCAAATTCGAGTTGCACTGAAAAGTGCAAACGTTTGAAATCGAATGGCATATATTTCGGTATCATTGGGATACATGACAACAGTACATCGTCTTTTCCTACAAATTTTCTATTTTAAGTTGTAATTTCGCTGATATTGTTCATCATATTTTTCCCTTGAACCCCATTACCGTTGCAAAGTCATGGTGGATTGATGTTTCGTAAAAGTATGATAGGCACGCCCATTTTCAATGTTACAACGTGCGGCGCTATGCCTGGCAAATGAAACGAATTCAGGAATTCAGTTGGATAATTAACAACTCGTTCTTGATTAATAAAAGCAGCAATCGACTTGTACGTTTTAGTTTCTCATGATATTCTCTTTTGAATCGTGAAATTTATATACTTGACATTGGTGTTTTTGCTGCTAATATAGCACGTTTCCTTAACCACATGTGTTTTTTGTAGTTATGTGCAATATTTTCAAAAACATTGTTAATGAATTCGTCTGTTATTGCTGTTATTTTAAGAAAGTTTGTATGTCGTCGTACGTACTCTAACTGTTTCTTGTCTTGCTTCTCGTTGCTCGTTCGTTTCTGAAGCTCGTAATGTATTTTTCATTTATGACTGACGTGTATATCTCCTAATCGTTTCCCGATTTAATGTCTCGATTAAGGAAATTTATCTGGTCAGCGAATTAAAAAACATATATTGATTAAAAAATCAGAATATAGTTATCAGTATCTATAAAGACGTGTTCTTCAAATTTGAAGACTCGAGGATACCTTGTTCGCGGGACATAAATAAAAACATATTTTTCCTAAATTAACGCATACCTTTTTATGGGTTTCAGTGATTTTTCCGTCTACGAACATTAAATTCACAACCATTGACAAACAGCTTTTGACCAAAATTGAAGAATTAATAAAACAATATCTAAGGAACATTTGTAGAGCTTCATAAAATCGATTAATTACTCGTGAGATTCATAATAAATTAATTTGTCTCGAATAATAGTAATTTTTGCGAGGTTAAACATTCGCGGCCCCGTAAAACATGCTGAATTGACTACGCTTATCACACAAATTTTTCTTTTGACTTACTCGATACCAGATAAACCTCCTTAATTTGACATTCGCTGTCAAATGAATTATGCAATCGATATGTGTAATATCGGGTCGATCGAGTCGTTAAAATAAATGCGTGTCTTTTATTTCGCATGTCATTTTGGTAGCATACTTTAACAGCTGTGAAATAATCTCTATATACAGATATACATAAATGTTAATTTTGTTTTGCCCCGTACGCGTTTATTTTGGCAATTAAAATTATTCTACTAACGCAGAAACCTTCTCGGGAGTTCGGACTAAAATTCACCAAATTTTCATTGCAATCGGATGAATAGTATAGGAGCGTACTCATGACTGACAGACAAACAAACAAACAAACATTCTTCCATTTATATATATAAGAAGAAGATAGTTCGAATTACGATGAAGATTAAGTAGCAAATTCTTAAGTGGCTTAAAGCTTGCAATATTCTTTTTTAATTTTGAGGTATCGATTTTCTGAGAGAATTTTTTTCTTCTGGTGATTATGAATGCACTGACGATACGCTAAAAGAATCGACCAATAATATCAACATTGCTTTAAACAAGTATTATTAATCATTTTTCACAATAGGTTGTTGAGATACAAAACAAAATAACAGTACAGTAATATTCACAAAAACAATTGCTATCTTTAGTTACTTAACTTATTGATTAAATTAATATCTTGCGCAGTATAAAAACATCGTTCTCGCTTTAAAAATTATGTACATGTGTTTGAGCAACTAAGAGTTATCCCCAAGGGGTTCGCGGTTCTTATCTCATTTATAATGCTATAGGTAACGTTGGAAAAACATGAGGTACTATTTAAAATACTTGAGCTTTGAGCAAATTTATAGCCTCAAAATCGTAGCTATTCTCCTGTAAGGAAAAGTGAGAGAAAGAGCAAGATAAAGAAAGAATAAGAAAGAAAGAAGGGGAGAGACAACGAGACATTAGTAACAATCGCAATTCTCGTTTTCAATAGGGGCACATTCAAAGTGAATGACGAACATCTCTTTGTCTATGTATCTCACGAAATTCAAGGTCGTCTGCTGGTTAAAATTGTTGCCCCAAAGCGTTTTGTTTTAATATCATATTCGGAAATAAACCGTAGTTGAACAACTTGGCAGACTCTCACGAGGACTTATTAAGTCCGGCGAAAATGACCTCAGAACATGTTTTTGTTCCCGTCGCTTCCCTATCGACCCCAGCCATGACTGGGTTTCGCACGATGGAACACGTGCTTATAAACCGGTATGTGTATCGGATATGGCTTTTCGACCGGAACAGGGATGTGTTTTTCGATGGTTATTGGCACTGCCTTCTCCACCGGTACTGGAATTATTTTCTCCACCGGATAGGGCACCTTCTTTTCAACTGGTACGGCAACGGTTTTAACCACTGGTATAGCGACGGGGCGAGAAACCGGCACATGAACGGGATATGGTTGTGGTACACCAATCGCTACTGGATGTGGTACTTTTATCGCAACTGGCTGGGCCACGGGAACACCTTGAATAATACGCAATATTTTTCGCAATTATAATAGTTAATTTCATCCCGAAACTAAAATAATAAATAAAAATTGTTTGTTTGTTAATTAGTTAATTAATTTAATTACATTTTTCTATGACCTATAGCTTTACCTATATTCTTGTATATGGGTATGGCAACTGGGTTGGTGACTTCCACGTGCTCGCCAACTGGATAAGCATGAGCGTACTGATGCTGGTCCCATCCACCCCCATGTACGAGTCCGCCATGTCCACCATAATCTCCATGCCCACCATCGAATACCCCGTAGCTGCTTATTTCGTGATGCCCGAGTTGATAATGACCGCTGTCATCAAACGATTTATAAAATTAATTCTCTACATTCGCTTTGAAATTGCAAATCATCCCAACGACCCAAGAATTTACCAGTCTATCGTCCAAGCAATTAATCGATACCATACGATTATTTGACGAATTCGAGCCTTTAATCGATTACCACGACCATTTATGATAATTTGGAATATTCGATATAACTCACCCTGCCCAACCTCCGGAATCGTCGGCCTGCAAGAAACCTGCCAGAACCGCTTCGAAGAGCGAGCAGGTGACGATGACCTGAAAATATATTTCAACTCCGCGATTAGATAGCAAAGTATGGAACGCTCGATGAATTCGATTAATCGATTCGTTTTTATTTCGTGGTTTCCTTTCGAAACTTTCCTTATCATCGTGTTTTTCTTTCTTTTTTACTTACAATTGCAAGCATTTTTTGTCCTCTGACAAAATCTGATGTATCATACAAGTTCAATAGTTACACTACGTGGTTCTACCAATCCGGCGTTCCTTTTTATAGGTATCGCTTTCTCCCGTCTCCCTCTTCCGCACGCGACCGAGTCAGTCGCTCCGGTCTCGCAAACCGGACCTGGACACGCATATCCGATTCGCGAAAGGACCCTCCGACAGGCAGAACGCGACGGATCGAACTCTCGTCGCGAAAAAGTGGCGAGGGATTAGGTGGGTGCTTAGGAGAATGTGATATTTTTGCATCCGAACATTTATCGGCTTCGTGCCTTGGTTCCACTTATCATCTATGCACCACATACAGTGCAAAAACACATTTTTTTCATCATCGTTCGACTCGGTCAGCTACCGAAAGAATTTCACTACGTACCGGATGTTCCGAAAATATAACAAACAAATAATAATCCGACCCGATAAAGACTCGTTGAAGTTGATAAACTCTCGTCTGAACGGGATGCATATTTCGTTCTCTCTTCCCTCGTGCTTTCGAGCTAATAATCATCGTCACACTCTTGACTCTGACCCAGTTTCGATTAGCAAAATGGCATAGTCGGACGAATATTTGTTTTATTTTTATCTATACTATTAATTCTCCCCCGGATGAATTATACATATTCTGTCGTTACTCCGACAATTTACAAAATATAATTAATGAAACTTAAAATAAAACTATGCATATAAATGAATAATTAAATTAACAAATAAAGAATTATAAGTATAAGTCTCGTTATAGCGAGGGGAAAATTTCTACGAAAGTGAATAGCGAACGTTCAAGGTGAAACCGAAATCTAGTTTAATTGACGTTTTCAGCTAAGGTAATGAGAAAATTGTCGGTCATTGGAGGCCTATTACGTCGTGTTTCGAAAAAATATTCGTCCATCGTTGAAACGAGAGTGCGACACTGGTCGTGGTGGGATAGGTCGCGGTAGATCTCCTCCCGAGAGACACGGAAAGCTAGATAAGCAAGAAGAAAGGAAAGCAAATAGGAGATCTCTCTCGCGGGAGGTAGGAGAGATAAAAGAAGCAAAGGGAAGTGCCCCGGGAGGAAGAAAAGCAGCAACAACAAAAAAATAAACGACCGTGAATCGCGCGCGACGATGAAAGTGCCGACCATCCTGTCTCCCCGCGACTGGTCTCCCCGTTTATCTTACAGGTACACACTCTATGTATGTATATACGCGCGTATATCCGTGTGTATCCAGTTTCGATATAACCGATGGGATATCACGATGTATCTTCTAGTCGTGGCTAGTTATCCGATACGATACGATCGTTTTTCGAATCTCAGGAAACTGAAGGAAGTATTCACAGCCATCGACCACTCGCGATCCAAGAAGAAGATCTTGTTATGATCATCGATCAAACGCTTCGACCAAATAGATAAAAAATGTCGTTCGAAATGATTTTCCAACGTGAAGCTGAATTGTTTATACCAGATGTAGCAAAAACTTGTAGTTAACATTTAGATAATTCAACACCGATACTTATCAAGATTTTTCATTATGAAAACGTGGCCATAAAGATTATACATTTTTTCCATCGACATCACTTTGTAACGAAAACAACCGTTTAAAAAATATTATCAATCTCATAGTTTTGATAAGCTTAATAATAATAATAATAATAATATGATAGGGCAATTTATCATTATTGTCAAAAATTTGAATGATTGGTTCTCAATATAGTGAAATGTAGAATAGAAATTGGACGATGTAGAAATGTCGACGATTGTATTCTCGATCCTTCTTTTAAGATTTTTTACGATGAGCGAAATGCGTACTAAACGATTATACGAAGTAACTGGAGTGCCCAGATTCCGGTCTAAGTCATACAGGATACGTCACATCCGCGAGAACAACTGAGCCAGTTGTTCCTCGTTTTTTTCGTCTGTATTGCACGATGTCGATACCGGATGAGCATGCAACTGGATACCGACCTTACCTTTTATATCGATACTACCACGCGATTGTTGGAACTACGAAACGTAGAAACTTTCACTATCACTGCACGAGAGCAACTCTGGTCCATGTACGAACAATATGACATTGTGCCATGAAAAGAGATCGTGTGTCTACACTCCACTCGTTTCACCATACTTCTCGTTTCCAGATTCGCCCGTTTCAGATATTATCAGCAGTATAATATTTTATGGGTAATGATTCGCGTCATAAAAGTTTGATACTCTGCTCGAGAATAATGTTTTTTTATTTTTAACAGTGTTGTAAAAACAACGAATAACAACGTGGATAACATGTTTAAAAAAATGCCCGTTAAAAAACAAGAAATAATCCACCACCATTGGCTTTATATATAGCCACTAGATACTATTGTTATTAATACAATTATAATATATCTTAAATGATAATATATTCGTTATCGAAGAAGAAAATGAAATCAACCCCAAGGATGATGAGGAGGCTTGTGAGCACCTGCGGTTTGAACAGCATTTGCTATGGCATTTTCCTTGGCAGCTACGGCATCTCTGTCCTGTAATGAAAAATAACATATTTTTTTCACGAATATTAGAATTCACTGGGCGATTAAAAATAAAAATACGGGCTCAAATTTAATAACGTACCATGGCCTCACGTTCACTCTGGCTGATCTGTTTATCCACGTCTTGTTTTCTGAGTTCCGCTGCTGTATCTGATGCGTTTTTCTGAATCGCCGCTGCAGCAGCAGCCTCCCTCGCTGCTGCAACTCTCTGCGCAGCTGCTACCGATTCCTTTAGAGTTGCGAGACGCTGCTGAAGAGCTACCAATTGCTTGGCACTTGCCGTAGCTTCGGCTTGAGCGTGAGCCGATATTTCTTCAGATCTACATAGAAATTTGTCGATAATTACTCATTTCATACGTTTCATACTTAGAAACATCGACCTATGACGTAATGTTTATTACCGTAAGGCAGCTTCTCGGGCTGCTGCTTCCTTGGCAAGAGCAATCTTTTGTTGAAATATCGCAGCTTGTTTAGCCTCTGAAACGCGATGCTGGGCCATGAGAACATTCTGATTAGCTTCCTTGGCATGTTGCACAGCGCGAAGGACCTCTGGAGGATAAGCTATACTTGGTGTCCCGGGATAAGGATCTCTCAAAGCCTGTACCAAAAATGGAAATGTTCATCTAGATTAATTCCTATTGCATTGAGACGCAAAAGGCTTTTATATTATTACTGAGAGATTAAAAAGAAGCCAATGTTACATTGACAAACTAGTAATTTTTAAGAAAGTAGATTTTGGTTTCATTAATATGAAAATTATCAAGCATATTAGGAACTGATGGAAAGTACTTGAAGAGCGACATTGTGAGTTGCTTGCAGTTGAATTTGTCCAAGAGCAAGATCAGCCGAGCTCGGAGCGGGCCAAGGTGAACCTGCGTATACAGCCGGTGCCCAAGCAGTCGCCCCGAAAGTCGGAACAACTCCGAAAAGATCGTAGCCACCTGGAGCAACAAGTGCAGCTCCCCTCTTTTCTTTTTGCTTCGTCACTTCCATCGAATCGACGCTTATCATTGTCGCCAAGGCGAAAATGAAAACGATCTGCAAGAAAAGAAACATTATTTTTAAATGCCAACGCGATATGAGCGATTGAAAAAAGTTTAGATATTTCTAAGGTCACCGTAAAAGCAGTCTTCATCTTGCTGGAGTATTGTGGATGGAACTGATGCTCTTTTGTCTCGTGGATCCAGTCTTATATACGATTTTGTTGTGCGAGAACAATTTCCGACCAACGTTTCCAGTATGTCGTTCGGGATAATAACAGTATTAATTAATACTATTAAACCCATTGGAGAAAATAATTCGCGTATGGGCATCGAGGTGGACGTCAAATTATAGGTCTACTGTTATAGGTCTAATGACGATCGGACGATGGACTACCCAGCGTATACACTCATACTCATATTGTTTAAACTTTACAGAACCCTCCATAACCTGGACAACGGCGATGGGATCGAGATTAGAGTCTTATCTAAGGAAGACAGGAAATCATCTCCGAAGAGGCTCTCACTCTCTAGATCTATGAGGGAAGTAGTTAGTAAGAAGTTCATCGAACTATATTTTTTCCCAAGACAAAATAATGTCGGAGAACGTCAATATCGTATTTATTCATTCCTTATAGTAACAACAACGACTTTTTGATTAAAAATACGAATTCACTCTACATACTATATACTATGATATTGTAATGATAGTTATTACTATTAATAATTAATTAACAAATTGTACATAACACTAACACCCGAAATATCTCATAGTGGATATCGAGCTTATTAAATTCCCGTCAAGTCTCGGATAATTTGACCATTTGTGGAATATCTCAAAGTCTCTTGATGCAATTCGGGCGAATGATAAGCAACATTATTAGGATTGAAAATGGCTTGAACGATCTGGCTAGGTGCACCATAAGAGTCGTGGACTTGGGAGGATTTTTTATTAGATTTCCAGCTGCTGAAGGGTGGGAACTTTGGGAATTTGTCGTTTGTCGAAATAGCAGTGGTTGAAGGTTTTTGGGTACTCGAGGACGGTCTCGAATATTTGTTGTCGCGATTTTGACGAGTTTCTTGATTATACGTCGACTTTCGATTATTCCACTCCTCTCTATCTGTTTCCCTTGGCCCGGAACCTCCTTTCGTCGCGTGTTTCGTCGTTCCGCGATCGCTTAGAATTTTGTGACCATATGTTTCCTCTGGTCGCGGTTCTGCACTCGTTGTTTTCCGATAGGTCGTTCTAGAGCCGTGGCCCTCGCTGTCTCTGTACAAATTCTTCGGAGCCCTTTCGTATTCATGAGTTGTATAACTTTCGTACTTTTTCGGCTTCTCGTAATTTCTCTCTGTGACTCGTTTACTTTTTTGTTTCGAACCGCTTCGCGAACTTTTCGAACCAGTACCATTAGCAAGGCGCTTCTTCGATTCTGAGCTGGATTCCTCGATCTCGGGCACTTCCTTGACGTGCGTATAATCTGAAGTAAAGATATCCGTTTCGTATAAAAGCATATACATGTTGTGAATTAGCAGTATTCAACTCCAAATCATGTGTTTGCATCTTTACATTACATTAATATCCATGAACCTACCACTTTTGGGAAGTTCCTTCGAGTAAGATTCTTCGAATTCTTTTTCAAAATCATGTCCCTCGCTCTTGTAAGGTGCAAACTCGTATTCATCGTCTTTCTCCAAATTCTCGCTAGATTCTTGTCGCTCGTTTTTTTGGCTCTCCTCCTCATCCTCACTTTCGTAACTTGCGTTTGGTTCTTTTTCATTGGTGTAACTCGAACGATACTCACCCGATGACTTGTCACTTTCTCCATCGTCCTCTTCCTCGACGCTTTGGTAAACGGGTTTCGTAGAATGATCAACAATTGGAGAACGTCTTTCTTCTGTGTCTTTGTCGAGAGAAGCGAGCTTCGAATATTTTCCAAACGCTTCGTCATAGGAATTGAACAGATTCGACCTTGGTATTTCAAAGCTACCTCCACGGGAAGTAACTTTTTCGGGCGGTGGCTTGTTACTATCGTCACCAGGGACGTAACCGAAGTCTCTTCCTTCCGGCTTGAAGCCTGACAATGTTCATATAGTATTGAGAATAATTAATCGATTATTGATCGGAGCAACTATTACCTTCATCGAAGTCGCGCTCATCGCTGTCGTACGGTCTAGGTGTCGTCAACTTTTTTTTATTTATAACCTCAGCATCTGAACGAATCTGCTCGAAGGGCTGTGCGTGATAGACGATTGGTGGACGATAATCGACTGAGTGTCCGGGAGTCCCAGGCGTAAAATGCAATTGGGGTTGATTTGCCAAAAGCTGATAACCACTGCCAGGCTTAGAGTATTCATTGCTACTAAACGAGGCACCTTTGTACGGAGGAATCCGCCCATTCACCTTTGACGAGTAAGTTTGCGATGCTCTAGGTTGATACTTTTGTATCGGGGACGTGAAAGGACGGGGTCCGTTCGATAGAGAAGCTGAACTCGGCTTGGAAAAATCATAGCTTAACGGGGGAGAATGGTTCTCATAACCCAAACCCGATTTAAGAAGTAATGGCTCATTCTCGACGGAATTTACGTATCCCGACACTTCCGGAGTATTGTGTACTTGCGGAGAAATTGGAAGTGACGTTTTTTTGTCATCATACCCAATGTTAAGCCCACTTCCATACTCTTGGTAATTATGACCGGGTTTGTCGAAGGGCGTGAAGCTCGATGGACTTGAAAACTCAGAAGAAAATGAAGTTGGGCTTATGTGGCTATTTTTGGAACTGGGATAAGAAGTACTCTCGTAAAGAGGAGAATTGGAGGAAGACCCGAGGGGACCTGACTGAGTATTAAAATTATATTTTGGAAGTGTTTCGAAAGAATGATCACCGAACGAGGAGCTTGAAAGTGCAGAGGGTGATTTTTTGAATTTTGGAAATGGAGGAAATGTACCTGATACAGGAAATGAACCGATTCTTGTTGACGCTAAAGCTTTGTCAGATTCAGGCACATACTTGTAAGTATTTGGAGCCGAGAAATATTGAGAATTTTTGTTTCCCAAAATTTTATTCTGAAAACGTTGAGTAGCTTGTGGAGTGTAAGGGGGTAGATCTTGATTAAATCCAGTGTGAGATACACGATGTGAGAAATTCTGAACTGGGCTAGCTTGAAATCCTCCCTGAACAGAAGGAAGTGCGCTGTTCGGTTGGTGAATAATTTCTCCAAGAGTTGAAGAACTACCTCGAGTGTCCTGAGTTCGAATATTTATTTCGGGATGCGAATAAGAATTGTAGCCGAGTCCATGCAAAGGATTGTGCACCGGGATCGTGCTCACGACCGTTGCGGCTTGAAACGCATCTAGCGAAGATGATAAAGTACTGCTGAATGGAACTATGAATGGTTTGGCTTGAGTATTTGCCGGTTGGTTTGACCAAATAATTGTTGCTGCTGACGGTGTCGTTATATCACGCTTCAATTTCGTCGTAGGTGTGGTAACTGAATTTTCACTCGTTGCCAATGAACTTGCCACCCCGAGTATCAGCAAAGCAATGACGATCTGCAACAAATTTTTATTTCCCACTGATTCAAGTTCGTCTATCACGAGCACTTTGAATTTTTTAATTTTCCCAAATATTCACTTTTAAACTAAAAAATAAACGTTTTTTTTTACTATTCACGTACCCGCATGGTACCTAATATGCTGATCCAATCGAATCGAGAACTCAATCTTTACTGGACGACAGCATCGGTTCATGGAGCCTTTTATATTCTTCATGATCATCCATCCGAAACAAAAATACGACGCGATCGTACTCTTTTCTAAAAGCGACAAAAACCTTTTAGTACCAAAGAAATAGTCGTATAAATTGAAGCCCGCCTTGGATTCCTGATGGCAGTCAGGCGTTAAGCATTTCCCTTGATGTTTTTTTTCAATCACCTATTGTAGGTACAGTGATATTTTTTAAGTGCATACTGAAAAGATTTGCAATTATGATCATGAGTAGGAAATAAATTAAAAAATTAAAATATTTCGAGATATCACTTCATAGTCTTTCTTTACGAGGAAAATCGTGGAAGTCGCTAATAAAATCTTCCGCGTGGCCGAACGTGATCAACTTCGCGGCTTCTCCCATCAATTTCTCCCTCGCACATACTTTTTGTACGTCTCTTTCTCTCGGTGACAAGAAAAGTGTGAAAAAACTATGAATTCCTGGCAAGTTCGGCGGAGCGGAGCTGCGTTGGAGAAAGGTGAGTCTTTGGTGCTTAGAGAAAAAGAGGAGACGTAGAAAATGCGAGTGTTGGCTGGGACGAACGGGACCGTTACATGAAAGTCACGATTCTGAACGGTTATTTTTCACATGAGTTGCGTTCTAGCGACTCCCCGTGAAATTGCGACTGTATAATATGTGGTGGCACATGGATTGTTGATCATAAGTTATGATAAATCACCGCGAGCTGGATGGACGATGGTGACCAATTGCTATTAATTGTTTCCTGTGGTCGCCGCAAGTTGTAGCCATCGGTTATCAATCATTGAACTCGGTAAGCGTGTCTTTGGGATACACTCCAAGTCTTAATAGAAATTGAATACTTTCTTGTATCTGTAATAATCGTCGTCTAGCGTGAACAGAAAAGTGAAAATACTCGGCAAGGTGTCACCTCGGTGGTCGGAACGGAGCGACCCGGGTGTATTCGTCTGTTAAATAATTGAGACTTTCTCTGTTGGAATCGTCGATGTTTTAGGGTTAACTGAGACAAGCTGTACCGTTATGTTCATGATTTTTATGATGAAACATTTCGCGGATTCACTGGAGCGTCACGATTGATGTTTCGCATTACCTCGTTGTGAAGAATCATCCATACAGTTGAAGCTCTCGATGAATAAGAAGCAAGGGGTAAGTCAATATAATTGACGATCTTTATTTAAATTAGAACAGATTTATATACTCTTAAAGATTTATATGTACAGTTTAGAATCGATGCTAAGATCTACGGATTTATTTCTTGGACGTGTATCGGTCAGGAGCTCCCGTTAAGACTAAACTAAATAAGAAAGTATTAAAAACCTTGTGATAAAATAATTGAAAAAAACAATCGGGTCCCGAGATTTTAATCAAGATTGTGTGTACATTTGTATAACACTTGCTCGATCTACAAACACGCGAGCTCTTAAGGAATCGATTAGCATTGATTTCTTTGGATACTTCATTGTGGTTTCTTAAAAACCCTAATAAGTCAAGTTATGTTCTTCGGCCAGGATAATATCGAACTAATGCGACTTGTGGAGAATTCGGCGGTCCCATATCAACGGGAGTGTCATATTTTTTCTGAAAGTTTGTACTCTCGTTGTTAAACTGTGATTGAGTTCTGCGCTTCTCGTTCTCGAAGTACTGCTTAAGATCATCCTCGTCTCGAAAGTAACTCTGTGAACTTCCCCCGGGTAGTTGCTTATTTTTCATGAGCAAACCGAGAAGATTATGCATTCTCGGATGATTAATGTCGTAATAATCAGATTTGGAGGATTGGTCATTACTAGAAGATCTGAAAGAATCAATCTCCGGAGTAGCGCCCGTCGTGAGGCTTGGATAACTGCGGTAATCCGAATGGTCATTGCTGTGACGTGATGGCTCGTTACTATCGTTATTCTCCCGTGAATATTGACCAGGTCTGTATTTATATTTCTCGTGACGATGATGACCATCGGGGCGAACGCCAGACTCCAAATTGTTACTCGCTGCTGTGTCGGAACCAGACGCTGGTCTAGAAGCGGAAGAACTCGGTCGTGAAAGTCTAGGATTACCGTTGTTCGAATTGTATCTCGAGGAAGTGGAGCCAGGTCGTTTTTTCGCTGGCGAATCGATGAAGGGACTCTTCGAGACGAACGAATTTGGCTTCGGCGGAGTCAAATAATCCGATAACTGTTTAAGATTTCGGAAATCGTTTAAATGACCATTGACAGGCCTGTTATTATGACGAGAGCCAGGATGCGATGATTCTCCAGATCCGGGCACATTGAGCTTAAAATCGGTTTTGAAAAATTGTTCGATGTCGGCGATCGACAACTCAGGCTTTTTTGTCGGCTGACTCGATGATGGTTCGACAGTTCTCACTTTTGTCTCGGAATGATGAGCTTCCAATATATCTTTTCCGTTATACTTGGATTCGGGCAAGGAGGCCTTGAATCGTTGCAGTTCACTCTTCAGCTTTATAAGTTCGTTCAACTCGGCAGCGCTGTAATTTCCTTTCAATCTTCTGTCATTGTTCCATTTCTGCGTATTGTAAATCGTCTTCAACGATTCTTTCACCATTTCTTCGGCGTATTTCTCAAGATCGGAACTTAACCGCGGTTTCTGAATGAGTTCTGTCTGTGCACCGTATGTGTTTTTAAAAAAATTGCCACCCGGAATCACAGGAACGAGATTCAGCTGATTAGGCAACGGTTCCGTGACTTGGCTATTCAGCATCGATTGACTTTTGACGACATCCATATTAGGTACAAAGTTGATTGGATTAAAAATCGGCTGTTGATTATCCTGAGTTCTCACCCCTGGTCGTACTTCCAATTTGTTAACTTGATTGCTCGGCTGCGCACCAATCTGCGTCAGTGTGTCCACGTAATTGTGAAGATTAATAGTTTCTGGAGTCGTGCTAGTCACCGCAGGTCGTGGTGCTAGAAAACTGGTCGTAGTGGTGAAAATCGGGATCGGTGTTGTGATTACTGCAGCCGGATAATGATGGAGACTGTCATAAGGATTAATCAGAGTAAGATCGACTGGGCTCGGTTTCATATTAGGATTGATGATCTCAACATTGTGAGCCGGAAGCATCGGCAAATGAGCTTTCGCTGAATTTACATCGATTCCAGACAATGCGTTCGTGGCATGCGTTTTAGCGTTGCTCGTACTTCCGATATTGTCGTTGACTCTGTAGATATTCTGATGAGGTAATTTTTTTACAGCATCGCCATTATTCTGTAATTGTTGCAATTGCTTCCACGTATTCTCAAATATATCGTTGGCAGCTTTGAGAATCTGTTGATTCTGATCTCTTGATCCGTGAGTGACGACACTGGGTCTCGATATGCTTTGTTGCTCTTGCAACTGTTCATCTATATTAGCATAATTCCGATTATTAAAATGAATAGGAATACCCTGAGCAGAGTGAATAATTGCTGGTACAACTTGAGCAGTCTGCATGTAAGTTTTTCCATTAGAATTAGCGTTATCTCTATAGATTTGATATATATTATCATGCTGAGGCTTTATTGCTTGAGGGTTGTACTGATTTCCATTGTAATAATTGTGATTATTCATGTCATTCTGATTATTTGAAGGAAAATACAATTTTCCATCAATCGGAACATTATTTCCTTGCAACTGCTGCTGCTGCTGCAATTGCTGCGACTGCTGTTGCTGCTGTTGCTGATAATGATGATGTTGTTGCTGTTGACCCCCGTTACCTACAGAAAAACTGGCAGTTGCCACAAATTGTCCGTTTGAATTTGGAAGAGAATTTTTCTTAATTTGTGACTCCGCGGTGTGCAATTGATTGTTCGCTATAGAATTCGGTTGCGGCGTCGTAGATGATGGCTGAGAATTCGGCATCGGTGTGCTTTGTGAGTTAGCATGTCCGTTTTGTATTAAATTCTGTCCATGAAGACCATTGGGATTTACGAATATATTATAATTCGAATTACCATCATAAGGACTGTGAAGCATTGGAAAAGTCTGAATAGTAGTTTGCGGAACTAAAAATTGTGGAATCGTTGGAGAAACTGAATTAGAAGTAAAATGATGCAAATTGTGATTAATCGGATTCGCAGTTTGTGATGCAGGTATACTGGCAATCGTCGGACCAATGTTTTGTAGACTAGGATTTAGCGTCCGAGTGACGGCGAACATTGGCGTGATAGTACTGGGTGCGTAGTGTGACCGTAAATTGGTTGAAAATTTATTGTGATTATTCATTTGTGGCAAGATCACAGCCTGAACAGGATTTTGGAACGTACTGTGTCCAACGATTATATCAGGAGGTACTGCAGTTGGCAGTCCGTAATTGTTGTTTAACTGAATTGGAATGTTTTTCGCCGACTTTGCCGAATTTGTGTTACCAGAACTGAGAATGGACTGGCTCGTGCTCATCACAGGAGCCGAACTGCTCACAATCGGTGCTGCAGTGACTAAATTCGGTATGTTCGTGAAATCGAATCCTTGACCATTGCTAAGTGCACTCGAATGATCAAAATTTGGCACAGGTACGAGGTTGAGATTAACTGGTACGAGAATGTTCGGTTTATCGACTTGGCCAACTTCGAATCCGTTTGAGTGAGAAACCTCAATATTCGGCCCAACTTGACTCCAACTGTTAGGACCTTTTGGTTTATGATTGTGTTTGGGGTTTTTATTGTCAGGCTTTGATGTAACACTTTGCCTGACGTTCTCAGGTACTTCGTCAGTATTTTCTTCGGACAATGGACTACGATCGTCCTCGATCCAATAAGCCGGTTTGGCTTTTGGCCTGTGTAACTTCGGTCTCGTCGGTGAATTGTTTTTCCTCGAATCATCCGGTTCGAGGTCATCCGTAACATGACCTCTATGTTCCTTGGGTAAACGTCGTGAATTTTCAGAGGTGTAAGGGCGTCTTCGACTCTTGTGGACTCTTCGTGGCTTGTCAGTTATCTCCAGATAATCTCCCTCCTCGGAATACTCGCCGATATCTTCGCTTCTCTCATAACTGTTATCGTAACGATCTTCTCGATTGACGTGACTTTCCGCATCATATCTATTTCCCAGTTCTACTTTTGAATCTTCGAGATGTTTGCGATTACGATAATTATCTATATTCGATGGTTTAATTGCAGCCTGCTGCGATCCATATTTCACATCTAATTTGTAATTGCTTGGTTCAACGACCACCACGGGCTTGGAGTGACGATTTTTCGTTGATGCAGCGGGGTACGATTTTTGTCGAGAACTTGTGCCGTTATCGTCGTAATTCGATCTCAACATCGACGACATTCTCTGACGTACAGGATTGTCACCGTAAGTATCGTAAATCGAACTACCCGATTGTTGATGGAAGTTTGTTGTCTGTACCTTCTCAGGTTCGAATACCTCTTTTTGTTTGCTCGTGGGTCTGGCACTTCCGGTAGGAAAATTGTTATAATATTGCTCATATGGATCTGTATTGTCTTCCTTCTGATCATCGCGATAATTCGTCAAATATTTCTCGATCTTTTTTATCCTCTCTTTCGTCCTTTTGTTCTGTTCAACGGTTCTTCCAGACCCCACCTGTTTCGATTGTTCGTATCTCTCCTGCGTCCCAGCTCTGTTACGGTTCAAGTTACTCTGCAAGTTCTCGTAGAACTCGTGATAATTCGCAATTGCCGGTGTTTCATTATTCACTTTCAGCAACTCGAATTCACCCTGACCATCCTGAGTATCGAACGATCGACGATCCGCGCCCGGTCCAGCGAGGTTCAGGAACATTCGCGCCTCGGTCGAGTATGCAGGATCGTTCTCAAAAAGTCCCAACTCTCGAACATCCATCGACGATTCATCAGCGTTATCGTAATCCGAGATAGCAGTGATATTAGGAACCTTCGAAGTCTTCGACCCAATCCTATCGATGGAGGTCATTGGAACGAAACCATTTGAATTCTCGTAGTGAATCGTCGCCGCTTCGACTGTACTCTGCGTCGAGGAATTTTTCGAAGAACCTGACAGGCCGGGAGAATTGTCAGACTGAATGAAAGATACTCGTAGACTCTCCGAGGCTGTGGCGACCTGATCGAAGGCACCTTCGGAAAGTGCTTCCTCATTCTCGATGGCTCTTGCGCATCGCCAGCTCAGCAGCAAGATAAATATCTGAAAGAATGGTTAAAATTCATGAAAAAAATTCATGCGTTTTTTTTCGTAAACTTCTGTACATGCTCATACATTAAGATAATTGGATCAACGAGATTAGCGAACGACATAACATCGTACAGCCAAAGTTATTTTCACGGACGAGAGTTTCAATGGGATGACCTAGAAAAGAAAAGCCGACTGGAAAAGTAAAAAGATAAAATAGTAGAACACGCACGCTTTATAATACGAATAGGGATCTGGATGTGCACGGAACCAAAACTTCGTTGGACTTTCTCACTACTGTATAGCCGAGCCGAGCCGATAGATATATATAGAGATATACTATATACGCATGCGGATCCTTAGTCCGTAATTCTGTGCGCGGAACGGACGATTGAGTTAAATAAAAAGCCGTGTACGCGAGTATACTTTTTGCATTATGAAAATTATTCATTTCCAATTCTTGGGGAAGATTTCTCGAAATGCTCTCAACTAGATATGAACATATACATTTATAATCTTACGATGTGAAAGTTTGCTGAGCCGGGCAAGATTTTTTACCAATAATTCGAGCCTAGTTTTGAACCGCGCTCTAAAATGATTAATTGCCAGTGAATAGAATAATGGCTGAGAGGAAGCGAAATGATCTCGTTGAAATTATTAGGGTCGAAACTTTTTAAACGAAACTTAACACGATTGCTACGGCGCAGAATGCTAATCATCGATTTTGTACGATTTTTCGTTTTATATCTTGTCGAACGTTACTTACGTGATGAATTAACATTCTTCTTTACTGCGGCTCTCCGCCTGAGAGCCCTATTAACGGTTGGGACGTAATATCGTTCTGTTCTTGAATCACAGTTCACACCGTTTTTTGCCCAATGCACACTAATATCGATCGATCGATCGATTCCCAAAGGGAATAAAATCTCAAAAAAAAATCGTAATTTTCATACGACGATCCTTGCGTAGCACAGGACGATTGTTACCTTCGAGGTGAACCTCCACGCGAGAACTGAGCCACATAGTAGATACGCGATTTTCTTTATACACTCTGGTAACCAAGTGAAAAATATCGTTCTAAATATTATCCTATAGTCCAGTCTCAACAGTGGTTTAAAGCCAACGGATACTTTCATTCACGACACGCGACCGCAGCTGGAAAAGTCCTGTCTACTTACGGCTGCTCATGAGCGGTGGGCGAGTCTTTCACGGTGGCCGCGAGAAGCGAGCTTAGGATGTACTATGGGCCTCCCGAAGCTATTATTATGGAAATCGTTCACCAGAGCACTTCCACGCTTATTCATTCGCACATATACGCATACTTCGTAAGTAAACGGAGGAATATTCCCCAAGGCACTTTTTTTCTTTTATACTGTAGTATATCATAACAACTACGTATAATTTTCCCTCGATTCATTTTTTTATAACGAAGAAACGACAACTAGGACGGACATTCCAATCGATGAACCGGAATAAAATATCCTCAATGAAAAACTAATTATTTTCCTGCAGAGATTTGCAGAAGTTGCTTATCTCTAAAAGAAATTGTCGAAAAAATACTTTTCCATGAACCTGTTGTGAACAACGTGGCAATATATAAGAAAATCGATATGATCGTGAATTACTTATCGAGCATCGAGTTAGCTCTAAGTTTATTAGAATTAAACAAACGAATCGAACGAACATGATTTTGGTCATTACTTTTACAATGCCGAGGCTCTATGCGCTCTAGAACACACGCATTACGGTTGGCTCGTGCCTACCTCTTATCCCTCCAGAAGAACTTCAAGCATCCTGAAGACGTACCTACTTGAGAGAAAGAGAGTGAGGAACACGTGGAAGAAATATATTGTTGCGCGGATGTGTGTTGGTGTGAAAGGAGACGATGCTCTCCCTCTTTTTAAGTCCCGAGCGCATTAAATGCTTGTGTTGTTAATTGCTTGAGACATTTAGATTCCGCGATTATATCCTAAGACCAAGAATAAGAGAGATAGAAGAAGGAGAGAACCACGTTTGTGAAAACGTAAGATTAAAAATCCTTCGATGATCATTGTTGTATCCCTCGCTGACCGTGGTCATAAACTTGTATTCGCATACTATTAAATTCCCTAATTAAATCTAATTGCAAGAAACCGTTATCCGAGATCTATCGATCCGTGCGATAATACAATAAGCCTGGTACTATATCACTGATATAGGTATATTCTAGAAAAATAACTTGGCGACGAATTGTTCTATACATATGAAAATGTACTGTCTAAGAGTATTATCGAACTTCCGGTGAGACGGCCGAGTTAATCGACGGTGAAATATTGAAGCGCGCGAAAGGTCGATGAGCCCGGCGAGCGCTCACTTGCTATTAGGAGTTTTTACTCTTTACGTAAATTTGCATCACGCTGGATCGGAAGAGGCGTTGTATGTGAATGGGCCAATCAGGAATTCGAGTAGAAAGTTTTTTCGAGATACCATAACAGGCATACTTTATTTGCTGAAAATATACAGGTTGTAAAAAGAAAGAATACATATATATTTAAGTATGTATTATATATTTCAAGAATAATTGGATCGTTTTGTTGCTACGAACCATCTTTTATAACCTACTTTTGACAAGGTACCTTTCTGAAGTGTGAAAATCATTACTTGGCTAATTCAATTAGTGTCTCACGATCAAAAACAGTCAATTATGAAGGGGTTTTTCATTTTCATTGTATTGCACATTTCCCAACATTAAATACTATACGCCGTAAGTACTACACATGTACGCATAAAATACAGCAAACAAATATATATATATATATATATATATATATATATATATATATATATATCATCACTTTCTCTCTTGATTTTATCGTTTCTCTTCTATTATCCTCACTCCATGGCACTGAAAGTATATTTTTCCTCAATCGTGCATATTCGATTTTCCGTGTGATATCTTACTTCTGAATCTGACAAGATTTTTCCGGGCACAGCCAGGCATGAAAAATCACCGACGCTTAATATATAGTGAAAACGTGAGACTTCGTAAAAGATAACATAAAATCGGCACCATCAATTTCAATCATCGTCCAGTCGCACGCAAGTTCGTGTTGAAAAACAGTCATAATCTTAACTGTTTACTTTGTAACTCGTAAATCTCGGATCCTCGATGATCTGTACGCTCTTCACTTTCTGTTTGTTCTTTTGCGTGTCGTAATTATTGAAATTGGATTTCTCACGCTTAAGGACAGTCGCATAGTTCGTTTTCGGGTCATAGGAATTGGACGTTTCATAAGGATTGTGATTCAAGCCACTCTCGAATTGGTCGGCGAACTGGTTCGCGATCAGGGGATTTTGCGAATATTGCGTCAGTCTTTTAGCAAGTTGGGTCAATTCGTACAAAGGATTTTGAGGTGTATTTTCACTCAATGAAATGCCCGAAGGTTCTCTATAATTGATGTTATCATAATTCGCATCTTGATCGATCTTACCAGCATATTGCGACAAATATTGTTGCAGGAGTGCCTTAAGGTTGATGTTGGGGGTGACCTTGGGCTGTATTGGAGGTGCACCATCGACTCGCAGGATGATAACAGGAATCAAAGAATTTCCTGCCTGTATATAAGTCGGTTGAGCGTTTAGTATAGACGATGGATTCCTGATATATTGCGAAATCGATGGATTATAATTAAACAGTTTGTCATAATCTCCACCAAGGTGCGGGCTTGTTGGGGAAGTGTATCTTTGTTCCGGAACACTCGCTGGCGTGGGTGATACGTCCGGATTGAATACCCTAGTCAAATATTTCTGTGCTTGTGGCGAATATTTAGACAGCACATCGGGTGCCAGTTTGCCACTAGGTGTGAAGAGACTCGTAGAACTCGCAGGTGTCGTACTCTTCAGGGGTGACTCCGTTGAATAAGTGTATTCAGCATCTGGACTATTCACAGCGTATTTGGAAATCGGCCGCTCCTTTTCATAGACTGCAGAGCCATAGGAGACTTTCGAAGAATCTGCATTCTTATTGATCAAGGTTGAGTACCCTAAAGAGTGTATGGATGAAGTTCCACGCAGAGGAGTTTTCTGGCCATATTGTCCTTGAAAAGCTTGTTCGTACGATACGCCTTGTTGACTTTGAGGAAGTCTCGATCCAGGACCATTGTTAGTAGGTGTGAGAGATGCAGAAGAGACGAACGGACTCGGTCTTGAAGACCTGCTGGCTTCCGGGTCCACCGGGAATTGAGCCGGTCTCTTAGAATAAATATTACTAAAGCTTTCGGATGGATAACGAGTCGCTTGTTGAGGAACGTGTTGTCTGATCAACGGTGACTGATAGTTCGAATTTCGAGACGATGGCGGACTGAAAATTCCACTTTGATGACGAAGAATTCCGGGACCCTCGTAATTTTCAGTTCCTACATTCTGATAACTTAGTGGAATACTAGCTCCTGATTTCTGTTTTGAAATAAAATCATTGTACTCATTCACGTACACTGGAGGTGGTGCCTGTGTGATCTTTCCATCTGGATATTTCCACAAAATTTTGTTCTCGTATCTGATACCGTTCTCGATCGTGTATCGTGGCAAATGAGAGAATTGAGCAAGAGGTGACTCTGAGGAGTATACTTGACTAGCGGTTGGTCTCAGCGTTGTTGCTTCACCGAAGGGTGTTTTCGGTGTGCTGTAACCATTTCCAGGATTGATCGAGTATCTCGTCTGATATGAAGCCGGCGTTGGTGTTACGTAAGAGGGTGGTGCGGGTGTTGAAAAACTTGCGAAAGGTCTCTGGGACGGTTGGAAACCTTGCGAAAATTCTGAAGTATGAGCGTTTGACTCAAAAGTCGACTTAGGTGTCACGTGAGCGTTTTGACCGGCCAGTTGGGAGTTCAATCGATAATCTGGCCGAGGTGTCGTATAAGATTCAACGGTGCTCTGTGGAGTTGAGCCGAAAGATTGAAAAGAGGTGTAATCGATCTGCGACGGTTTGTACAGTTTCGTACGTTGGCCATAAACTGTTTGCAATCCCATATCGCGATTTGTGGGAGATTGAACCGTTTGTGCACTGCCCTGAAGACCAGACTGGTAATTGCTCTTGAGCAATGGATTTTGACCATAACCGTGGTTCGTTTCACGCGCGTGAGATTTTTCCGTTATAGGCTTGACGTTCTCGACGATGGTTTTAGGTAAAAAGGGACTTATCGACTCCTCGATACTCACAGTCGTTCCCGATTTCCCAGCTGGGAAATAGTAGTTGTATTTTCCGGTAAACAAATTGTTGCGGCCAAAACCGTAACCAAGATTACCGTCGATCGTTCGTTTCGACTTTTCGTCGCTGGATGAAGATGAATTGTCAACGTCATTGGCAAAGTCGAGAAGAATTATAGGCGGCAATATTGGTAGCTGGTCCGTGTTGGTATCCAGAGAATCGAACGCTGATATTTTCAACGTGTCATGGTCGTCGTTCTGGTCGATTTCTTCGGGAACATTCTCGACTTCACTTTCTTGTTCTGGAGTACTGGTCGTTACTTTCGTAGTCGTAGTTGGCTCCTCGCAGGTCACCAGGATCACCAGAGCCAACGTTATCTGAAAACATAAACAACGAAATATGTTTTAAAAATCGATCATCGAAATTAATTAGCAATCGGGGTCGTTCCGTTAGATACGACCCAGAAAAAAAGTCTCGCGTGCCTTCGAAATGGTGCTATGCTGAAGTCGTTGAACCACTTTGTACATTTAGATTTCGATCAGTTGGGTCAAGGTGAATATGGATTTCTAGAACGGAGAAAATCTTATGGAAATTGTGAGTTACTTCGTGACTGTCCTTGCACCTCATATTAACATTGACCTTGAATCAAACCACTAGAGATCTTCAAGCCCGACGGTTCAAATCTTACAATTATACCTACTATGTTTCTGCGCAACTGACGAGTAATTAAGCATCCGTGAAATTGAAGATGGGAGATTACGGTCGCATGGAATAAAGACATTTCGCGCCATGATTTCCAGACGATCACGCGTATCGTGTGTGGAAAAAATTCAGCATCACCGCTTATTGCTTCTCTCGAGTGAACCTATCATACGATTTGTTACTTTCACTCACGATTATTTCTTCCTGGTTCGCGTCTCTCTCCGGTAGCTGAAGGTGGACATTGACTAATTCATTTTCTTTCTTTTTTATTGCACTTCTGTACGAGATCAGGTTCAGCGATCGTAGTTGAAATTCTTTGTGAAAAGGCCTTCGAAAACCAGAATGAAGAGAAATTGCAATCTGCGCGGTACTGTCCAATTAATCGCTTCTATGATCTGTCGATATCGATATCACACGTGAATTATGTTTGATACGAGACAGATCTCGGGCCAAACACCTTGAAAACGAGAGGTCACTTGAGAGCGAATCAAAATTGCTTTTTTGAAATCCGGATGACCCCCGACGAGTTATGCTGCATCCGGTAGTCAAGGAACGCTGTGTAGCATCCCGTAAACGTGTACGAGCCGGGCTCATATATGGCACGAGTCAGAAAACGGGTTTCGTATTTCTTGTCTCCTTTTACAACATATCCTCGCATTTTCACCGCTTTCTTTAAACGGTATTTTCGAGCCAATGCAACCTAGCTTCAACATGTCCCGAGATTGTGTCAATACGGTTCTTACGCATTGCGACTTATCTTCATCTGATTCATGCGAAATTTGAATAATTGAACTGTGAAAAAGTGAATATACGTTTTTTAGCCGAAGCAAATATTTTCGTTTTTGGCTAAATCGTTTCTACGTTTATCGAAATTTTAGGAGAAAATGGCCAACCGGAGATATCTTGTCCGAATTGGTTCAAAGTCGTTAGTCCGACTAACTTTTTTTAACTAATGCTTCTGCAAAAATAAATCAATGTTAGGTCGACAGTTATGATTTTTATACGAGCCTAATCTAAAGATCCTTTCATATAATACCTCGTCTATAATAGAAAGTTTAAAAAAAACTAGGTCTTAAATCTTCATAAATATCTAAATTTGTTGATACGCAGCTTCTAATTCACGTTTTGTCGATGAATCAATGTTGGTCGATCCTGTTTTTTTATGTCTCGTTCGAAATCTCTTATTGACTAATGTTACTTGATTTTTTTTACTAGTGCGATCGAGATGGGTGTGCGGATGCGAGTAGCAACATAACATTCATACAAATGATCGGATCTGCTTCAACACACTTCGAGAATATTTCTTGAAACTTTCACTGACGCGGTGGAGAGCAGCATCTGCCCCGTTTACGTATTGGTCGTGTGTCTACACGTCTAAGGATACAGGTGTATGGCACACACACACCCGCATTCACACACGCACACACACACACCCACACACACACACACACACGAGCGCACACATCGTGTAACATAGCGAGTACGAGGCTAAACAGACCCATCAGGCACAACCATGCATGTTTGAAAAATTGGTAATACTTTCACCATATTTACAGTAACCAAAGCCAGGAAGTATTTTTCTTATCCTCTTCAAGTTAAAATCGAATAGTTATGAATAATCATTCATTCGAAAAATAATAATCATTCCATTTTCATCTGAAAAGTAAGCAGTAACAATCTAACTCCGGATGGGCGCGCGGTCCATGAGATTGATACAATTACGATCCACGCAATTAATCATACACCCAAGCATCATGAGTCCATTACCAATAGTGTTATGACAGGTTTTCTTTTATTGTGGCTGTGGGCAGGCTCTCGTGTCAGACCAAAAATAATTCATTAATCATATTTCATAAGGCAATTATTGGCACATTGTTGACATAGCGCGATATAATCTTAGAAAATCGTTGATGTTAATTGGGTAAAGTGATATCGCTCATATCCTTGCTTCTTCAAGTCCGCTTAACTATCTTAATTAAGTAAGAAAGATCGGCTTTCAATCAGTCAAATCATTAGCTATCAATGAATGTATGTCTCGATATATTTTAAACTAATTATGAAACGAGTGTTAATAAAAATCGTTCTTATGAATATTTATATAAAAATTAGACACAATACTTACGTATAACCGAACGAGTCTCATTATCGGAGATGGAACACCTGCAATGTAGCTGACACGTTGGACGGTTCGCGTGCGTTTGTTACTAATGAAGCCGAGGCCACAGCATCCCACCTTATATGCCCTCGCTCCCCCTTTGAGCAGGACACCGCATTATAGTTTCACTTCTGTGGACCGAACAGACGGATGTATATGCTGTTCCGTATACGACCATTTCGTTTTCGAATATATACAGCGCGGGAAGGAAGATCATACCTGCCAATAGCGTTGTTCTTCACGATTCCTCCGCCGGCGAGCGGAGCCGGCACACATGGAGGATACGGCGGCCGAGACTCGCCGGACTCACTCGATCTTCCACCAGTCATTAAATCATCCGAGACAAGACCGCCTTATGGCGTGTATACCTGCATGTTACCTCGGACCTGGCAACAAAAACTCTTCAGTCTACGTAAGGCTAGTAAAATGGACCAATTTCTTGGCGAAACCATCGCAATCTCGATTTTTGCCCCCTTTCGGCTATTGTCTACTTTTTTTTCTCTCGTTCCTGGAAGGTGAAAGGCAGTTTTGGATCCGCATTCTTTTTTATTCTCTAGCCTCGAGGAGTTGGGCTATAATTTGGAGTAGAGTTGAACGAGCTCAATCTCAGCTTTACTCGGAGTTCCTTCGGCTTGCCGCCTTTCGGATCTTCGATACGCAAATATTACCAATTATTCGTCATAAAAATACGTACAAAGCGGAACAGATCTTTTATTTCCTTGACGAGGTGAAGAGAGGAAGAATCGGTGGATAGATTTATAAACAATTCGTTATCCGCTAGTGCGTAGCATGCAAATGAACGAGAGCCAATGTTCTTTAAAGCGATGTATCGATTTCACAAAAAAAATAGAAAATAGAACAAAGAAACGAAGAAAATAAGCCGATGGGTTTCATTTTCGATGACGATATTCATGTCGATACACAGACAAATATTTGCGATTGACTTCATTAAACCTCCTCGTGTCGACGATTCACTTGTTTTCAGCACTTTTGCGAGATCTCGAAAATTCAGGCCAATAAGTTCACGCTCATCTTGCGAGCAGTTGAGCAGCAGCAGCTTTCTCGATCTCCCTCTCGTATATAACATCTCTCGTTTGCCAATGTAAACATTGGGTACGCAACGTTTCTTAGGAAACAAGGTGGAAATTTTTAATATTGAAAGCGGGGACCTATCGAATACCACGGAAACTAATATGATTTGTACGATATTGTTCCAAGATATGTAATATTTTATTGCTACTGTGAAATTTCATTTTTCAAATTCGATAAAACATCACAAAATCATAAATATTCCAGCAATAATTAATAAAATCAGATAAAAATTGCAAGATTATAATCTCATTAAATTCAAGTCGTATTTCAGTCTGTTTCATCACTGTCAGTAAAAAAACGCGAATCGAACGATATAACGAAGCGGGACGAAGTGAAACATTTTACAATGAAAATTTCATTGGAATCCTGTCCCATTCCGTCCGCTATTCTCGCCTTATTCTACTCTATACGTTTACCTTGTGTATGGCATATAACAAAATGATGGTATGACAAGAGTAAACCGTCAAATTAAATGGATAATCATCGTACAGACAAAAACTTCAACACTTTTTATGTTGAAAGGGAACAAACTAAGCTTGTTAAGGCAGATCCTCTGCAAAAATAAACGCGAAGAGTGGGACAAATTTTATGCTCATCTTCGTGCTATCTAATGTTTCATATAATTACATATTACAGCGTAGCGCCTTTATTCACCGGACCATTCTGTGGAGGGACGGAGAGACCACCGGACATCAGTTACGGTACTATCTACGGTAAGTATAGAAAAGTAAAAGCGTCCTCAATGGTCAAGTCGTAACTCATATTACTATACGGTACATTCGTCTACAAAAATTTCTTCCTTTCTTCTGCGGTACAAAATTTAAATAAAATAAAATAACAACAGTGGAATGCATAAAGTAAGAATAATGCACGTTTTAATTTTTCATTCTTTTATTAAAAAATATAAATCTAATTATAGGAATACATTTTTCATTATTCGCGAAATTTCCGTTTAAAAACGATCGGCAATTGAATTCTCGTTGTCGTGTTCGCAGACGGAATCGAGGGGATAGCATGTACGACAGGTTTCGATGTCGTGATAACTGGAGCTTGTTGGTCGCCAAAGAGATTGCCATTTAAGTCTTGATGATTGGTAAATTTAAAGGATATACATACGACATTGAAGTGTTAGCACGAGACGATTGTTCAGCCCGGTGTAACGTTCGATGTCGTAAAGTATTCCCGAAGCGCAGCAAGAGGCTGCATCGCCTCGAAGAGCAGCGCAGCGATACAACTCTCGGAAAAGCTGAAGAGATTCGCCTCTGGCACATACACGCACATACGCACCCGCACACACATACACACACATGCACATACGCACCCACACTCACCCACCAACTCACACACACACAAACACGCACATACACATACACTCACACATACACTCACATACACACACCCCCCCCCCCCCCCCCCCCCCCCCCCCCACACACACACACACACACACACACACACTAAAGATCCACGAGGCGAAATTCTCGCGTAGTTTCTAGTGTATCATTATTAACGCCGTTAAATGCACCGAAGAGTCTATATAGATAAACTTTAAATTCATTACAAGCTCTCATGATAACTCTCGGCTTTTGTTGATCTTCGATAAAAGACTAGATACAATTTTTGTATTCGGCTTTCTCCTTATTCATATATGTGTATATATGGATGTATGTACGTAGAAATATAACTTGGGGGGCTTTGTTTCGTGTTTTATGTTACGAGCTTACCGCGCCACCTTTGTATACTTTTCGCGCAATTAATCATTATGCCAATTAATAATGCATATCTCTCAGGGATCAAAAAACAATCAGCTGTGGCTCTCAAACGTTTATGCCCATTCGGATAAAATTAATTAATTCACGGCAGATTCGGAGAATGTACTGATTACGATTGCAAAGTGATGACAGTTCGTAATGACTAAGGTTTTAAAGCTCGTCCAACGAATTTCCGGAATAAAGAATAGTTCGCTCTATTAATTGCAATGAAATTTAATTAATTGAATTAATCGTTGAGAAATTTAATTAACCCGCTTAATTACTCAAACAATTAATTTTACTGCGATATAATGAAAACATCATTACAGTAAAAAAAAAGTCTTTGTAACTTCGAAAAAATAATTGCCCAAGCTTCAAATGTTTAGTCATCACTTTGATTTTGATCGTGGTCACTTACATTTCTCCGAGTTCACGGGGTCGTTAATTCATTTATCATTTTCTTTCAGAAGCTAGTGCGCATTCATCAAATTCATTGGGCCTTGCGTTTGCTGTACGACTGAACAAAGTTTAGCTTGGAAGGAAGAAAGCCACTTTCGAGTTTGATGGGTCTCTCCCGATATCTGCAATTAAAAAAAACAGGCCATATGAATTTGTTGTCATATTTGAAACGAAAGGTTTCTTTCAAGTATTAAAAAAGCTCATCTGACCTCTCGGCGTCTTGAGCCGCGAGCACATGACTCGGCACGTACGAATCCAGCAGTGACGTTGACCCGGACGAGTGGGTCAATTGGTTAGGAGTGTAATAAGACTCCTCGTTTCCATGCGCAATTGACACCAGTTCATGAGTGGCCGGTCGCTTAAAATTCTGAGCTGGCAGCTTTGGAAGGTCGAATCCACTGGCTGGACTTTCAGGAACCTGGACAAGAATGAAAAGTTGAGTGAAGTATTGTTTTCGTAATTTGAAAGAATAAAAATGAGTACAGTAGAAAAAGTACGAATTCTTTGCATTGAGTAAGAAAATATACCTTTTTTACATTATATTAAAAAATGGTGAAACGAAATGTTATAAATGGACTATTATTACGATCGCGTAGAAAGTAATATTCGTTATATGAACTTTTAATTACTAATTTTTTTTTCACGCGAATACTTTTCCATTTATCTTTTTTTTTATTTCGTTTTTCAACTATCTCTGTAAACTTACATTCTCGTAATTTTGTGGAACACCCTGAGCGGTCTGGTGCTGGTAAATTTGATTTTGCAGCTGAGGCGTGTAAGTTGCCTCGGGTACAGTGTAATGCGCGTCCGGCTGATGACTGTAAGTCGTATATTGCTGCTGATGCGCCGTATGACCGGCGTAAGTTTGGCTCAGGCTATTGGCCTCCAGGTGAGCGGATGGTGTATGAGGATAAGAGTCGGACGCCTGACTCGGAGATACGGTTGGAGTGTAAGCCACAGTACCTGGATGCTGCTGGGTATAAACTAGCTCTTGCTGATAGTGTTGCTGATGAACCTGAGGCTGCTGATGACTCAACAAAGATTGAGTGTAAATCAACTTCTTCGGTGACTTGGTTGGTAAGATCGCCTCGGTGTGCTGCGGATATTTCGAGGTGTGTGACGGGTATTGCGGTTGAAATTGATAAGCCACTTTGGAGGGCGAGTAAAGTGGATCGCGACTCAACGATGGCTTATAAATTGGAATTGCGATCTGACGTGCAAGATGTGCGAGACGGTGAAGAAGTGGCTGCACTTGATCCTTCGGTGGCGAGGGTTGGTGCAAAGCCAGATTCGGGTAGTAAGACAACAGCTGCGTCATCGGGATATTCACGAAATGAGTTTCTAAAATTATGAGACAAAAATAAAACGTCAGATTCACATTGTTCTTGATAAAGTTATGGATTAAGAAAATATAAAGTTCTCCTTTTTTCTCTTCCGCTAAAATGAAAAAATGTCAAATATCACGTGGCATTTTACTTTTGCATAATGAATACCCAGGAAATTTTAATGTTTTGAAAATACCACACACTGGAATGGACAACGCCGTTTCAGCATTTAATTTTGGTGATCACAAGAACATGTAAAACAGTGCCAAAATAGAAGTTAGGAGCGGTTAGTCGTTACAACTTATGTTAGTAAAAGTCGATTTCACTTCGAGACTTGATGAAACGGATAGGATTCTAAAACCCGAGAAATCTGCGATAACATTAGCATAGAGCTAATTCTGTTCTCACAGCTTCAACTTCGACGGGTCAAAAGAGTACAGCAGTTTTAGTAACCGTTGCTGGCTAAAATTACATTTCGCATCCGTCAAAACTCGATTTTCCGATCATCTATCGTTAAGTATTTCTTGAAAAAATGGAGGACAAAAATATTTTCGAAAATAAAAAAGAGGTTTCTTTCGCCCACTTGCAAATATTTCCGGGGCGTGGCAAATTTTTCACTTTTACACATGCGGAATTCACCTTTGTCAGGTTGCTTGGCGTATTTGTCCGTCACTGTTTTTTGCTGCTCCGTCTGATATTGATTTCCCACAGGAATTTCCTGTTGATAGTATAACTGTTGCTGCGGCTGCTCGTAGTGCGCGGAATGAGAAAGACTCTTCGGCAGTGAGGTTTCAACTTGCTGCTGATATTCGACGTATTGTTGTGGAATCGGCTGAGATGATTGTTGATAGTCAACATCGTTGGTCGAGTATTTCGCGTCTTGCTGATATTCTTCCGGGCGAGCCTGAAGAAGCGAGACCGGTTATGTATAAAATAACTTTTTTGTTTGGATGCATTAATTAACGAAAGAATCTTCAATCGCGGCCGTAACGATTTCTTGACTTACCACATATTTATCCTGATGCAGGTGTTCTTGCGGGGCGTAACTCGATCTTCCCTCATCGTAGCTCTGATATTCTTGCGTTTGTTGCTGATATTTCTGTCCAAGAAGTTCCTGTTTGCCGGCTGCGCTGTACGACGTCTCCTCTGCTCGAATACTGTCCGAACTCGACTTGGCCTCGGCGCGCAAATTATCGCGTTCTATGTCCTCGAGATTGACTTTATGCTCGGCATGGGCGATAGCGAATAAAAGCCCCAGAACCACGATGACCTTCTGTAATTTTTAAAGCACAATAGCTGATTAAAAACACTAATACCAACGGTTTTCAAATATTAACCGTAACATAGGGGACCAAATCGAAACAGCCCCTTCATGGACACCCTAAGGGTGAAATGGAGGGGCTATTATAAAATTTGTCAAGAAATGATTCTTCAGATTCGTGTTCGCCGAGACATATTGCCCGTTATTCGTTTAATGCGAATGAAAGTGACGATAAATCGATTATCGATTACGGAATATCGATCCATTTTCCTGTTGCCTCTGTCTTTTTACCGGCTTCATCGAAAATTTCCTGTATAACGAGAGTGCACGCGTGGGCCCTCTTCGAGACCACTTTCACTGTCTGCGATGTTCTGGGTCATGCATCCGGCATGGACCACTCTTATACAGACTGGTGCGTTTGCCTTCCCGATCCGACGGTCTCTCACTATTTCTCTCTCTCCCTCAGTCATTCGACCACTCCCCGAACAGTACCGCGAGCAAGTGTGCGCGAGATCTCGAAGAGCCGCGGCCACGACCCAAGCGGAAGAAGTAAAAGTCCCTTTCCACATTTTGTTCGTAATTGAATTTCGATGTTCGCGGAAGCGTTGCATCCACGTTACAGTTCACAACAGTAGAAATGTATAATTTTATAGTGGTGATTTTAAAAAACGTAAGAAGAATCGAAATTTTCGGCTAACGTGAAAGTTTTAATATATAAGTGATTTAGGAGGTAGGGTCTTTGATAGACAATGCTGGTCGAGAAATCGTATATATATATATATATATATATATATATATATATATATATATATATATATATCTCGTGGTATCTCGTTCTAGATCAAACCAGTACAGCACCCATTAATCCACTAGTTATATGTAGCAATGAATAATTTAGTACGAATGATTGATCGTTAAGCCAATCGTAGATACTGTTAGAAATGAAACTAGTTCCTCTAACCCACGAGTCGAAAGGTGTGAAGAGATAACATTTTGGTACATAGAGAGAGAGCGAACTATGCATTTGTTGACCCCCATTGAAAGAATTATTTTTGTAAATAATAATTCAAACGATAATAAATCGAAAAAATATATCACAATATTATAAAATCTTTGCACAGAATTGTTCGATGCAGCAAAACTTTAGATCTTTTGTTCGAACGTGGGTGAAGATCTTGAACATATTTAATATTATACGTATACTGGTATCCTTGTTTTTTAATCACGGGAAAAAAAACTCTAAAGATTAATATTTGTATACCCACCATATTTGTGAACAGACGAATTTCAGAAGGAGGTAAAAAAATAGCAAACGGCGCAAAGGACCTAGCTCTACTATAAAACCAAAGTGGACGGTCTTCGGTTATATAGCCTTTACCCCTACCAATGTTTCATTACGAGCGTGTTCTCCGATTACGGTGTGCCGGTCGAAGGAGAGCAAAAGGAAACACCGCCATGGTATTCGTATACAGACTTCTGGGATTATATTGGGCCGGGCCGTGTAATAACCCTGTCCCGCCATTGCCCCCTTGGACGACCGTTGATCCATCGTGGCACCGAACATGGGGAGTTAGCACGTTTGAGAGTATCGAAGATGGAGGGAGGGGGCGGGTGGGGAGGAAAGGAACGAATACATCCCGAAGAGAGGAACACCGTCACATTCACTTTTGCGGACGAACCAGAAGTGGATCCACAGACCAATGAGCCACCGGCTTGGCACCTGAAGCAAAAAGAGTTAAGATAGTGCAAGGCCACACTTTCGTGTGGGAAGGTTGAACGTATATTGATCTATGAACCTACGCTCTATGAAAATGATCGTTTTTCACAAACGTTTTATCTTACGGATGTTTGTCACAGTTGGTAGATATTTAAAGATAAGAAACCGCCTTAAGGTGAATATAGAAAGAAAGTTTTAGAGATTATGGAAAAAAAAAGTTTCTATTCGCATTTTGGAAATGTCAGTGCGGCTGAGCGTGATCCGGCGTGTTGCCTCACTGGGGTTCGCTTATTATTATTCTTGTGTATAACAGGATTATTACCTAATAGGAGAGTTATTCCAAGCGGACGGGAAGAGAACTAAATTTATTCCATCGAAGAAGGCTTCTCCCATCCGATGTGATCGATAGTATAACATCAAGTATTAAAAAACTTGGGTAATCGGATTTTCAAAATATTGTTTTCCATCGATAGGAATGTGTTTACGTGTCGCAGCTTTTACCCAATGTCATTTGCGCAACGAAAGAAATTCGAAATTATTCGACCAGGTGGTCGGATATATTTTTCACTCGCGGAAACGATCACCTTCCTGGGATTCTATAATATTGACGAGCAAGAAATAATCGATAGGAGAAGAAAAAGGGGTGTGTGTTTGTGTGTGTACTTAATGAACGGTCAATCTCACACGTAGCTTTGATCCGTGGGAAAAGTTACGTAGATGCATTCGAGATCTTGAGTCTGTTTCTAAACGAATATACCGTATCGCGCATACCTAACCGCTCGCCGAGACAGCAAATGATCCTTCTCCACCCGTCCGTGAATTTACTTTACTTTCGCGAACTTTACCTAGTCTTTTGCCAACACGGAGAATATTCGCACCTTAATTAACACCGACGTTTATACTTTCGCGATATTACGAGGTTTCACACTGAAACTATTTTAAATAGACTCGTATGTCGCGAAACAAAATATACCAAGCGAGATCATCAGCTGGAAAGTTAGGGAGTTGGTAGAGAAGCAAAAAAAAGATGGCTTCTAATCAGTGACGCGTGATTTTCAAAAAAATGATGTAAAAAGCATCCAAAAATCAGTGGATGGTCATTCATCCGTGAACCATCGGCGGGATGGGACTCGTCACGGCAGAATACACGTTACTGCAGGCATCGCCGCGGGCTTCCAATTCGATGTTAACTAATCATGTCGCGCATCGTTCCGAGCCGCTTAGGTTCATCAAATTTACGAACCGAGATTAATCGCGTTCGTCTACATTTCCAAGAGTCTAGAGTGATTATAGACATATAAATACCGATATTAAACTTTCTTCGTTTGCAGATAATATTACGGCAAAAAGTGATACGTTGAATAAAAAATGAAATTGATGTATGTCGAAATTTCGCGCGATCATAAGTTAACTGTCGATCGGCCAATTTGTATGAATTTATGTTCTGTGTCGGACATCATATGGATGGAATTTGTGAGTATGCCATTGGAGTTATTCTGACTTAAATATTGTTTTGCCCGTATTAATGATAATAATTCAAAACCATGTAATTTTTTTTTCAACAGAAAGAATTGCTACTCGTATAAGTGTCCATTTTTTTATCATAATCCGAGAGTTCAAGTGAGGTTACAAGTTTCAATGATCGCTCGATTTTTTTAAATTGTATCCTATCATCGTCAAGGGTCAAAGGTGCTTGAAATATTTTTTAATTTTTTTATAGACAATGGGTTCGATCTTCCTGTCATATTTATGTGAAATTTTGTGACCCTGTCAATATATGAAATAACCACCCGTTCTTTTAGAAGTCACAGTCATGTGGAACTTTCCAAAACCCATTGTTCTCATTTTATTTGATTCGTTTAATATAAATTTGATACGCAAGAGAAGCCTATAGATTTTCGCGAACTTTCTATCGAGCACTCCTGAGGGTTCGCAACGTGTGTATAAAGATACAAAGAGTGCAATGTGCAATCTCGCGAATGGACTTGAAACTGCCTCATCATCCGTGCCTGGTTAGTGGTGCACTTAATCTTCCGCGATGACCGCCCTGCGTTCATTCCTACCCTCTCCAGAAGTATGTGGCAGTCAATGTTGCGCTCATAACACATTAATTCCAATTAACTATGGCTACTTTCTCGCGACCTTTTCATCACGAATCTTCGTATGAAAATGAATTTATTTTAGTCTCCTTTAAAATATTATTCACGGATGAAAAGTTGAACGAAAACTATAACAATCAATCTTTGAAAAGCTTCAGGTTTTTATTTCACGCTGTCTACAAAAATATAATGAAAAACATAAGTGAGAACGGAGTTCACATTGCGTGGCGAGGCCTTTCTTTTCTTTCTGATCATGGTATACGTGTATTATAACCGTAACGAGAGAGATGTGTATAAACCGATCCGGTTTCGGGCAACGAGCCTTTCTTGCCATATTTCGGGGGACCGCTTTTCGTTTAAGTTACTTACACGCCTGCGACTGCTCACTTTAGGGATAGGCCGTTGGCGCTGTTTTTTTGTGAAAGTAAAATACATGATACTCAAACCGATATTGTACACATTTCCAGATATATACCGGCATATATGCGTATTATACTGATACACATGACTATACATACAATTTGTATGTATAGATATGTATCATGTACAACACGATAACGTCAATCGTAAAATTAATGGTGTAAAAGTGCCTCGGTTCTTCAAAAAAAAAAAAAAAAACGTTCGACGTATAGGCTTCCTCTTCAAATTCGCTCTTCCGGTTCTCGACTCTGTTTGTAATCGCTTCCTGCTTAACAAATGCTGCGGTTCAATGCGACGAGTCGATAAAATTCGAGCGTTACATATTGGGTATGATATTCTTGATAACTTGCTGATATCTGTTGTCGTTAATACAAATCTAGAATAGTTATAAAAATGAGTACAATTTTTCATACAAAATATATAAGAACAGTATCAAGAGTGAATGTATTGTAAAGATGCCAGGCACTGCGCCCACAATCCCTGACTACAAGTCGGAGGCACATCATCGTCTCCGGCGCCTGCCGGTATGCGGCACAATATTCTCCCGCGAAAGCGGTTTTGCATCCGCACCGATCTCCTCGAGAATGTACACAGCGGAAAGCATGTCTCTGAGATCTCGTAGCACGATACTAGACCAATTTCGGAATTACCATACATCGAATCTTGGTGTGTACCGTGGTGTAAGTGGGGTAGGGATGTAGAAAGTATTATGATGAATTCACTCTCTTTCTATAAGCACACATTTCACATAATAACAAGCAGACTAAGTATTACAGACGGAGTATTCGAGGTAATTATTATATTTTGCTCGAGAAATTTTCGATGCGAACGTGTCAGATGAGTATCGATCCAAGAGTTTGAAAATACGCCAGCCAATTCGACGAGGAAATAATCATGAGGTACTAAAACAGTAAACGTGGTAACGAAATAATTAATTTATTCGACTTATTCTTTCTTTGTATGGTTTTGAAACGATACAAAAGATTTCTTGCGTGTATACAGTCTTCTCATGTGTGTATGTGAGACACGCGATTTCATCGTATCATGCGTGTCGCTTACGCTCGGTCGACCCTCCGAAGAATATCATTGCGTACTTCCTCCATTGTACCAAATAACGCAGAGTGCACAAAGATCACGTTGATGACAAGAAAATCCGGTAGCAACAGCGTCGGGGAGAAGGAAAATCTTGATCCGTGTGAAAGTTTGTTTCCTCGCATCGAGGGAGAAAACTCTTCGTGTGTCATTAGAAATACATAACAAGATGTGTTCAATAATAAGAATAATAAAAATAATTATAATGGTAATACAATTTTTAAAAATATGTCAAACAATCAGCCTCTTATGTGTACTATATCACTAAAACATATCGGAACGACTGTACATTAATGAGCACCCTCTTCGAAACTTCCCTTCCATCCTCGCGAATGAGCATTTATTTTCTCGATGAAATTATACTTTGCTATTTCTCTTGGTATTAAAATTGACGTCCTCAAGACTTGTCTTATAATCGCGAGGTTGCTGCTGCTGCGTCGACTGAGTTGGTAGATAGCTTGAGTACTGATAGCTCTGTGCCTGGGGCGTTTGAATCGTAACCAAGTTCGAGTTGTGATAAGGAACCGGTCCTTGTCCTTGATCGAGCGAGAAATTCTGCTCGTTTTTCTTATACCCACTATTGGAATTGTCGTAATTTGATCCGGTGTGAGAATCGTAGTCACTGTACTCGGAGGATTGAGAAAGAGT
Source organism: Netelia fuscicornis (assembly GCA_946811545.1). Taxonomy (NCBI): domain Eukaryota; kingdom Metazoa; phylum Arthropoda; class Insecta; order Hymenoptera; family Ichneumonidae; genus Netelia; species Netelia fuscicornis. The sequence continues at coordinate 22,600,898 of OX328011.1, read as the reverse complement.
ATCATCCTTCTCCGTCTTAGCTTCAGGAGGAATATAAACGCCTGGTGCTTGCTGAAGAGAAAGGGTAGACACGGCCTTCTGACCATATTGGCCATCGGCGTACTTGGCCGCTGCCTTGGAAAGGATCGTTTGTCCTTGCTGAAGAATCTGAGCCGGATCCTGAACCTTTATTAGCAATGGATTCTGTCCATTACCGAAATTATTAATAAATTGGCCAGGATTGCTACCAACCTTCGGCTGGTTCGTTGGATTAACGACATAAGCCAGTCCAGTCTTTGCGATGACGGGTGACTTGTTGATCCCTTGGCCAGTAAAACCTCCCGAAGCGTTGTCAGTCTGCTGATTGTTTGGAAATTGATACTGCCCATTTTGTCCACCCTGATTCGCTCCATTTTGGGCTAATAACTTGGCAAGGGTTTGACTCATTATCTGCTCGAGCTGTTGAACTTTGGCGTAGCTCTGCGGCAGAGGATAATCTGGGCCAACGGGTTGTCCACCAACACTTATCACTCTGTAGGTCGTGCTTGGGACCGGGGGAATCGGAACACTCCTTAGATGCACGTCTGACACGTGTTCCAACTGATTATAAGAGCTAGGAACCTTGTAGGTACTAGGCTGTCCATCGAGATCTTTGGATCCTGCCGAAAGGAAATTCGCACCATCGACGAATTGTCCGTCCTTGGCGTCACTGGTGTTCTCTGAATCCGTACTCTTATAACGATTTTTTCGACCCTCCGGTTTCTTTCCACTGTTCGACTTTCCAACAGGTTCGCTCTCCTCGGAGGAATCGTCCGATATCCCCTGATCGTCCTGACTAGAGTGAGGAGGAGGTGGAGGCGGGAGGGGTGGGTAAGGCTGGTTGTAGTAATTCGGGTAGTAATAAGGAGCCTGGTAATTGTAATTTGGATAAGAGCCCGTGGTGTATGGATTAGTAGGGTAAGGATTTGGCGCACCGGCATAAGGGGTCGAGTAGGAATTGTAAATTCCATAAGGGGTTGGTGAATAAGGGTAAGGGTTAGAGTAGCCGGCTCCGTAGGGTGAGTACGAATTCGGCGTCGTATACACAGCGTTTGGAGTGCTATAAGCAGTATTGGCCCTGCTATAGGCAGCCGGAGCTGCGACGAAGGAAGTGGGCGAGGGATAAGATGCTGAAGTGAACGCTGTGTTAGGCATGGTCGCCGAAGCTTGATAGCTGCCCGCCGATGAAGTCTTGGGATAAGGGTTGTAACTCGGATAATAGGGGTCCCTCTGATAATTAGTGCCGAAGCTCGTCGTGTACGAATCTCTCGCATCGAGCTTAGGAGCGTAAAGTTCTGGCGTCAGCTGAGTAACGAGGTCGTGTTCCGTACCACGTTTTATCAATTTAGGGCTGTAGGGATAGACCGGGTAAATAGGAAGGAAAGGTTCGTCATTTGGATTCGACGAGGACGAGCTGCTCGAATGATACCTCTGGGCGAGAATCACCGATGGCATCAGTAGTGAGAGAAGCTGAAAATCGAACCGGTATATTAATAAATGTTATCAATTATTGATAAATAATATAAAGATTGCACTTGAAAATCGTTGTCAAGTTGTCGATTCACTAACCAGCAGCTCCATGTTGATTTTTCCCACTCGGGATCCTTGCCAATTGGAGTTTTATCAGCGCTTTTGTAACGGATATATTAATCGATGTATTGAAAAATTGTTATCATCGAATAAATGAGATAAATTCCGAACAATTCAATCGTGAAATCTTCGAACCGTGCGCCCTGACGGTCCGACGCTTATTGACGGATCAGTCGGCATTGGATTTCTCCTTTATACTCGGATCGCTTGAAAAATCGTGAAAACTAGTTTAACTTTTCTCTCCGTTACCGTACGTATGAGAAGTGCCAGTTGTTTCATGTGCGGCAAACGCACACCGGTCTTTCGATCTCGTCTCCCGAGTATCAGGCCACTAATGCTTGCCAGTTACCCGCCCGTTCGCCTATCACGCACTTGCAGTGAAAATGGGCGAACGTGGACTCGTTCATACGAATGCCTGAAACTCGTCATTCTCAGCTCGAGGCGGTTGTAAAAAGTTCCAGTGGAGAATCTAGTGGATGGGTAAATCGGAGCAGGGGAGAATCGTTTTGTCCAAGAGTAAAGTGGTTGTCACACCAAGACAGAAAGATTAATAACAATTCATTCGTTTTCACTGGAAAAACGTTCGTCGGTAAGAATGTATTTTTTTTCGGCAAATCAGTGAACCGCCGGAAGCCAAACGTTCAGGTGGATTATTAGCGTGGTGAATGGAGAACCAGACCTTCGCTGAACGAAGATCATTGTTCGCGAAGCGAGGATAATTACCAGGAACGAAAGAATGAAAGACCGCAATGAGAGATGAAGAACTATAATAAACTCTTCTATATCATCGACTTCCGCATATGGCACGCGCGATCGCGATTGCTGAGCAAACGATTAGGATCACTTTCCCGAGACTCGTCACTTCGAGTGCTGGCAATCGCAAAAGAGAGACAAATAAACGAGAAGCCCTCCCGTTCCAAAAAAGGATTCCAGGAAGTGCAACTAGGATGAAAATGTTGTTGGTGCTCAAAATGAGAGGATCGATTAATCGCCTTCTTCCTGCATATTTCGCACCAGCTAGAAATTTCTTCGTATTGTTCTCGACCATTGTACTTCCTTTTTCCTTTCAACCTCTTTTTATATTTTCTTTTTCTTTCAAATTTTTTGGTTCGCCAGGCGGCGGTTTTTCACCGTCCTTTCTTCAACGAGTAACAGGTAGGTGTGTCCTTCCCGGACGATCTCCTTCACGAGAGAAGGTCGGTCGTTTCACTTTCTCCGCGACGATCTTGCGGAATCTTCGACCACGCCCCTCTCTCCTCCTTCCTGCACTTTCGTCGTCGTCGTCGCGTTTCTGTCTCTGTCTCTCCCTCTCTCTCTCTCTCGCTCTCTCCCCCTCTCTCTACGCATATATTTTTTTCCAGATTCGAGCTCATCCCTTTCTATACGAACAGCTTTCACGCGTTGATCGCATTGGAGGCCCGTTCCTTTTTTAATAACAAATAATTAAGCATGTATGCTATGCAATCGATTAAATATATAAAAATAATTCTTTGTGTAAGTATCGGTGTTTTCCAGTGCGTTACACGTATGTAAAACTTATTATTACGACAATTAGACAATATACAATTCCGACTACACGAAAAGTGGGTCAGGTTGGGTTGGAATAATGTCAATGATTATTTGTCTTCTTTTTCAAGTAATTAGAAAATCAGTGAGAGGAAAAACTTTCGCCTTGATGGCCCGTAAGTTTTCGATACTATCGCATCAGATCGATCGCATGTTTAATCTCACTCGCTTCGGATGATTGCAAGTACTTTATGTGAGCAGCTAGATCGAAGAACGTGACAAACTTCCATAGACCTTGTTAACTTTCAGCCCCTCTATAATTTATTGTACGTGTATTCATCGCACAACCGTTTGACACTTCGGAAGTAAACACATTTGATTCCTTATACACTAATTCCGTCAGAAGAAAAATACATGATTTCATATATATTTTGTTCTTTTTACGACATGTTTTATCGCAATTCATGATTACATCTTAATAAATATAAATTTTGTAACACGTACATCAATTCCATGATGACTGTTGCAAAATTAAAAGAAAAAGGGTTTTTAACAATGTTGTAAATTGTCGAAATATTCTCGACGTTTTGACGTGTCATAAATCTGATATTCTAAAATAACCTTGTTTTCGATGACATTTATGTAAATAATATGTTCTGTTACATTCCACCCTTTTAAGGCAGCTCGAAACCCTCATAATCCCAGATAAAACCTTCGCAATGGCGGGTTCGGATTTGACTTGCGCTAAAAACTACTGGCGTGTTGCAGAATCAGTTTCGGAAATTAGTGAAATGTATTTTCTACGATGAGTAAGACGAGAAGAGGAACTTCTCTCCAAGAGCATAGGGGATCGGGGGCCGCGTGCGTGTCAAATTACTCTCTCGCGAGTCACGTTATATACCTACACCAGGATTCGCCTCGTAGAAATCGAGCGTCATACCAGTCTAAACTAGGTCAACTGCATTAAATAGACGCGCAGTCTTACAGACCGGGGGCTTTGCGATCATGTGCTTGATTTTTATTAGATACTTAACAAAATTCTCCAACGATTCGTGATTCAAATTTCGTCCATGCGCTTTAATTATAAGAAATAATTTTTATTTTCATAGAGGAGATGTTTATTTTCACGCGGACGAGATCACAGATATCTCGTGGCTCTTGTTTCCAATCGGTCACTTTTTGAAAATTGAGAACTGGTCGGTCGGGGTCGACATTCACCTATACGTGTAGCCACATCCGAGCTCGATTCTCCGGTCGCTAGAGCCTTTACTTTCCAAAATAAAACAAAGATTTAGAAAGGGGTCCGGGACTCTTTTACTGACCGCCCATCCCACAGAAAACGTGCGATATAGAATGTATACGTATACATTTATATACGTACCGTGCAGCTCTCATTGCCGGTCTTGGAGTAAAAGTGATCTCGTTTTTGCATCCATACCAATTTTCACTTGTTTCTTCTCTCCTTCATTTATTTTTCAAGCTTTCGCTCTCGCAGCTACATCCGTTTTCATTTTTCTCTGTCCTGAGATGATCCCTTAATAATAACTTTCACGAACTCAGTGATGATAAACAAGTACTCAAGGCTTGCGATAATTGTACCTCGATGATGGTTCATCGTTACTTTGTTAAAAAAATCGCATACAAATGGAGTAATTGGCAATAAATCAACTTGACAAATTGGCATTTATGGATTTTTGTTTTATTATATAAAATAAACAGTATAGTTGCTCTATACACAATGAAGTTTGTATCAGCATCATCGCGCATGTTCAACATTAATTGAAAATATAGTATAAAAATACATAAATAAGCAACAGCTCCTCTTACACTCAAGCGCTATAAACAATTCATAAATATTCGAGTTCTTGTTTTTGAAACGATCAACGTTTTTTCGTCTCCTTATTTCATTCCTTGAAATTTGTCGACCCTTCCTTCGTTAGTGATGTAACGCTTTTTGTATAAATGAAAGGGAAATCGTCGTATCGATATTTGGCAATTAAAAAATCGAACGTCAATACTTCCCGTCGGGACTGGAGTACGAGATGGTGTCATATTTCGGTGATCCGGCGGCATCAACGTTCTCGAAGGACTTCGAAGCGGGAAAACTGAGGAATCGTGGACTGAGATGAGAGTAAGAGCCCTGTTGTTCCGGTACACCGTATGACCCGGAAGGACTCGAATGTTCCGGTGAAGAGTAACCGGACGACGTATGCGAGCTGTAACTCGGGCTTGGAACTGCGTAACTCACTGGGCTCGAGTAACTTGAGCTGGGACTTGAATAACTTGAGCTGGGACTTGAATAACTTGAGCTGGGGCTTGAATAACTTGAGCTGGGACTCGAATAACTTGAACTAGGGCTGGAATAACCTGAGCTGGGACTGGAATAACTCGAGCTGGGATTTGAACTGGAATAACTGGAACTCGAACTTGAGTAGCTGGAACTCGGACTTGAATAACTGGAACTAGGACTTGAATAACTGGAACTAGGACTTGAATAGCTGGAGCTTGGACTTGAATAACTTGAACTAGGAGTGGAATGACTGGAACTTGAAGACGAGCCGGAATAACCTGAATTAGGCTGTGAGTAGGTCACTGTGGGACTGGAGTAGGCCGAATTAGGTGTTCCATAGCTCGTACTTGGATTCGAGTAGCTAGGACTACTGCCGGAGGAATATGAGCTCCCTTCTGACGAAGCCGGTTGATAAGTGGAGTACGAACTAGAGTCGCCAGCTGGATATGATGAGGCTGAAATTGGAAGCGAGTAGCTCGAGCTGTCCGATGATCCACTGGATAATCCGACGTGACTCGAGGGTGAACCGTAAGAAGTAGAGGGAATCTGGAAAGCGTATCCACCTGACGCTCCTCCAGAGCCGGAACCGTAACTAGATGACGAGCTCCCATGCGAAGAGCCTGAAGAAGTCGCTGGAGCTCCATAGCTCGTAGAAATTCCCGGCGATCCTCCGGATACGACAAGCCCGGTGCTGAGCGAGTGTGAACTTCCCGACGAACTTGGCACGTTGAATTCATGAGAACCACCGGAAGAGAGAGAACTCAGTGAGATTCCATGGCCCGATCCATGAGAAGAGCCGCCCAGGACGAGAGGTAGACTGTAACTGCCGGAACCTCCAGAGCCATATGCCGACAGCCCTTGGACCGCTGTTGCGTAAACAGGACCGCCGTAGCTACTTGAAGAGACTCCACCTGAAGAGCCACCGTAACTACCAAACGTCACGGGTCCCGTCTTCGATGCTGTCGCTGAAAGTAGCCCTGGAGTCCCGTAAGAAAGACTCGGAATGGAGTACGAAGCTTGACCACCGTGACCTCCCAGAGAGATTGATCCTAGACTTAATCCGTGACTTCCGGATGATCCCAAAGACAATCCGTGACCTCCGGATGACCCCAAAGACAATCCGTGACCTCCGGATGACCCCAAAGACAATCCGTGACCGCCGGATGAGCTTAGCGATAATCCGTGAGTACTCGGTGAGGAAAGAGACAATCCATGGCCCCCGGAAGATCCACCGAAATTGAGACCGTAACCCAAGCCAAGACTGGACGGTGACAGAGAATATCCACCGGAACCGTGGCCCAAACTTAATCCTTGAAGGCTCTGAAGTCCAGAATGACTCAGGGAAATTCCACCCGATGCTCCACCGAGTGAATAACCACCAGATGCCCCCGGAGCGTGGACGGGCGTAAAGAACGAGTGTCCACCACCAGCACTACCATGACCAGGAAAATCTGCGACTCCACGTTTGTCTTTACCAGGACCGTATCTACGTGTTCTCTTATCACCAGCTCTGACCTCGCGACCAGAGACTGTTGAAAAAATTAAGGCTGTCAAGCCCAACACCAGCTAAAAAAAATAATTATCAAACAATTATCAACAAAAACTTAATTATCTTGCCACAAGGCTTAATGCAAATTTTCCAATATAAAAACTATCATAAACAGCACTGAATACTATCAACTCACGAGTGTTCGCATCCTGAATTGTTTAAAGATCGCTTTCTCTGTAGGTGGCTTCTGTGCACTGTGATCCCTTCGCAACCTTATGTCACTCAATTGATCGAGTTCAAATTAGCGAATGTCGTCCTGTGATGATGATAGACTGTACCGAGTGCGGTGGTTAAGTGGAGTCGTATGTTGGTATCTGATGGCATGGCTATCCAGGAGGACACCTTTTATATATCCGTATCCCCTCTTTCATATTCCACCGAGAGAAAGAGAGGTCTAGGTGAAGGTAAAGCAGTTCACAACGCTGGCTCAAGCGCGCACACACACACCGAGACGAACGTTACGAACACTGCTAGGAAAACGCATTCACCAGCCCTCTTGCTGTCCTGTTTTGTTCGTATCTCATGACACCCGACTGCGAGATACACATGCGATGGTATTCGCGGCGACGATCGCGCGTACGCACATACACGCACAGGAGCGCGCGCGACTTAGAGTCTAAATTCGCGTTTAAATTTGATAGAAAGAATAGTAAACATAAATATGTGAATATACTCACGCTACGGTATCTCTCGCAGTCTATTGTTAAAATTCTATTTAAATGGAACGCTCGATCGATCTCGCTGCAGAAAAGAAAAAACTGCGAGGAAAAGCATCGACGACGACGTGTCGAAGGAAATCGACCGTTCGACGAAGGTGAAACGCTGTCGCTTCGTTTTCATAGACAAGTCGTCCATAGAATTTCGAATGCTTTTTATTATAGGAGCAATCGTACGTTTGCATATCTTGCATCTACGATCGAAAAAAATGTGTGCGAACGTTCAACGCCCGCTCGACATTCACCGTGCGATGCCTCTTTCAATCCCTCTCCGCCCTACCTTCACCTTCTCTCTATTATTCCTTTTACTCGCGACAATACTGTATGTCGTGTCTGTACTTAAAAAAAACTCTTCCCTTATTCCCATTGTAATCGTTCGCTTTAGCGCCAATCTCCGTTTACGGTTACGGTCTACAGTAACAGCGTGCGAATAATTTTAACGCTTGAAAGGATACGAGATCATTAAGCAGAGACCGACCTAATAACGATTTCCGACAAACAATAAAACAAATTGCCGATTTGCGTACATATAAGCAAATACGATTCTCACGTCGAGAGCATTAGCCTCTTTGTTGCTACTTCTGTCGGTGTTGAAAAAAGAAAACAGAAAAAGAGGAAAAAAAACGGCGGTGGAAAAACGTCGAGAGGTGTCGAGAGTCGGTGTTAGAATAAAATTTATGTAATTTTAAACTGGGCCTTTCACTCTTATTCTTTGAGAGCCGCGAGATGTATGGGATTCGGCATACTACTCGTTTCCGATTATAGTGCACAGGAGAACCAAGCCGCTGTGCCGAGCGTTACTTCCTTGTATTTATCGATAAACTTCAATATCCCGTTAATCATAGATCTATAACGTCCCTTCTCTCTTGTTCATAATATTTTTTTCACGACTGACCGGGCGTCGGTCATCTCCCGTATAATGCTAAAGTAATTGACCACGTCAAATAGCATCAGTCTCCTCTCTAGGTAGCCTGATCAATAAAACAAGGTTGTTACGAGAGGGCTATTAAATTAAGCGCTCCAAAATAAAAAATAAATACACGATTTTATTTTTGACTCTAAATGTTTTGTCTTGTTTCACATCTTGGGACGATGACTGATGACAATCGGAGAAGATTCACTTTCCTTAAGAGCGTTTAATTAAGATATTTGTGAAATATTTTATGCGAGGATAAACACACAGGATGCGTATGGAAAGCGAGATCACATGTATGCCGATACAAGGTATACAATTATAGAGAAGTTCTGAAAGACGAACAGCAGTAATAACGTGTTCTAAATTTTCTTCTCTCACCGCATACTTATATTCCACGGGCAACCGATTTGCGGATGGAGGACGTCCAATGACTCGAGGAATATCTAATTGTAATTTACCTCATCTCATGATCCATCATAATCGAAATACATGGGTGTGTAGTGTGCCGATTTTTCCATGAAAAATCAAATTAACGTCGGCGAAAATGAAATTCCATTAATGTGGTTGACGGCTTTTTAGTGAAGATTGGTGGGAGGAGAGATTTTATCGTCATAAAAATAAATAATCAACGTTAGTTGAATTATTACGTTCGATAGTTACTTTTAGCTTCGTGTCTCTCGTAACTGGAGAAAAGATAATTGGTAAGATATTGCCTTACTAACGTTGTCATCGTGAAAAGGACCAGTGACGAGGGGAGAGAAAGATGGAGAGATCTTCCTGGGTGTCACACGCGTTTCTCGCTGACCATACCACGACACCGAAGAAATCGAGCACCTTCCAGCGAGAGAGTCTCCAACATGAGAGGAAATTTTTTGTGCCCCGCCAATCAAGAGAGGAAGAGAGTGAAAGACGAAGAAGGAGGGGAAGAGAACGAAGTGCCCACGGCTCGTTCTCTCGCGGGTGTTTCGTGACGCGGGATAAAACTATTGATTTCGTTTTACTTTCACCGTCGTTTATTTGACTTTTATCCCGTCCGAGCACCGGCCAGAGGGAGCGAAGGCGACGGGAATCCCGCCGGATTGGTGAAACACATCCGACAATGGCTGAGCCAATGACTTCCGATTCTATCCGTCCCACGCAATTTCTCTGTTCTTCGCTCTCTCGCGTTGGACACGTCAAAGTACAAAGGCGAAGTTTTATTCGAAGTTCCGGAAAGCCATCGAGACTCTGCGAAAGTCCTGCCGAGACGTTTCAGTGAACGACAATTGCGCCGGGGCATTCTTGCTCTTGAGACACAATATCCGTTCGCCTTTAATAGCTACCCGGAAGTCGAAAAAGGATAATCGGCCGGCATTTAAAAAAAACGAAAAATATTCGAACGATTAGAAATCGTCCAATATTATTTTTGTAACTCGATGAGTAGTCATTCATCGCGAGATACGAGAGAGCGTTTTATTTTGGGAAAATTCTACATCTGTTTCGTTCGGGTCTCGCCAGTTTTCTTATCAAGACCTGACGAAAGAGAAAGTATTCATTGATATTAACAAACTTGTATATAGATAATTTACATTTTCTCCCTCTCTCTCTTACTCTTTGGTCTAAAACTGCCCAAATACGTGGTTCAGAAAATATATATGTATACAGTCGACGTCACAAGAATTTCCAGTCAGAAACGGTGATAGCAGGGGAGCGGCTTGTTTGCGTCTCTTTACGAGATATGCTGGTGCTGTCTATGGACGAGCCGCTAACATCATACGGCTGAGAAGATTTCACAGACAGAAGCTAAAAAACTTGACTATGGGGAGAAAAATCTCTGCGCAGTTATCTACAAGCCGCGAGTAGAGCGCCCGCGCCGATGTAGCAGTGTGCGTGATGCGCGCGAGTGAGTGGTATAGCGAGCGGTAAAAGTGCCAAGTGCTGGAACTGGTTGGGCCGAAAAGCAGAACTGGAATTAGGTCAGTAGCGGAAAGTGAATGGCCGGGATTCTGTTGGTTAGAACGCGTGGAATAAGCACATATCGTACGCCTCGGGATTGGAAGACCGAGCGCTCACTATGCCAGGTATGCATAAAACCCCCTAACTTTGGATGATGGCTCTTGTCAGAAAACCACGTGCTCTCCGTCTCTTGTCGTTACTTTGTAATTTATGGCACGAATTATGCAGGACAGGTTACGAAATCGCGAGTGGTCGACTTTTATGACCTTCGTACATCGCGTAACTATAATGCCTCCTCTGTATATAATTCTGATGTGAAGTACTCAAAAGTTTCAAGAATCTCATTGAAAATGTAAAAGCTATCGCTCTATTATGGCCATAACGATATTGTCAGTTTGAATTTCCAAATTGACCTTGAACTTGTCATCACCAGCGTCAAGGTCACCCTATTGTACATTTGTTAACAATATTGAATGATGTTTGTATTATTAGAGCATGAGGAATGTTTGTTTGATTCAATTCGTGATTGTCTTCGAATCTATTATTGAATTAGGAGTTTTCCAACATCTACTGAAATCAGCTTACGCATTAGACCGTACAGACGTTCCGCAAACGGAGAGAACGAAACGTGCCATCGAGTGGAGTTGAAACAGAAGCTTGTTCGGTCGATTACCCGAGAAACAACTACGATGAAGAGACAACGGACAAGACTCACTGAGACGGGGAGATTGAAAACGACGTCTCGATTATGTATGCTCGGTATATCGCTCGAGTAACCCGAGTCTGAGCGACCGTGGTTAGAATTATCGAACGACTTTCGAGGTCACGATCGTCGCGGCTACCGTTCTGGCCATGCTGTATTACTGAACTGTTTGTCACACACACTTAAGCTCAAACGGTGTATACGCTTATCCAGTGAGCTTGGCCTACGGAGAGAGTTTTGCCACTCGTATACAACGAAGAGAGCAGCACGTAGGCGATTTTCTCGTCGACTTTCCAACACGAAAATGGAATGATTCGCCAATGGCGAAGGCGAATTTCAATGAGTTTATCTGCGTGCGTACTGCTGTTATTCAATGAAAGTTTAAAAAAAACGAAAAACAGAAATAACACGTGGTGGAAGATAAAAAACATATTATATATTTCATCGTTTTTAAAAAAAATAATAAATAAGCCTTATTATTTACAACCCTCGAGACGGTGGAGCAAGGACACTGTGCTTTCTTAAGAACGTGATCGAACAACTTAAAAACGTAAACACCATTCCTTAATCATCCAACGAGATTATAACTAACATCATGAGTCAACCGTGTTGAAAAACAGGAACTAGCGGTATTACTTCCATATTTGCGCCGGTTTTGTCTGCGCGTAAGAAGGAGCATAATTCCAGGGTAGCGTGGCGGCCGCACCAGGCCTTTGAATCTGATAGGCATTTGGATAATAATACACAGGATATACAGCCTTGATCGGCTTGACGAGAAGGGGATTTATCACTACAGGTTGAACGTTGTAGGCGGGTTGACCGGAAGCCGGTGCCACGGGAGCTGGAACAGGGTGAACATGGGCGACCGTAGGTACAAGGGGGAAATTTGTGTGGACCGGAGTCGTCGGAATAGGATGAATCGGTTGAAGTGGTTGAGTTGATTGAATCGGCTGAATTGGTTGAATCGGCCGGACCGGAATCGGTTGTTCTGGTGTCAAATGTTGCTGATGACCCGACCCAGAGCCTTCGGGCTTTTGCGAGGAGGGTGGGTTATTAGGTGGAAATGTTCCTTCATTCATTGGTAAAGCAGGAATCGGAATACCAAAGTGCGTCGGCGATGACGACTGAATGTGACTGATTGACGAGGAACTAGAACCCAGGAAATTCGTTGCGTAAGTTGGATAATTCGTTATAAGACTCGTTCCTAAGAGACTGGGTACGAATCCGCCGTATTGTGGAAAAGAAAAAGGGACGGAGGTTCCCGCAGCCGGCACCGAAGTTGTGACGGGCGAACTACCCAAAGTGGCCACCCCTTGAGGAGGACGCTGTGTCGCTGATGAAGACCCAGTCGATGTCACAGCTGTTGTCGATGGAGATTGAGTCGCTGGCGTGCTCGACGGTAATCCGTAAGTGAATCCCGTAGCCGGTGAACCAGTAACTGGTAGAAAGATTCCACTAGTCGTTGCTCCGTATGGTCTCTCAGCATTGTTGTTCGGCCTATCCAGTTGTGGACCTATTGACGGACTTATTTCACCTTGCGACGCCAAGAGACTCTGACTCTGGATATAGTTGCCATTTTCATAGTTCTGAGCGTACCTTGCACTCGTAGAGGAAGTGGCAGCTTTACCTTGAGAACTGACCAAGGCCTGCTTCAATTCGGCGATCTGACGATCTTTCTCCAGAGATTTTATGTTCTGGAGAGTCTCTCGGTCCAGAATCCCCGAAGCGTACGATGGAAGGTTTCCTTGGAAACCACGAGAATCGAAGATTCCTCCGGAATTTATCAAGGCACCGTCGTTTACATCGAACGTCTGAAACTGATTGTTCAAATTTTGGGAGCCTTGGGTCGGTTGCTCCGTATTATGGAAAGGTTCGTAGTTCAGGTTCGTCGCTGGAGTTTCGTACAATTGGGATATGGCCTGGGAATTTTGAGTCAAAAACAAAGCTGCATCGGATATCTGTGGATTATTGATCGGCCTTTGAAGAAGACCTTGGCTCTGGTGATTATTGTTGAAGGTCTGCTGGTCGTTGGATCCTCGGAACGATTGTTCTTGCTGATTCGAAAATACGAAAGGACTCGAATATGTCGGTAATTTCTGATTTCTCGGTGGCAAATAATTCGCCGCGTTGGAATTGAATGGTTCATTGTTCTGTCCGGCAATGGGGCTCGGTTCAACGAAATCGTATTGTCTTATAGGACTTGGTACTTCTTGCTCCTGGCCACTACCCTGATTATTCGAAAAATCATTTCCGGAAACCCCAAAGACCTGCGACTGATGACGATGTCCACTGGAGGGTTGACGAAACTTCGGTGGTCCGTACTGATTGAACGGTTTGATTGTTTGACTATTCGGCCGTTTCGTTACTATTCGGCCGCGAATTGTTACGATCTCGCGATGACGTTGACCGGATGAAAATCGATCGGGTCTTCTGTAAGAATATCCCGATTCTCTCTTTATGTGGGCATCCGATGATCTTTCATCATTCGAAATGTTCTCAATCGGATTAAGGATGTCAAGATTATCGGTCTCAGAAGGATGCTTGACACTTTCCTCAGCCACAGCGAGAAACAGAAATCCTAGACTCACGATCGCGATCTGTTAACGAAGATTTACAGGTATTAAATTCGGAATTTCTTTACCTTGAAATAAACTAATCATTTGTCACTTGATCTTACCACGTAAAGCTTCATTGCTGCTCAATGACGAACTTCTTTTGGCACAATGTTTTTTCCTCTTTTTTTTCTAAATCACTTCACTGAGATGATGATGTCTTACGTTAAGACTCTCTTGAATGGTCTTGTCACACTCGACGATGGGACTAACTTAATTTGTTCGAGGACTGAGTGGCCCGTGTCGACTAAAAGCATCGCCATACCTGCACATGTATAAATACAGTCGGGCGGCGACAATCCACGAATTACAATAGACTTTCTTGTTCGGCTTTCATCGATCGCTTACTTAAGCAATACTGTTACGAATTCGTGATGTTACACATATCCGATTGTGGCGATTGGATACGATAGTTGCCGATGACACGTAACGTGAGATTCAATATTTCAGTAGGTATTCGCGGTGACTTTTTAAAATTCTGGAAAGCCCTCTATTCGGCGATAAAATTGTAACTTCAATGTTTTATACTCTGTTATTCTTTTTCTAACAGCATTTTATGATCTTAACAGATAATAAAAAATGATAATAAAATGGACGCAAGTTCCAAAGAGAGCTTTGTATTGAAAAATAATTATAAAATTTTCTATTCTTCGTTGGTGGTTCTTAAAAAAAAACGGCCCGGGTAAAGATAACCAGTCTTCCGATCTAATAAGCAGCTAACATACACGTGTCTGATGATCGCATGTTGCATGTCGCATGAGCTCAAAAAAAAACTCGCCGGGCCAACGTACGTTGAAATAGTTTACCCACTAATTCCCATCACGTGCATACGCTAGAGCCTGACAATTCCCGTGTCACTCTCGCGGGTCATAGTGAAAGTTCTTAAAGACTCTGATTCTAGTGAAATATCACGCAAAGAGCTCATCCGTAGGGAATTGTTTAAGAACCGTGTGATGCAATGTTTTTCGATTACGTTTAAGAGAGAACTGACATGATTTACTCGGGATTTTGGAGTAACAAACAATGGAATATGGCGAAAGAAAAAGACAACATAAGCGCAATGGTTGCGTGGCTTAAGCTTTTAAGATGAGACGCGCTATCAGCCGACTATAAATGCATCGTTTACGACAAAACGTATGTGTATATGTAATGAGCCCTTGTTACTATTCTAAATGCGTATCCGATATTTTTTGACCGGAAACCTCTTCGATTTTACCAATCGCAGAGTTCCGGCTTGACAAGTAAACAAAAGTAGTCAAGGCATAATAATGTGAAATTATTTTGTATTTCTTGCACAATGTAAAAATATATTTCGCAAACTTGATCGTGAGAAATTTCACTTGTTCAAAATTGTAGCCGTAATTTGTTTAAGTGTGTAGTTTTTTTACAACTTTAGAAGAAATGCGTTGCATACCTGTAAGTAATACACTTTAATTATTTAAATCACAGGGTTTTTAATGTTATGTTGAACACTGTAATAGTTTATATATTTCTTTATTAGTGGTAATAACGACGCCTGGAATTGTAGTAAGGGTATGAACGATACCGGCGGTAATAAGGAGGCCTGTAATAAGATCTGTAACCCCCGTAAAAGTAAGGTGATGAATACGCATAAGGTCCACCAAAATAGCTTCTTTTATCGCGATTGATCTCTTCGACAGTTTTGGAAACGTTTGCGGGATTGATATTGGTGTTTCCGGCGGAAACCTCAGGTAGTTGAGCTGCTAGCACCAGGCCAAGAAGCAGAATCATCTAAACACAAGAAAATAAAATCCGAAAATGGATTTTAGTTTTTAGTTGAGAAAGTCGTTTTATAAATCCAGTATTTAATATTTTGTTTACGCTTACAAGGAAGTACTTCATGATGCACAAAAAGGAATTTGTTCAACTCCGCTGTAGTATCTTCTTAAAATTTCATCGGAGATGGAGTGCCGTTCAATGATTTTGAGACGTGGCTTTATATACTTATTCAGTCTTGCGAAAAACACGCATATGCGAATCAGCGGATGCAACATCGCGTGTCGCTGACGTAGTAAGCGATACAAATTGGCGATCTGCCAAACACGAACGAAAAGTCTAGCCGCTACCCCCCTCGTTTGATATGGGTCACATGTTAATGTAGAGGATGAAGGCGACTTGTGACGTAATCGGGTTCCATGAGCTCCAGCCTTTAGAGTAGCCCATATACGTCGTGATAACTCCACATACACGATTTTCGTCCAGAATGACGATAATCACGATTTTAATAATCTTAAAAGTAATAACCAGTTGCACATACTTTTTGTTTTAAGTTGAACATAATTGGTGGTAAAAAAAACTAGTTTTTGTATACGATTTACTACCAACATATTGGAAAACTGGTGTTAAGTATGTTATAATGATCTCACTTTGAATAAGAATCGACTAGATATTCATATACCACATTATTCCACTGAACATTCACTAATCTACTTTTTACTTTTTCTTAAACAGGACATTGGTTTTGTGATGATTAGAGTATTAAGATTTTGAAAAGATTGTGAAACGATGACGAACGTGTCTTATAGTGTTTAAATGAGTTGTTGACTAAGACATTTCACATATCGTAAATATGTTTTCGCGGGAAACTTGCCATAAGGCGATATTTTAATGTACGTAGGATATTTTAATGCGTAGCACGCTCTCCGATAATGCACTGATATCTCATAAACGTAAAATTGTGAATTCTTAAATGACTATTATTTTGATCAAATTGTATTACACGCTTACTTATACATTCACATCCTGAGCACATTGCACTATTCAATCACTTTGGACTAAAAGAATGTAAACAAACTTCTCTTACACATATTTCGTTTGCCCATGTCGGTGAACATATTAACTGAATCTGTTATGGCTTGCAAGTGATGAGTTCGCCTCGGGCCTATGGAATTAATAAATCTTACATATACGTTTATTTCATTATAAAAGAATCCTCGGTAGCTGCATATATTATTGTATTGTTGTCAGAAAATATCTGACAACAATAAACAGTTACTTGATTCTATTACGATAAAATATGACAAAAAGGAAAGTTGGTAAGTGACACATGAAATACTCGTTAGTTCGCAACTTTTTTCCGAGCTGTTGTTTATCATTATTTCATCTTGACATTGGTTTAATTCAAATTTAACACAAATACATTTCCAGTTTCGCAATGCCACATAATTCAGATCGCGCGCTCCGCTGCCCATATCGAATGGCTATATATCGGATTACAGTGTAAAATGAGCTTTTAAAGTGAGCGCACCGTAGCGCACCGCGTGAACATGGTGATATGATCGTCATTCCACGGGGGGTACCAACTTGCTTATATCGGTGATTTTATTTCCTGATCGTAAGAACTCTCAGAATTATTACCACTTGTATACTCATAGCTTATTTCACCTGTTCAGAGGCAATCATTTCGTCTTTGATCTGCGCGACTCGTAAGTCTTAGCTCTAAGTTTATTTACCTATAACGAACCTTAGTACGTAAACGGAATGTACAGATTGCTTTGTATCTCATGAACATGTAGCTGGCAAATGACACACGTTTCTTATTATTATTGTGATAAGATATTGATCAAACGAATCAGTGAATCCGTAAAATTTGAATAAACTTGAAACTACGCGCACAAGAAACTGCTAACGTAAGTTGATCTCATTGTCAGTCACATAAGATGTCAACACTAGTCAATTGCGCGTGTCGATGTGCTTACCAGAGGGGCGATACTCAATTCTAAACGGACGCACATAATTTGTCTCGATGCTGATTGGTCGAGGCCGAGTTCGTTAATTTTCTATACCAACCTCGAAGATCGAACAACTCTGAATCGAATTTTACTCTGCACTGCTGACACCTTGAAATATTGTATTTGAAATTGGGCGCGAAAGGTTTTACGATGCATCGGGTTCTATTGGATATATTAGAGAATTTATAGAATATAAGTGTAAAAAGAGTATTTTATTGACAAAATGTTATACACATTATTACGAGCTAATTTTATTATCAATCATTCCGAATTGTCGTATAAATAGGATGGCACGGTCCAGTTTCGGCAGCAGGAAAACAATGGTGAAATAAAAATATCCTGAAGAAAGAAATAACAAAAATTATAATACTGACAAATTCTGACGCTTGATTCCTAAGCTGACAAGTCCATTACTGTTTTTTTACTTATCTTTTTTTCGACGCTAGAACTAGGTTATGGGAACTGAGCTTCGGTAAGATATCATTTCTGTATTTCGTTGATTTACACCAAACACTGATTTTACTTCACTCCCGATTTACGTTACTAAAAAGGTCTATACAAATTTTAACATAAATAATCGACAATTTCGCAATAAAATTCATTGTTATTTATAAAACTGTCAAACATGTATTTCCTCACATTACACTCGCCACCATATTTCATATGATGGCATAGACCAGGAGGACCAGAGGGAGTGTCAACTCCCATTTGAATGGGGCAGAAAAAGCGCCCCAAAAAGTAGTACATCGAAGGGTTGCATATTTCGCAACTCGTGTCGCCTCAGGAGTCAGTAACTGACCAATAGCAATATTTCCATTCCAGTAGGTTGTAACTAACCGCCCATTTTGACATTTCAAGTACATAAATTACGCATAGCGGTTATACTAATTATTTGAAACGTGTTGTTCCGAAAAATTAATAACAAAGGGTCCAAATTCATTATTATTATTTATAAAAAGTGTATCTTACCACTGTAGCAATTCATTTAAAAACCTTGACTTATTTAAATTGTCTTTAGCGATTTTATTTTTCAAAATTGATTCAAACCAATTTTCTTAGTTGCTATTCAATTTTTGCAATCTTTTTGGCATGCCAGTTTTTCATACGTATTTATTACCGAGGAGCATTCAAGATCTCATCATTGTATTTTTTAGTTTAGTAAATTGTAGCAGCTGGAATGGGGAGAGTGTGTATTATACCAAACTGCAAACTTAATTTATACGAAACGTACTTCCGTCGTATCACCAGTATCACGCGTTGATAAAAATATATCTGTTGACCGTTGTTTATAGATCGTGTACAGATTTAGATTATGTTACTCCGGTGATTTTTCTATCTCGCAACATCATGCTGCTCGCTCTCCACGATTGGTCAGTTATGGACGACCACAGCGCCACTGAAAGTACGGATTTTTGAGACACTTCTTAGATCGGAGTTGACACTCGTTTTCTCGAATCTCCCTAGCTTTATTACTTAGGCATTCCTAATGGACGACTAAAAATTTACAAAGTTTGAAGAAAATCCGTGATCCGAGCGTCGTGGCCTCTTCTTCTATTTCTCGACCTATTACTCGCATTTGGCTCGAAATTGTCGTTTCTTGCCGAGGGTTCACGCTTTCGGCCGTACACTGACATCTAACGGTGACGCGTAGAGCACAAGCTTGCTACTATGCCGACATCCTCCGAGTTCGTCTGGGCCTTTCACACCACCTTAAAGCACAGATTCACCTGACATATTGTCTTTACAAAACCGGTCTTTTGGTTGCAAAAACTACTAATCCTCGCACACTCGTACCTCAGAAAACATAAAAAGACACTAGATGAAATTAACATGTCGTTGAACAGTACGAAATTTATCACGAAAATCCGATTCCCCGTTATTTTCGGTTCAGCATTATTGACAGTGTATGTTGGGTTCACAAAGAGGTAATTATTTTCTTCATTATTAATTGGGTTTTCGTTTTTTATACACGAAAAAAACTAATTCTCTGTTATCGAATAAAGTGCACGTTATGAAATAAAGTTCACGTTTTCGAATTCTTGTTATGATCTACCATGAACAATATCCTCATTTTACTAGGCAATCCCACATAATACTGTAGAAAAATAGATCGATAATAGGCTATATTGTGCAACCCCTATAGTGCTATTAACTTCAGCCCTTTATAGTTACCAATCGATCCCTCCGAGTTGGAAAAGTTCATCACAAATAGTCTAAGGATTACAAGTACATATATCATAAATTTCTAGGAATGTATTCTCTTTGCTGCGCTTAGGCGTTATCTCTTAGGCGATCTTACAGCAGAAGCTGAACTGTTGTGTAAAGAGGATCCTGAAAGCAGACGTCTACTAGAAGAGCTGGAAGCAGAGTATAATTGTTGAAATATAAATAAAAATATTTCCTGTCCTGGATGAATTTATACAAATATAAGACCATGATGAATTTATACATTTTCACTTCATATGTTAAGTGTTATAAGTATAGAATTAACCTTTCCCTATACACACTATAATTTGCGCGCCTCTCTAGACACCCATGATGTCTTTATGCTCTCCCACCGGTTTTTATCATACTTGACTTATTTAAAAAATCTGAAAAAATTTAGACAAGTGGTTTGGAATCTATAAAAAGAGAGTGTGCATTGGGTAATGAATAAAAATTAGTTTTTATTATTATTGAGTGAAAATGATTGAGACCTAGCGATTTGTAGAAACGGGCTGGACAGCACAAAACCATGTGTATCAACAGAGGATTAAACATCATTATACATTTCGAAAATAAATTCTTAACGATATAAGAATTAATTTTAACATCCATTACCCACTGACGCACGGAAATGCATTATACAGAATGAAACGATTGAGACATTAAAATTCGTAGCATGGCATGTCGAAAAAGTGTCCGACATTGCGTAAGGTTCCAAATTCTCCATTAACATTCTGCACTAGTCACTACTGGAGATATTCGGTGAGATCGTAAACTCGTGAGAGTATATCTATAAGTTTTAAAGGCAATTGAATGACCAGTTTTTTTTGTGTATTTCAATTAAATAATTTTTAACATAGACAAAAGAACATTAATTGCAATAAAGTTAGCCATATGACGGTTCATTCAGGACGCTTGCATAGCATTGAAGACATCCTTTTTAACTCTTATTAATTATGGCGATACAATTCATTGATTTTGAATCGCGTGCAGGTCGCACTTTCGAAATCCTTTTCGAGCGTCGTGATCCATATTTGATGTGCATACACATGAAGCGGCTTTTGTTTCTTGCTATGCAACTAGAAGTTGCGAGGAAAGTATACTATATATATCGACGTCAAATTCGTTAAAATTGAGTGAAATTACGATTTTTTTATTTTCACCAAGTGCGTCAAAAATAATTGAGGAGTAAGATTGGATCAGATGTGTGGTTTTGACGTTGCACGGCCCTTCCTATGTTTAGCAATGTCATTGGTGCTTGCTTGTAAGTTGATATTCAGGTCATTCTCGTTATCACTTAATAGCCTATAATTTATTAATTTCTCTACACAAGGTATCTGGGGTGAAAGTGAACACAATGTCCAACGCGAAAACGATGCACGCAGGAATAAAAATTAACGTTATCCAATTAAACAACGTCTTTACTCGAATTCATTCTCTAAGCCTGACAGTTAAATGACTAATTTACACACAGTTAAAATAACATGGCTTTAAGTTAATGTTAGTCTGTGTACGAGTCAGCCAATTATTGTTTCATTGATTTAGACACAAATTTCATTAATCTTGGCGTTTTTAACGCACTACAAGTTTAAAAAAAATCGACAGATTCCGCAGCACATGAAATAAAATGCGTTCAACCGAAAAGTCTTGGTGGTGGAAAGCTTCGAGTGTGCAACTATACTGAAAAATGGAGGACAGCCCGAGTATGCTGCTATAACGCTGAACTCGATTATCATTATTGTTGTCCGATAAATGAATTTAGAAGCATGTGAGTTGGTATTTATTCACAATTCAATACAAGGAATGTTTTTGCTTTGGGAAATCCGTTGTAGGTCTCACGGTACCAGAATGGCAGGAGCTTCGGCAGCGAGCGTACTTATTATCTTAATTATTTTTCTATTATGTTTTTTTTCAAAACGTTGTCCTATTCGAGATGCTATAAACAAGAGACGGCCCAACGAGCAAGTTTCTTCGGACGTTGCGAGCGTTTAGATATTTTAGGGTTAAAGTAAGAGTAAAACTTCATCGAGGTTCATTTCACTTGTGGATTTTATATCGATAACTCCTTTTTTTCACAGAAAAAACCAATCAATAAACTTGTATAATAAAGTTCGTGGCCAGTGTACATCAAGATGTTGTCAATGGTTCTTGATCATAATAATTCGGTTGTGCCTGAAAATAAGATTCTCGTTAAGTTCAGCATTACGATTTAAAAATACTTATTGACTTTAGGAGAGATAAGATATTCAGATAGAGCTAATAATGTAAATGATCATTCATGAAAGATTCAGCCGAGCATATCATCATAATTTATTCGTTATTATAGAAAATTAACTACCATATGGAGAAACGTACCTCGAATCCTGAATCTGTTCTCTCGAGGGCTTATTTTTCAACTCAATTTTCCATTGTCACTGTGAACCAGGTCCCTGGCACTAAGCTTTCCTGTTGTGTCCCTTAAAGTCGCCGTCCGCTAGATGCGCTAGTAGTACAATTTACAAGTAGTAGTGCAATTCGCTGACTGCGACGACGCGGTGAGGGGCAACGGGGGAACCGCGCAATACTACTAGCGCCGCACTACAGCAGCCACGCTACGATGACCATGTTTGCGTATTACAGGTATTGGGAATTTAGGTCCAGTGTCAGGGACCTGCTGTGAACTAGAAACAGACAATTCTACATTATATTACGAAAACATAACTCCACAAGCTTATGTAAAATTATGAATTCAAACTCAGTGGTAGTGACGAAACTAACATTTGCATCATTATATTTCTATACCATGTTATCACATCATTGTAATTCTTTTTCTTTTGTGAATCGATATCAGTCAAAAAATTAAACCTTACCTAATTTTCAAATTTTTGAAAACGTGATGTGGAATCTTGGTGCCACCTATAAAAAAAAGATATGTAATTTTAAACCGGGAATTTCAATGGGTTTATCGATAATTTTGTTCGATCATCGAAAAATCAGATAGGAGCGAAAGACATTGCTACGTATGTACATCAATATCAGTCAGTTGAACTATGAAATCATCATATATAAGTAATTGAAGTTTGAAAAAGGATAATAATTGTGGAGCCATTCTTACCAATAGTGGAATGAACTTCATCAGGGCACTGAACGCTTGAAAATCCGACAATCGGTTCAGCAAATTCTTAAACAGAAATATATACGACATAAGAGAATGTTCTGACAGTTGCAATGGTATTGTATTAGACTCTATCATCGAATCAGATAGGAGCGAAAGACATTGCTACGTATGTACATCAACATCAGTCAGTTGAACTATGAAATCATCATATACATATAAGTGAAGTTTGATAAAGGTCATTAATTGTGGAGACATTCTTACCAATAATGGAATAGACTTCATATGGGCACTGGACGCTTGAAAATCCAACAATCGGTTCAGCAAATACTTAAACAGAAATATATACTATATAAGATGATGCTCTGACAGTTGCAATGGTATTGTATTCGAATCTATCATCGAATCAGATAGGAGCGAAAGACATTGCTTAGTATGTACATCAACGGCAGATCAGTTGAACTATGAAATCATCATTTTAAAGCTCAAATATTTAATCGTAATTGCAGCAACAATCATTCTGTAGTGAACTCACCTAGTACCGGTTAGCGTCGAATAAAAGGTGATATGCCCAACATTGCAAATCCGAGTCCAGTGTCCAAAGACAGTGAAAATAGGAGCTGCTCTGAAAATATTGAAATATTTATTGCAATCTCTTGCATTATGGTCAGGTAGTGTTGTACACACAAACATGCATCGCATAGGAGTGAAAGATATTTCAAGTGCGTACATCAAAGTTCATCAGGTAAACTATGGAATCATTCAATTTATAATACATATTATA
This sequence comes from Netelia fuscicornis, assembly GCA_946811545.1. NCBI lineage: Eukaryota > Metazoa > Arthropoda > Insecta > Hymenoptera > Ichneumonidae > Netelia > Netelia fuscicornis. The sequence goes on along the minus strand of OX328011.1, from coordinate 22,577,228 downwards.
CTATGATAATTAAATTTGTTAAGATGGAGATTGTTTTTAACCGCGTTTGTAAATACATTTATAGATTCAAGATTTTTCACACAAATTAGCTAAAATGAAAGGAAAGTAAATGTTCGACGTACTTCGTTTGCAGCCCTTTTGCTTTCATAGCATTCCTCAAGGCTTCCTAAATTTAGCCTGGACAAAGATTCTTGGTACGTCGATATTTTCCTTCAAGTTCACAGTCCTTCGTTCAATATAGGAACACATCAAAGTTTCGAATCCTACCGATTGGAATATGTCTTGAACTTTGTCGACAGAAAAGTAATAACTCCTGTAAACAAAATATTTACTTATTACAATTTACTGTACTTCAATGTAAGCAAAATTCTGAAGTACAAAATATTATCAGATAGGAGCGAAAGACATTTGCTTAGTGTATGCATCAAAGTCGATCAGTTGAACTATGAAATCATCATTTTTATTTACAATTAAGCGATGATAAAAATTATAATCGATTATATACTTTACCTTGTGCCATCTTGTCTCATGTAGAAATTATCGGATATTTTGTGACCTGGCTTGAATCTCAGTTGTGCCATATCATATAAGCCGTAGTCTCGAAACAGAAGAATACCATTTTTTGCCATAACTTTAAAAAGATTTTCAGCAACACTGAAAAATATAAATAAAGATTCTCTCAAAAACACTAAGGAAATCATCATCAAGCTTACAAAGTCCCACAATTCATGTAATTACTTTATAATAAATAGAACCTAAATGTCGTGATAAATACCTTTGAAATTTTTCTGGATGAATAGCTGAAAGTGCAAACACTAGAGTTGCTAGGTCGACGGATGTCTCAACTACTGAGAAGCAATTTTCCATAGTTATATCAGCCTGAAAAGCTCTCACACGTTCTGCATCATAAAGCTGGTGATTCTAAAAAATTAAAAGTAACAATAAATGTATCGCTCTACAATGTGGAAAACCGCAGTCAATATGTGACTGTAAGACACCCAATAAAATGTTCGTGATTTCAAGCCTTTTACACATTATTATGAATTTTTATGTTTATCTTAAGATTTGTCCACCAAATGTATCTCTAGGTTATTGTGAATTGCTGGAGTTGCGAGAGACACAACACAAAATTTTGATTTGACATTAAGAATAGATAATTACGCAATAATATAGAATATGTTATTCAAGCATTGTTTCATGTGTTAAGAGTAATGTTTGCAATATTCTTACCTTAACGAATTCAATTGCTCTCGGGGATAAGTCACAGGCATAAATTCTTTTATACTTCAAGCCATCCTCGATCAACGGATATATCAAATTACCCACACCACAACCAACTTCCATCATAATTTTTTCCTCGTTTTCGGTGCCCAGTTCGAGTAATTCGCGAAATTCCCTCGTGGTCCAATGTCGGTCCTTGAAAAATCTCGTGTCGTTTCTTTTATAAAACAAATCCCAGTGCTTACGCGCGTCTTTTTCAAGCTGATTAGCCCGAAATTCTGGCACGAGGCGAGTATTTTGCGCTCGCATCTTATCGACCTCCTCGGCCGTGAGATGTTTTGCCACGTGGCCCAAATATTCATCACCGTTTTCCATCGTATTTTTCAATTTTTCAAATTTATTTTTAGAGAATATTCTTCTGTATATACTCCCACATTTTTAAATGTGTTTTATTCAAATTATCTAAGTTAAACTTTCGAGTAACAATAATTGATCGAAGATTCTACAACACCTCTCTCCAGCAACGCCCAGATCGAAATGGACGAGGAAAGGAGGGAGTCGCTTCTTACAGAGCCAGATCGCGCGTAAAACTTACCCCCTCTCTAGTCTTTTACGCGCCAGGTATACAATCATACGGGCGCGTGTCCGTGAGCGAGCGACGCTCGGATATGTTCGGAAAGAGTCGAGCGCGATCGTAGTTTTCCGACCGTGCCTTCGGCAGCTACACCAATGATGGACGCTGCGAACGTTCACATGCGGCCATGTATTGGTGTAGCTGCCGAAGGCACGGTCGGGGACCTTCGACCGCACTCGGCTCTTTCCGAACATATCCGAGCCTCGCTCGCTCACGGACACGCGCCAGTATGATTGTGTACTGGGCGCGTAAGGGACTAGAGAGGGGGTAAGTTTTACGCGCGATCTGGCTGCCAGCGAAGCGTTGACGAAGCTCAGATGTCGCCACCATCCACAAGCGTCGAGTTGTGGCGAGTAGTGCCGGCAGCGCTGCAAACTTTTGCCGCGAAAATTTAAAACCAGAGAGGAATACTAGAATTTTAAATACCGAGATATCGTTGATTTTTATTGAAATGATGAAAAGAAAAGGGGACAAATGAAGACCTTATCCCCGACTGTGGAAAAATTTCTTGCATTTCAGAAGAAAAGTGACTGTGAACAAGACACTTCTATAATATCCTTTTTCTTATAGAGCGAACGTTATTAAGGAGGTTTATATGATTACTGCTGCCAATGAGTCACATATGCTTATATACAAACAAAATGTATAATATGATGAAGTGGTGATATATTTATGCCCAAAATACGTATTTATATCAATATTTAACCGCGTTACTGATAAGCTTCCTTTGTGATAAGCGCGATAAACAATTAATGAGAATAATAGCAACATTCCTACGATGGTACACATATATGTACCTTGTCATATATGTGTCTGTATACAAGAATGTATACTTAATTTATTTCTTAACATTTTTCAATAAAGATAAAAAAAGTAACTAGTGAAAAGATTATCTATTTTTATTATCACCTCCTTCATAAAATCCCTGGGTCAATTGTTTGAACTTCAACGTTGATTGTGTTCAAGGAATTCTATTAAATCCAAGTGCCTTTGTTGATTTCATCAAACCGAATAGTCAGAGAATATCCTCTAATGTTCCTTTATTTTCTTATATATAAAAATGGAAGAATGTTTGTTTGTCTGTGTGTCACGAGTAATCTCCTATACCATTCGTCCGATTGCGATGAAAATTTGGTGAGTTGTAGTCCGCACTCCCGAGAAGGTTTCTGCGTTAGTAGAATAATTTTAATTGCCAAAATAAACGCGTACGGGGCAAAACAAAATTAACATTTATGTATATCTATATATACAGATTATTTGACAGCTATCAAAGTATGCTACCAAAATGACGTGCGAAACAAAAGACACGCATTTGTTTTAACGACTCGATCGACTAGATATTACACATATCGATTGCATAATTCATTTGACAGCGAATGTCAAATTAAGGAGGTTTATGTAGTATCGAGTAAGTCAAAAGTGTGAAAAAATTAGTGTGACGAGCGTAGTCAATTCAGCATGTTTGGCGGTGCCGCGAATGCTTAACCTCGCAAAAATTATTATTATTCGTGACAAATTAATTTATTATGAATCTCATGAGTACTTAATCGATTTTATGAAGCTCTAAAAATATTCTTTAGATATTGTTTTATTAATTCTGCAATTTTGGTCAACAACTGTTTGTCAATGGTTGTGAATTTAATGTTCGTAGACGGAAAAACCATTGAAACCCATAAAGGTACGTGTTAATTTCGGAAAAATATGTTTTTATTTATATTCCGCGAATAACGTATCCTCGAGTCTTCAAATTTTAAAAACATGACTTTATAGATACTAATAACTATATTCTGATTTTTTAATCAATATATGTTTTTAATATATGTTTTTAATTCGCTGACCAGATAAATTTCCTTAATCGTGACATTAAATCGGAATACGATTGGAACATATACACGTCAGTCACAAATGAAAAATACATTACGAGCTTCAGAAATGAACGAGCAACGAGAAAGTAAGACAGGAAACAGTTGGAGTACGTACGACGACGTACAAAGTTTCTTAAAATAACAGCAATAACAGGCGAATTAATTAACAAAGTTTTTGAAAATATTGCACATAACTACAAAAAACATATGTGGTTAAGGGAACGTGCTATATTAGCAGCAAAAATACCAATGTCAAGTATATAAATTTCACGATTCAAAAGAGAATACCATGAGAAGCTGAAATGTACATTTCGATTGCTGCTTTTATTAATCAAGAACAAGTTGTTAATTATGTAACTAAATTCTTGAATTCTCTTAATTTGCCAGGATACCGCCGCACGTTGTAACATTAAAAATGAGAGTACTTCATTCTTTTATCGAATCGTTGAAACATCAATCCACCACGACTTTGCAACGGTACTGTGGTTTTCGGGAAAAATGTGGTGAACAATCCGAATGAGACTACAATTAAAAATGGATAATTTAAAGGAGAAGATGTGCTGTTGCCACATATCCTAATGATATCAAAATATATGCCATTCGATTTCAAACTTTGGCAGTTTCCAGTGCGACTCGCATTTGCAATGTCCATCAACGAAGTACTGGGACAATCTCTCAAAATGTGTATAGTATACATTATATTTGGAAAGTCTATACTCCGCATATGGACAAAAAAACAAAAAATATTGTGTGTCAAATAAATTATGACACCAAAACGGCGTTGCAACGCAAGCCGGGTACCGCTAGTTGATAATAAAAGATTTATGTGAAATGTTCAAAATTGGCAGAACATCTTAAATCTCTATTCTTTATGGCATTAAAAATACCGTGGCATTCAGAGTTTTATAAAGTCTGAACTCTTTTATAAGTTAGGTCAAGTTCAATATCAAACATGCTTGATCACGATGTCACAAGTTCTCGCCGGATAATTGGAAACTTATCAAACCCAACACGAATTCCGCTAATTTGATTTGGCTTGTATTTGCTCAAAGCTATTAAAGATTCAATATTTGCAAGTATAAGAACAACTTCGTTTCTTTATTATGAGTGTAATACTCGATGAATATACTTTTCATTAATCGTTTTACAAAAAAAATAACACCTTTTCCATCATGTGAATATTCACACCCTAAGTGATAATAAAATTTGATGATTTCTGTTGAAATTTTCCACCTTCATAAAATCAGGCTGTCCAATCAAAGTATCGGAAATATACCACTCATTATCTTTCTCTTCGTGTTCTTACGAATCCTGAAAATTTCAAATAATCTTGTTTCGAGCAGCGGTCAGACCGTTCCGTCGGTGAACTGTATTGCACCAAGGGGCAACTTTTCACTGGCCACGTAAGTAGCCGAAGTTCTCGAGAGGTGAGCAGCCACGAGAGTGCAGTTTATTAAAGTATTCTCGTTTAAGGTAATTCGAGTTTTCGGTTTTGACCGGTTCCATTTCCCAGCCACCATCAGACAGCACCTCGGTCGAGAACAAAGGAATCTGACCGCCGAGACATAGTGTGACCGTTACCACCTGCTCCACTTTTACAACTAGTACGACTACTTTAATACTTACCAGCTTACTCGCGGCTGTAATCGATTTTTTTTTGTTTCTTCTATCAACCCGTGATTAAAAAGAGTGGTAGTTTCACAATGATACACAAATATCCAGTCGAAATGATCTAAATGCATGATCGAAGTGACAAACATATTTTATGTCCAGTTCGACAAGCATCTGACATTCAGTTTTTTTAAAATCTACATTAGGTATCAATAAAATTAGTGTTATCATTCAAACTTCTATAAATCGTCAATTTTTCACTAAAGCTTACTAAATGAATAGGCGAATAATATGACAAGTCGCAGGGAAAACTTTGGAATTGAATTGAACAACAATAATAGAAAAAAGGTTGAGATATTGGCAAATTGTAAATTCCTATCGGTTTTATATTTTTTGGAAAATGGTTGCGAACCTCTTGAGACTGAATAAATAAAAAAAAACAAAAGAGAGAGAAGCGAAATGTTCATAAGCGAGATGCGCCCAAACCGGGTATCCCGCCTAAAACGGGATGGTCTTTCAAAGTGCACATTACAAGTATTTGTGAGAATATGTAAGTGGTATGGGTGCCAACCCACGTTTTAACCGATAACCTGCGGCAACCAATCACGGGTAGTGCGCCCTAGGGATGGTAGACGTATGAGAATTCTCATACGCGTATGAGAATTTTACCTGCCGTATGTGGCAAAATACACAGCGTATGAGAATTTCGAATTTGAGTCAATTGCTCGAGAATTTGGCCGTTCAATTTACAATTATACACGAAATTAGGGGAATTGACAAATTGTGGAAGTCCATCTCTAAAAAAAAGGTATATCGCGTGAGCCGTGCAAGAAGAGAAAATCGTGTGCCGTTCCGGATTTGCCGGCGTATGAGAATTTTTTATGTAGTATGAGAATTTCGTTACGTTCATATGAGAACACCTTCAGAGTCATCTACCATTCCACCTGCTTCAGTGACAGAAATGTTTACAAGATAACACAAAAACAAAGTTTTTTGCTGCTTTCGTTAAAGAAAATCGAAGTATATAGTTCTGATTACTCGAGTATGCTGCAGAATGGGGTTTCTGAAGTTATGTTTTCATTACTAATGTGCTTCTTATCTTCACAAACTGGCGGCACCCTGTAATTTAATTTTGAGATTATAATGATAGATAATTAAAACTTGCTTTCGAGCAAAACGAGTAGGGTCGGAGCAAACACGATTTGCCCTAGAATAATCATATGGGTAGTTTGAGAGGTCAGAGATAACTTTAGATCTTTTCACAAATTAGAGATTATAATTGTTACTTATCATAGCCAGAAGTTATAATTAGTTCATTATTGTGAAAACTGATTAATGTTTAAAAACGTCGGTACTTGTGCATAAAATAATTAGAAATTGTTGAATGCTCTTTAAGTTAATTAATCTCATTAATTTAGCCGTTACCAGTATTTGCTCCCTCTCCCTCACCGAGCAAACTGGGTAATTTAAAGATTTTTCGTTTTTTTATTAAGATTATTGAAAAAAATAACTATTTCTATTTATGATTTTCGAAACTTTATTGAATGATGATAGACAAAATTATAATTATAAATGTAAGTTACATTTACGTTTCTAACAATAAGTCTATTTTATTGAACATCTTCCTTAGTTTACCCTTCTTAGGCTCCTCTATACCTTCTTTATAATTTTCACTCATCGACAAACTTCCGTCTATCAAAAACACGTCGCAACAGTATTTTTCAACGACCGTGATGGAAAAATCTCTTATTAAGAATCAAATTCTCCTTTCTCGGCTAGCAATCGATATGTGCGGAATTTCTCAAACGTGATTGCATTGCATATTGTACATATATTTTGTATATCCCTCGTGATATTGCATCCTTATGTATGTATCACGAGGCTTCGACATCGAGTTTTCATAGCCATGTATTGCGATAGAGCGAGCATAGAGAGATACAATTCTGTCCCTTTGATGTTGCGAACTTTCTTAGCATTTTACATATTCAGTAAGAAAGCTTGTTCGGACAAAAACAGATTGGTAAAAAAATATGCAATGTTTTTTCGTACGTTATTCCGTTGCGTTTTTGTTATTCGTTTTGAATTTTAACGAGCCCCATGAAAGCGCGCCAATTTTGCAAACAAAAATCAGATTCAACAAAATGCGATATGTCCATACACAATCAACATCGGTCATGGCACATTTTGTATTCTAGTCACTGTGTATCACGAGAATGATCGATTTATTTACCATGTACATGCTGTGACGAAGCGAGGAAATTTGAAGGGGTTCGGCCATTTTACCGGAGGGCATCGTTTTCTATGCACATATATTTATATACATGACTGTGTACCGTTGTACGTATAAATATGGACGATGGCCGTCAAAATGTATACTAGAGCGAGAGGGTTTGTACAGGTATATGACTACGGGCGGGTTGTGATCCCTTATATCGCCGTCCATGCGAGAGTTTCCTTGAGGCTAGAAAAGAAATTCCTTCCCGTTGAAATATTGTACAAAGAATTGAAAATATTTAGGTGCAGAGCAACATCTTAATTAAGTAGTACACAAGCTTAGTCGCTTGCTGTCAAGCGTGTCAATTGATCCAATAAAATAAAAAAAATACTTAATCTGGGATATCTAATAGTTACCATCACCAATAGGGTGAAAATATTATTGATTTACCATTAGGATGGTATTTGCAATCGCCAGCAACAGAATTTGTCAACGTGTGTCATTTCACCAAAATCAATATTTTTTAATTATCGTCCCTTTTTCCTTTCACTTTTATGTTTGGTACACAATACAATGACCCTTTATTGCTGTTTATTTGCTTTTTTGTTCTATTGAAATGGGCAAGCTTCTTTTAAAAGCGGTACGTTTTTTGCAACATTTATCTCGAAAGATCGAATGGTAATGCGTTTGCGTTATGTAACGTGTCTACCGATTACAATACAATATTCAAATAAATATATAAGCCATAGTCGTGGTACGAGAAAATGTTAGTGAAAATGTATCATGTGACGTCTACTCGATGCGTTTTTCGATGCAGGAAAATAGATTACTTATCGTTGAAGTAATCTCCAAAAAGAGAAAAAATCCAACCATCGATATCCCTAGAGGTAACCTTTCTCTCCTTTTCCCGACTCTCTCTCCCTCTCTCTCTTTCTCTTTCTCGCCTCCTTTTATACTTTATTACCTCGAGCCGCAAAGGGCTCTCGCGACACTATTTTTCAACGAGAGAATCGAACGCTCTATTTCTAGCTCTCCCGCTCATTCCTTCCTGCTCGCTCTTTTTCTTAAAACTCGAGCCTGAAATTTAGATGGCACCGGTGCCAAACGCGAGAACTCGTCGAGTCGATCCTCCCGCGAGAGCTGGCCTCGTGTGCTGAGACCAACGGAAAATCGGTTTGAGAGCCTTTTTTTTTCTAATTTACAATTTTTCATTCGGACTCGTGATGTTCCATGAAAATATCCTTCGTTATAAAATCAAATAGAATTTTAGCAAAATTAGATATAGAAAAAAAATGGAATTTCTTAATATATACGAATTGATACTTCCTTATACATATTTATTGCCTTTGTTTTTCAGCTCTCTGTCACTTTAACAATTGTCGCAATTTGTTCTTTCATATAACGAGCTTATTCAAAGTAACCTCATTAGTGAAATTCTATCCATCTCGTCGACCGTTCCCCGAGTAGAAAATAATTATTGTACAAGTATAATGACATAAAATAATTATATTTACTCGCTGATTGTTTCCATTGTAACCATAACACAGCACAAAAATAAATTAATTAAATAGAGCACGTTTATCGATTTCGTTTCTGTTCGTTACTCCGGGAAAGGAAAATTTATAGTTGCGGACCATTATTGGATTTTCATAAAATAAAAGCGGTATGTAGCTTGCCCCGATATCGAGCCTCCGAGCTATCGTTCTCAAAAAACGTTTTTTTTTTTGCGACTATGTGAAACGCAATACGAATATATATTGACTTCATGTTTAACCTAGTTTTGGAGCGTAGAACCTAGGGCATTCATGGTGACCGGTATTATTAACTTTCGGTGGACGTATGTGCGTCTCACATATGTCCAGTTCGTACATGTGCGAGTGTGCACATATACC